>CM076582.1:92320496-92746692 GCA_034641835.2 Pinus albicaulis
CTTTCAATATACATAGTACCTCTATATGTATAATTGTTTCATGGTTCTTTTTCAAACACATGTTGTATCTAGATGTATGAATATTTCCTAATTTAGGAATTTGTAGAGTTTGAATCTAAAGTAAGTTATTTTTACATAATAGTACTTTCTTGATTTGATGGAATAAATCAATTCAACTGTATACATCTCTTCTTATTCTTTGTTTACATAAATAAATATGTATTTCTACTGTCAATTACTATGTTTCTACTAACACCTTTACAATATTATTTAATCCTAATGATGTATTTTATATATGTAATACATTAGTTAACATAGACCTAACAACAGATTTAAACCCTTCCAATTGGGTTTAGAGATTGTGTATGTTGGTCAACAGGGAATTTAACTATACCTGTTATAGTTATTTTTCTTTTTAATACATATGACACTTTATTCCTAAAGAAGAAAATAGCTTATCACACAGATTTATAATTCAAGGTACATAGTTTTCATCTAAAGTCATAACTAAACCACACTAAATCTTACTAAATCATCATCATAATAACAGAATCATAAGACATAATGTAATAAGTGTGCATACCAATTTTGGAAATGACTATTTTCCACCCAACCTTGAGCTTTCATCCTCAACTCCCCCCGAAAAGAGACCAATTCCTCAAAAGTGTCGTTCTTCAAGCCGAACGGGAGCCAGGCTGCACCATGAATAAACACGTTATTGTGCTAACCGTAGGTAGAATTTTTATCTCGATTGTACCCGGAAAAATCCGTCATCAAGGAATAACCATTTTGTGCACTTAAGACAACCTCTTGTTTACCTATGAATGGATTATTTAAGCTTTCTTTCCCTCAGCATGTTTCCATAACTGAGTCTAGTTAAATTAGGATGTTGTTTTCCTTGAGCCTAGGCTTTACTTTTTTTTTTCCACAAAAGCTCTTTAAAACTAGCTTTTTCCTCTTTCTAGTTTTATTTCACCTCTTCTCAGTAACATTCTACTTTACTAAGGTATCTATTAGCTTATTATATCCAATCTAATATATTTATTTTATTTAATTTTCTTCAAGGATTTTTGGAGATTTTGGAAAAATCTTTGCATTTAATTCCATCCTCATGGACTTGAAATCTCCAATTTACTTTAGTATTTGCACAGTAAATAAATTCTGCATTTATTAAATTTTAAAAATAATATGTCCACATATAGTTTTCCTTTAGTTCCACTTAACCTTTAGTACTTTCAATTGTCTAAATGAAAGCATAAAAATAGGGATATTACATATTCTCCCTCTAAAACAAAATATCGTCCTCGATGTTGAAAATATATTAGTTCAATTTTCAAACAGTGATGGATATTTCTCTTTTATCTCATCTTCTCCCTCCCAAGTAGCTTCCTCAGGTGTAAAATATTTCCACTACACTTTCACCCTAGCTACGGTTCTATTTTGGAGCTTGATTCCTTCCTGTGCTAGTACACGAAGGGGATCTGGAAGAAATTTGGCTTCGGTTTCCACCTATATCACAGTCCAATCAATTACATGAGTAGGGTCATGTACACACTTTTTTCAATAAGGAAACATGAAAAACATTATGAACCTTAATATGACTAGGTAGAGCCAATCTGTAGGCTACTTACCACACTCTTTCTAAAACTTCAAATGGTCCACAGTGGTGTGGTGCTGACTTAGCACAACTACTAGTATATAACGTACTTTTGTGAGGCTTAATCCTAAAATAAAAATGATCTCCCACTTTGAGTTCTCTTCTTTTCTCCATAGATCTTTTGCCGATCTTGAGTTGTTTTAATATTTTGTTAAATTTTCTTCATAGTTCTTTCCATTTCCTGCAATGCATCTGGTCCAAGAATCAACTTATCCTATGGTTGAATCCAACTGAGCAGAGTATGGAATTTTCTTCCATACAATGCTTTTAAAGGACTCATCTTAATAGAAGCTTGATAACTATTATTATATGCAAATTATGTCAAATGCAGAAAATATTCTCATCTTGTAGGTCTATCCATCACATACATGCACAACATGTCTTCTAAAATATGATTGGTTCTTTCAGTTTGCCCATATTTTTGAGGATGGTAAGAGGTACTAAAGTTCAATTTGGTACACATTCCTCCAAATAGAGTTCAATTTGGTACCTAGTCGAATCCTAAAATCGATATGGTTATTATAATACATGTGATGTTAAAAGTAATTAAACATAAGGCTAATTTGAATGGGAAAAGTCAATGTATGGTTACAACCTAAATCATACTATATAGGAATGTTAAAATATTAGGTGGGTGTGTATGTAATAGTAATTTAACATAAGGATGTGAAAGGATACATGTGAAAGTAGTGAGTAACGTATGGTCCTAAAGATCATAACCGTTAAAAATTGTTACATTTTCGATGTTAATCTAATAGGTATAATAGTATAAAATGAGGATAAAAAATATATATACATGTTCGAAAAATATACAATGGATATATTATCCATTGTGGAAGATTTAGATATGATATATATTGTAAAGGTGTCCTTATGTTCCTTATATACAAAATTATAGTTATATATATATATATATATATATACTATAAAGAAAACATGATTATTATAAATTGAAAACTCTAACATACCTTAGTGTTGACACTAATATGTGAATTGTTACTTAGGGATAAACCTTGGGGGCAGAATAGGAATGTAATGTCCTGAAAATTTATTAGTAGTGGTTGCAGAAAATAAAATAAAGATGTATCATCTAGGATAAGAACTGAGATAAAATCTTTATTAAAAGTCTGAGAATTATTATTCATACGATAAAAATAGATAAGTGTAAAGGAAAGAAAAGCAATAATATTTCTATAAATAGAAAAAAAAATGGGTTAAGTAGAGTTGTTACAAATGGTAGCCCATGTTGAAAACACTGGGCCTATGTGTCCCCACACAGAAAAACCCAGAAAATATGATGCTGTGGAAAATAAGAAAAAAAATTTTCTTTATATAATTTGATGTACTAATTAAATGTTGTGTACAGTGATTGAAGTGCATATTGAAGTGCAGAAAGAATACAACTGTTATTATGAATGACAAAGGAGATCTGTATGTGGATCTGGGGGGTGCGAGAAACCCACCAAATCAAAATTCTCAATTTTTGGACATCATAGGCAATATGCATTGTGAAATGGTTTAGCTAAGGACTAGCAATGAACGATTGTTGCAAGCGAGTGAAGATAAATAAAGTTTGATCAAGGAATCAACCTCATGGTCTAGTCATGAAAGTGAAGAATATGGAAGAAACAGGAAAGAATTTGAAACCAACATAGAAGGGTCTGAGGGTGGGGAAGCATCTAGACATAATTCTAGAAATAAAAAGGAATTGCAAGGGGAATTCTAAAAAATCAAGCCTCCCACTTTAGATGGTGAAAAGGAGGAGGATGTGGAAGGTTTCCTTCTGAACATGGTTAAATAATTCCAAGTATATGAATACGGAAGTAATCTGCAAGCCAGATTGGAAATTTACCAATTGTAGGGTAAAGCCACCCTTTTGTGGGAAGAAACAAAAATGCTACATGTGCTAGATGAAAAAACTGTTACCTGGGAAGAATTTGAAACTAAATTCAATTCTAGATACTTCAATCAGAGGTATTACGATGATAAAGCTAAGGAATTTCATGAACTGAGATGGGAAAACTCAAAATTGATGAGCTTGTTACCAAATTCACTAACTTGCTTCACTATGTGCCTTATATCAGAGAAGAAAAGGCCAAAGTACGATGATTTTTAAACTACCTACCTACTATCTATAAAGAGAGAATCGAATTTGATAATAAAAAAAAATGGATGAAGTTGTTCGTAAATAAAGACTATGCTATTAGAAGCATAAAGGCATAAATTATCAGATGAAAAATTAGCAAAATAAAGAGAAGGGGTAGGGTGACTCAAATGTAAAAAGTGTAAAAGCAACATATCTGAATTTTTTTGGAAAGAACCACCAAAGGAAGAAATTTAATAACAGTGGGGAAAAACAACTAGCACAATCACATATTGGGTCTAAGCAAATGGATACAAATGAAAAAAAAAGAAAGTGTTGTAAAAATGAAAGAACCACTAAAGTGATGGGTATGTGGAGAACCTCACTTGTTACATGACTACCCACACAGATCAATTCATAACATTCAAGCAGTAAGAGAGGCAACTACAGTAAACGACATTGCTCAAAACATACCTATAATCAGTATTGCACTTGAAGATTTCCAGACTACACCAATCAACCATGATAGTAATCGAAGGTATGATTGTTGAACAACCTGTTTCTATTTTGAGAGATCCAGGATAAAATTTAAGTTATGTTGGTCCACAGATAGTGGAAAATTGTGAGCTAAAATTTGAAACATTTCAGCAAGCATGGTTAGTGTAGTTAGCTACAGGAACAAGAAGAAAATTTACCCAAAAACTTCCAAAAACTATTGTAAATTTAAATGGATATGAAACTTAAACTAATTTAAATATTTTTCCTCTACTGTCTTATGATATGTTAGTAGGAATGGAATGGTTAGATAAACAGAAAGAAATAGTAAATTTCTTAGATAAAATAATAAATTGTATAGATGATGAAGGAAAAGCTATGATAGTGAAAGGAAAACCAAAACCAATAGCCATCAGACAAATTTCTGCATTGCACCTAAAAAGGAAAACAAGAAATGGTTGTCAAGTGTATGATGTACAAGTGGACGAATTGGGACAATAAACAAAAAAATAGGCTCTAGAAAACTTACCAGTAATCAAAAAGTTTAAGGATGTGTTTCAAGAAGAAATCCCCCCTCTACCCCCTAAAAGAGAAATTGATTTTTCAATTGAGTTAGTACTAGGAGCTACACTTGTTTCTAGAGCACATTATAGAATATGCACTCCTGAACTACTATAATTGAGATTGCAATTGCAAGAATTGTTAGACAAAGGGTACATCATACCTAGTGTGTCTCCTTCGGGAGCACTAGTGTTGTTTGTTAAAAAGAAAGATGCCACATTCAGAATGTGTATATGTTATAGACAACTGAATAAGTTAACTATTAAGAATAGGTATCCTCTGCCAAGGATAGGTGACCTATTTGACCAAGTGAGAGGAGCTACTATCTTCTCAAAGATTGATTTAAGAACAAGATGTCACCAACTGAGAATTAAAGATGAAGAAATCAAGAAAACAACATTGCGAACTAGATATGGACACTATGAATTTGTAGTCCTACCCTTTGGAGTTACAAATTCACCTTCTAAGTTCATGTATTTAATGAATAGTGTACTGCACAAGTATCTAGACATGTTTGTACTAGTGTTCATTGATGACATTTTAGTGTACTCCAAAATTGAAGAAGAACGCAGAGAACATCTCAGAATCGTCCTACAAAAACTTAAAGAACATCAATTATATGCAAAACTCAGCAAATCTGAATTTTACAAGGATAAAATTCAGTATCTAGGTCATGTGATTTCAAAGGATGGATTAGTAGTAGACCCAAATAAAATACAAGAAATAATGAATTGGCATGTACCCACAGATGTACCAGCCATATGATCCAGTCAAGGAAACTACGGTTGTGCTATAATCCAAGGTTAATGAATTGGGGTTTGTGAATGCTTCGACATGTATATATATGTGTTGTAACACTAAAAGGAATATAATGAAAAATAATGTTGGTAGTCTCGGTTTGTGATCTAGGGGAAAATCTCTGCATATTTTTGTTTGATTTTTTATTCTCTCGCTATTGTTTGTTTTTTGTTTCTAATAATTCGTTTGCAAATAATTTCTGTGTAGGTTTAAAACCTACAAAAAACATTTTTTCAAGGTCCTTAAGAATTTCCAAGCTTCCATCACTTATGTGCATGATTGGAAAATGTGATACAAGGTAGTACCACTCACATTAGTAAATAAGATGAAGCCACAAATAGATTTAGAGAAATAAAGAGTTCAGATACTGAACCAGAACAACAAACAAATTGCCTCATTCATTGGAACCATTTAGGCCGCATATGCACCATTGTACAACATTATAGAATTCATGGAGAGTACCCACAAGATCCCATCAGTTGGTACACTCACTGAAGATAATCTCAAGAATTAGGTGCGAAAATAGATTGATTAGTACTTGGAGCAGTTGAAGAAGATCGCTAGTAAGGAGGACTTGGAGTTAAATTGACACAATGTGCATAACTACATTGGTGGCCCTATTTATATACGAATGATGTTGTTCCTGATTTTGCGAGAGGTTAAGACTAACTCCAAGACATTGTACCTGAATGAAATGGATGCAAGATTCCACTTCCATCCTAACACCATCACATAGTTTAGGGAGACCATCCAACAATACCAATTTTGGCATGAGTATGTGACGAAGATACATCAATTCCAAGTTTTCCAACTTGAGTTTACCCAAACTCTAGCATCATAGTGTTTTGTCTTATTAGCCTGTCAAGTTGTATCTACCCTATTTTTTCTTATATGGGTACAAGTGTAAAATGTATATTATTTTGTATTATTATGTAAGTGAAATTCTATGTGTCCATGATGGAATGTGAAGAGTCATATATAATGTGAAGAGTCACGAGGGGAGTCCAAGAGTCACAAATGGGGCATGCCAAGAGTCGCCCCATTTTTTTATAAATACATCCTTATAACTCTTGCAAGAGGCTTTTGGGAACCAAGATTTTGGCTATGCTTAGGCTTAGAAAGGGCTTGGGATTTTTTTTTCAACCTTGGATTCTCCATAGCGTAGAGGGAGTATACTTCTTTGGGAGGAGAAAGTGTTGTTGAATTCATGTTCCACTATTGGGGAAAGTGGTTCATCATATTGTATGTATGAATTGAAATTTCACCTATAATAAAATCAAAGCCGACATGTTTTCATGCATATATTGTAACTGTAGTAGGACTAATATTATTATATTTGTGATGTATGTTATTTTAATTACGTACATGCTTATGAAATATTTAGTTTTCATTTCTATGTATGTTGTTGAATGCATGCTTATGTGTTAATTTGTCACCTTTAACTTATGGACTATTTTTCTTGTTAGTTTGTGTAATTTCTTTTAGCTCATGCATTCCCTTCAAGCTACATACAATTACAGGCTTCCAAGTGGTGCACTTTATTTTCCCTTCATGTGTTAGAACTATTCATGCATTGTATTAACTATTTTCAAGGTCACACACTTTCTTTAACCAAAGACACTGTGCACCACACTATGTGTTTTGCAACCCAAGATATATCATTAAACACCCCACTGCTGGGTCTCCTACTTCCAACAGTGTGAGGTCTATTTGGGACTTCATATTGGGGAGATCCCCTGAATATTGTTGGGTCCATAATCATCAACATTTCTTGTTCTAGGAGGAGGGCTAGATGACAAGATGAACCCTTGAAGTCTATTTTGAATTTCCACACTCATTTCATGAATTCTTTCCAAATCAAACTCCAGACATGTTTTTCCAAAGATTTAGAATTACAAGTGCCAGAGTATATCCATGATAACTTGTGATACCTTAAATTTCATGGCGAGGGTGAAACAACATTTTTTGATCACATTGATCATTTTATTCAATTTTGCAAAGAGCACAACATCTCCCTTGAGGATGCTGGCTGTTGTTTGTTCATTTTCACATTCAAACGACACGTAAGGAAATGGTGTCACACATCGACCATTCAGTCTTTAGAACACTTTGCCTCCATTCAGTCTTTAGAACACTTTGTCATAGAATTCTTACATGCTTCTGACATATATGATTACGAACATCTATGCAAGAAAATTTCAGAATTGCAAAAATCACACGATGAATCATTACACCATTTTCACAATCATTTTATGCATATATATTTTGAATTTCCAAAAAATGAAGTTTGATTGAGATTTATTGACCATAAGATTTCTACACATTTTTCACATTTCACTAACTCACATGAATTAGAATCCTTGAGATCACTCCCAACATACCGCAAGGCTAAAGCTTCCAAATCTGTGATGGAAAAGGTTGTTGTTCCAAGTGACCCTCCATATTCTTCTCATAAAATAGCTCTCGTTTCAAAGGATGAGGTGGGAAAGACTCAGAATGTGTTTGTTGATATGTCACCATATCGTCCCACCTTACATACTCATAATCCTTGCATAGTTTTGGACTGCATCCTTGATCAGTGTGATGAAGTCTTCTCTCCGCACCCTCCATCCTTTGGTCCCTTTGATCCTCCAGATTGAGAATTTGTGTGTCCACCTGTTTAAAATATTTCCTTTATCCATTTTCATGAGGATTAGGTGTTTGATGGAGTTTTTTTTGAGTATTCAATGTGCGATGTCATTTATGATGAGTATGTGTGGGAGCCAAGAGTCAAATAATAATCTGTGATGAAGGACGACTCTCCTCATTCTACAATGCTTCCGCATTATCCTGACATTTTCCATGATTCTACCATCCGTTTGAATTATGAAAGAATTCAGTTTCTGGTACTATTACTACTCCAAATCATTCACAGAATTAGTGGGATCTCATTTTTTCATCTAAATGTGGAGAGGATGAATCTTATACAACCTCTCATCTTACCTTTTTGAAAAAATAGAGGGTGAAATTTATCGTTTTCCATATCTCCCTCTGTATGATTCATTAGATATGAGGATGCATCCACTAGTGATCTTGAAATTTCTGATAATGGGTTTCATGACTTGTTTATCTATTTAATTGGTAGCGATTTTGATTTTTCCACTGTTGATTTTTTGAGGCCACCCATATTTGATGATCTACATTCCGATGACTTGGAACTTCTTCAATATGTTGAGACACTTCAGTCCGAGCTAATAGTTATGTCAAGTTCTCATAGTCTTGAGGCCAATTCCACTTTTTATTATAAGAATGGTGAATCTATTGAGGCTTCCCATCACTATCTCGCACATATTTAAAATTCATAAGTTTTAAAAAAATTTCATCCTCCATTTCAATGTTTGCATCCTTCATTTCTGTTCTATGATCCTATCGCTCATTCATTAGAGTTGCCATAATTAGCAAGCATGATAGAAATTTTTTTTTTCATGTTTTCTCATCCTTGCATTTTCAAAGATTTTTTTTGTGAGTCTTTGTCTTGCATTGTGTCACGATACCATGACACAACCACAAAATTTGTTCATTGTACTTTTCATTCTTAATTTTAAGTGTGTTCCTTCAAACTTCAAACATTTTTGTTTACATTGTCTTACCTTGTTGTTGTATGTTTCACTTGCATATATTTCTTGAAATGTATTCCCTTGCCAATGTAGGCCAACCAATGCACTATTCGTTGCATTGGAAGTATCACTTTACATGATCTTGGCCAATGTTCTGCTTAGGTTAGGAGTAGGAGTAGTTTTTTTTTTTCATTGTTATTTTCTTTGATTTAGTTTATGTTAATTTTTTTTTCACTCTAATATTTTTCTTTGTTTGTATTTCAATATTAGGTTATTTTCTACATTAGACCATGTTTGGCTTCTAAAGAAATCATGCTGAAATTGAAGAGGAATTTTTTCTACTATCAAAACTTGTGTTTTTGTTTATTCCCTCTCTTTCAGCATATATTGGGTTCTTTTGGTTAATTATACTCTAATGAAAAATGTGTTCCTTGTCAGAGAGAGTCACGATTAAATTAGGATGTTTAGGTTTTAACTGGTTCTTCCTAATCTAATTAGTTTTTATATATTCAATTAGTCCTTGTCTCTCTAGTCGAGTAAAGGAAGGAGGGGAGGAAAATATTAACAAGTATGTTAGAGTTGTATATAAGCATCCTTATATGAAGGGACAACCTCTTCTTCTCCTAATAAGTCAGGACACCTCTTTCGCCCAATGAAATAAATAAGTGCCTATGCACAGTTATTTGAAAAAAATAAAAAAGTTATAAATAAAATAAAAGGAAAAGGAAAAGAAAGGCTTCCTGCATAAGAGGTGAAGAGAGAAACTCTACGAGGGTATTGTCTAGGCTCGTTGGTAGTGGAGCAATGTTTTTGTTCCTAGAGTGACTCTGTCATGGCACTGTCCAAGCCTGTTGGCACCACAGGAACACTAGAGATGAAATAAATGCTCTGAAAATTTCTTTCACTTGTGCATCTAAATACTCCTCGTCCCCAATCGAAAAATATTAGTTTGACTTGCCTTTGTTAGTGTGCCATTGATGAAGAGAATGGAAGGGAATATGTCTTTAACTCAGACTAAGTGAGAAAGTTGGTGTAATAAATGGATTGAACAAAATTTCTGAAAGGGTGAGACTAGTTTGACAAGAGACAAGATTCATTTAGAGAGCTGGAGTTCTACCAGTGTGTCGCTAGTGTTGTAGCGGCTACAACCATACTCCAAAATTTTGTCGTGCTTAGATTTTGGAGCCTAATCTTATTTTTTTAGGATATTATCTCACACTTATATTAGGTATTCATGCTTTGACTAATGATTATTCTTTATTCATGCTTGTGTTTTATTGCTCTTCACTCAGTTAATATTTTCTAAGTCATAAGCTAACCTCCTATAAAAGCCATGTGAAAATGTTTTGGGATTTCCTCTAGAAACTTCACAATCCATGAAGCCATATTGGAATATGATGATCATAATTATGCAGTCATGACTATCAGTTAGCCTTCAGTTTTAGAACTGTGCAATCATAACATGCAAGCTGGCAATGAGCCCAAAATATTCACTATCCCTCACTGAGCTCAAAAACTACACAGTGCACTGAGTTGGGAAGCTGTCAGTTCCTTGGAATTGCGCAATCCTTCTAGGTGATGTGCATAGCATGTTTTTATAGAGAATCATAAATATAAAAAAGGAAAAAAATATCCCCAAAATACAGGGATCTATTTTCAGTAACCTGAAGGAAGCACACCTACACTTTTTTGGAAATTGTCGTCATGTGTCGTTTTGCCCTTGATTCATGGCATGTGCGTCATAAACCCAAATTTATCAAATAAATTTAATAGTCTCCCCTAGAGCTCATTCTTACACTAAATCTTGGAGCTCTAGCATTCTTGAGCAGGTCAGCGAGCCTTTCTTTTCTAGGTGAGTTTTGCACTTATCGCTTTTAGTCACTTTTTTCCAATTGGCTTGTGTGAGAGTTGTTTTTCTCTTTTATTTTCATTAATTCTCATGCTTTAACTTGGTTTAGCTTGTAGAAATTTTGTTTCAAATTATCATTTTCCTTTCACAAGTGTCCCATCAGTTTCTTCGTTTTTCACCTATGGTCGTCATTGCGATGAATCTCCTCACCGATCTCGTTCACTTCCCATTATTCAATTTATGCACTTGATTTGTCTGGTTTTAATCACTCTTAGTTATATATTCACTAAATCCTTCACTCTCTCTCATATCTGCTCGTTTTCACACTTCCCTTTGACAAATCTACCTTTCCCTTGAGCGGTGTTCACATTTCCCAGCTGGGCACTATGCAATATTGAGGCCCAAGCTCAGAGCTTAGCCTCTGGAACTGTGCAATGAACAATAAAGGTTGGCCCCATTGTGAGTTGTATAGTCCTAAACATCAGCGTACATCCTTGGCCACTGAGACTCAATAATGTGTAGTCTCTTGCAGCTCACCTCCCAGGATGAACTTGCATTGCATAGTCTTAAGCCTCAAGCTTCGACCCTAAATGTTGGGACTCCGTAGTGCATATTTACCATAGTGATTCAGACCCTTTTCACAATGAAAATTACACAATTCTTCCTGTCAGATGTTCGGTTTTCCAAATGAACTTTCCTTGAAAGTGTTTTTTCTTAAAACATATGTTTTCTTTCCATCAATGTATTTTTTTTCCACATGTACAACAGTTGTTGAGAATACATCTAATATTCACTGTCATAATGGTGCCCAAGGGAGATTCCTCAAAAGAAACCACTAAAGCAGTAATGGGGAAGAAATTGAGCAATTTCCGATTAAATTGCCAGTCTATGCAGACACTCAGCTGTTTCTAGAGAAATGATCGAAAATTACATGGAAACAAATCAAAGATGATTTCACAAAGGACTTTCAGGTAAATTTAGAGTGCCAACAAGTGTATCTCACCATCAGGAAGTCAGGACTTTATAAGGTTGCATGCAAGTATCCAACCTTCCCATGTGTAGACGTGATCAGTTGGGTTGTCTCACACACTCATGAGAAAATTATGACATTGAGTAACACAAGTGGGCATGAGCTTGTTACATTCTTGGAAACATATTTTCAATAGATGTATCATCTCACTTAGCCACTAAAGATCATGGAATCATTGTTTTATGCCACTCACAATTACATAAATATAAGAGACATAATCAAGGGATCGGTGAAGGAGCCAATGCAGTTTAGACAGGAACCCACCCACATGTACAAGACAAAGGCACTAAGTAAGGCCTATCAAATTTTGGTCATACTAACTTGCAGAATATATGGCCATCCGAACACAAGAACCTTTCTTGAAGGGTGGGCTATCTTATTAAACTAGGTGCTAAATTGGGAGAATTCATTGAGTTGGTCATACATGTTGTCTCATTAGCTGAGATTCCATGTGACACAAGTCGAAAATTCTCCCAAGGGTGAGCAAGCATTATTATACATGTCTACATACTTATTGGATGCAATATGTGTACATAATTAGTTTCCTGGCATGAACTGGGCAGATGATGAGACAAATATCGTATATCTATTGTAATCTACTTTCAGATTGAAGTCATCAAGGAGTGATGGAGCATCTCACTGATCACTTCATCATCACACTTTAAAGACTTGTATTTCAGGAGGAACCACCTTGCATGTCACGAGAAAAAATGGAGGTGATATCAAATATTGTAGATTGTTTCGCCTTATCGGATGGCACACTGATCATAATATTCGACAAGAAGAAGACACCACATTTTTTTCAAGATTTTCCACAGAAAAACTTCTCATTCAAGAGTTATATATCACATTTACATAGGGTTGACAAAAAAACTACATAGGACGATGAAGGAACCATGGAAAACTCTTCCTTTCCAAGTGAGATCATACGAGATTAAGAATCTCAAAGTTGTAGGTGTAGAAGCAAAAGCCATATTCAAATTTGAGTTTGGTACACGGAGCTACAATCCGTATGATTTGAGGAGGATTTTCAAAGACAACTATGTGAGAGTATATTACAACTGGTTCAATGGGGTATTTTAGTGGCCACAGGAGGAACCATGGAATAACTTATATAACTCCTCCAGACCCCATGAATAAATTAATGCAGATGGGACTTATCAAGTTGTTCAACAAGTGGAAGAAATTACGAAAAAAGTAGCAACAATAAAAGGTAGTGGTTTGGTGCAGGACAAAGGAAAGAGGAAGGTTGATGATACGGTAGAGGAGGAACAAAGCTAGAAGATTAAAGAAGCTCCTATCCTTGAGAAATTATATTTGGAAGTAGAAACAAAGAGGAAGCAGAGGTAATAGAGAGCAGAGTGGAGGAAGAGAGAGAAGAAATACTTGGGAGAAGTAGTGCAGAGAGCGTTGAGAGAAGAACATGAATTGAAGGAAGAATGGGCTATTAAAAGAAGAGAACAAGAGGAGAGAAAAAATTAAAAACAATAAAGAAGGAAAGGTTCCATAATGGAAGAGATGATACCCATATAGGTTGAAGATTCAGTACACGATGAACCAATAATCGAAGAAGTGAGCGAATATGTGTAGGAACGGGAGGTTGATCAGGAGATTGAGAAGTTGATTGGAGTTGCCGAGATGGATTTGGGACCATAGCTGCAAGATCAAGATGTGGACCTGATGCTGAGTGCACCACATTCCACCATTGAGACTCCACCACCCTGAGTCGTAGAGGAAGCCCCAAGCGAGTAAGGGGAATTAGTTCCCCTTAATGATGATCTAGTGATAGATGTGTATAATATGTCATTTGATGAACTCCAGAACAATATTGTACAAGCATGGAGAAGTAACTTCTTGGATGATCATGCATCTCTTGCATTCATGAGAGAAAGGGTGATTGTGGGAGACATGAGAAAGAATACAAACACTATTTTCGAAACCAACTTGGTCTTCACAGGTTCTGCAAAATCAAACACTCAGTACTTAACGATGGAGAATAGATTGTTGGTAAAAAATATATAGCCTTCCTGAAAAGATATTGAATAACTCCAAAAAACAACGCAGAGTGCAACTTCTGCACAAGTATTCCAGGGAGAAATGATAGTAGTGATACTTTCTAGAGTATCCACACTTGGAGACACTATCACGGACCTCTATGAGGAGCTCATGACCATGCATAAGACAATTTTCCACTTGCACAACTCGTAACTTCAATGTAGAGATTTTTTCAAGATCCTTAAGAATGTGAAAGTTTCCATCACTTATGTGCATGATTGTACAATTTGATACAAGGAGACACCGCTCACATTAATAAATAAGATGAAGCTACAGGGAGAGCTATAGAAAGTAAGAGTTTAGATACTGACCCAGAACAATAAGAAACTTGCCTCGTTCGTTGGAAACATTTAGATCACATATATATATGCATGGTTTTACAATAGCTTGGACTTCATGGTGAGAACCCAGAAGATCCCATTAGTGGGTTCACTCACCAAAGATAAGCGCAAGCGTCAATTGTGATAATATATTGAGAATAATTGAAGCATCTAAAGAATATTTCCATCAAGGAGGACTTGGAGTTGAATATACAAAATATACAGACTACATCGATGACCCTGTTTATATGCGAACGATGTTGTTCCTGATTGAGAAAGATGTTCAGACTGACTCCAAGGCATTGTACCTGAATGCTATGGAGGAAAAAGTTTGCTTCGAGACTGCCACCATAATGCAATTTGGGGATACCATCATGCAGTACGAATCTTGGCATGACTATGTTACAAAGAGACATCTAGTCAAAGTTTCCCAACTTGAGTTCACCCAAACTCCAGCATCATAGTGTTTTGTCTTGTTAGGGTGTCAAGTTGTCTTTACCCTATTTTGTCTTATATGGGTATGAGAGGAAAGTGTGTCTTATTTTATAATTATTGTATAAGTGAAATTCCATGTGTCCATGATGGAATGTGAAGAGTCATATTTAATGTGAATAGTCACGAGGGGAGTCAAAGAGTCACAAAGTGGCATGCCAAGAGTCACACCCCTTTGTTATAAATACATCATAGTAACTCTTATAGGGGGCTTTTGGGAGCCAATTTTTTTGCTAGGCTTAGGATTAGAAAGGGCTTGGGAGTTTCGTGTCATCCTTGGCTTCTCCGTAGTGTAGAGGGAGTATACTTCTATGGGAGGAGAAAGTGCTATTAACTTCATGTTCCACTATTGGGGTAATTGGTTCGTCATGTTGTATGTATGAATGGAACTATCACTTATAATAAAATTAGAGTCAACACTTTTTGATGCATATATTGTAAATGTAGTAGGAATACTCTTGTTACATTTGTGATGTATGTTATTTTACTTACAAACATGCTTATGAAACAAAAAAATCTAATCTTATACGAAATAAATGAACGAGCTAAAATTCCAATCAACACAAGTATTGCATGGGCGATATCTCAAAAGTCAGCTCGCAATTTCAATATATAATTATTCTCTCGCACATATTCACACCTCCACTTTCTGCATCATATAAATATAAGAACCTATCCTTCTCAGAATAGTATTCTTCTATAATTTCTCAACAAACCAATGCCTCCCTATTATTTAGCATTTATCCCTATTTTGGTTCTATTCCACGTAGGGAAAGAAACCAATTTCTATTATTATGCCATATTTAATTAAATATAAAACAAACTAAAAATTCTCCTAAAATAAATAACAAATTTAATAAGATATATTATTTAAACTATTTCTAAGTCTATTTTATTTCTAACTAGCCACAACATGTGACCAAGATGTCACATTGTTGGCTAGGTGGTTGATGCTCCTGCATCAGACTCTCGGGGAAGATAACTGATCTTGTAGTAGTTTGGAGTCGATCCCTAATCTCTGTAGCTCTGCTAGTGTCTTCTACTGGTTTCTCTTTCCACTTGGTCAAATACTGATAATGAGTCTGACTCCTGGTTTTCTGTAGCACTCTCTTTTTCCTTTTCCCTGCTTTTGGCTTTTGTCTATTATGGTGTCTCCTTGTGGTTCTTCTTCTGGCTTTTAGTATATGTACCAATCTGCAATACATGACTAAGTCACCTGCTTGGAATTCCTTTTTCTGCCTCTTCATATCTGTTGGTTGTTTGTCTTTTCTATTGCATTCCTGCCATCTTCTTTTGACATCTCCCTCAAATATGCTTCTAGGAGTTAGCCAATTCACAACTACTTGGATTTTCTTTGGATCTAATTTCAACTCTTCTTTAGAGACTGCATTTTCCTCCAAAACTTCATTCATATACCTGATGGTGATTTTATATAAGGCTCGAGAATGTACTCATGCGCCTTTCAACTTCTTTCTTTGGACTAAGTACTGTTGGCACAGCACATGGATTAAGGCTTCCACTGATTAGTCATTTATCCATCAACTCTTGCACTTGCCTTCCAGCTTCGGCATTTTCTTGTATTACCCTGTAGGCTACTTTATTCGGCAAACTGACCCCAAGTATTAGATCAATATGGTGACTAATATTCCTGATGGGAAGCAACTCATCCACAAAAATATCAGCACAATCATTTAATAAATTCTGAATTTCTTCAGGTAAATCTTCTAAATTTGTAGAAGTTAAAATTACCTTGGGTTTTCCACCACTAGCAAAATGCATCTTCTTACCCTTCTCATCTTCTTGCAACAAGATCTTCTCATTGTTGGGAATGGGACTCATAAATGTCATATTTTTATCCACCTTTTCCTTCACTATTCCTTACATTTCATCATTCCATTAACCTTTTATCATATCATTTTCATAAATACATTTGGGTTTCACCTTCTTATTTTCCATTTTATTCATTTTTGTATTATAAGTGAATTTATGATTAATATTAGAAAATATACATATTTATATATATATATATATCTCAAGAATATGTGAGCTTTGTGATGTGTAGGAAATATGTGAAGGATTAATTCCAAGATACGTCTCAAATATCTCCTCCACCATATTAAGGAGATAATTATTCAAGTCTATTCCTAAGGAGAGGATCATGGAGGATTTGGTTGGCATATCTTATCCAAGATATGTGAGAGATGTATGGAGGATTCAAAGGGATAATATCTTGTAATAATGGGAAATTAGTTGAGAGTGCTTGAGAGAATATTGGATATGTAATTATGAGATGGTTATCTTCCTCATGTATATAAGAGAGTGCTCTCTCTTCATTTTAAGGGATGGAAAAGTTGATTAGTTGATAGTTTTGAGAATAGAGAGATAGAGTTTTTGAGTTTTTGAGTTCATGATTTGTAATTTGATTCTTGTAATATAATTTGAGATAGTTTTATTGTTGTGAGCTCACATATGTTGTTTGTCATTCAATTCTTCACATGTTGTATTGCTTTTCTTTTATGCAATTTCCTGCTTTCCTAGTTAGTGTTTCAATGCCTTTCTAGATTAATTTGATTTCAGTAATTTAGATTAAATTAGTTCCACTTCAGTCCTGCATATATAGTGCATGTGTCTCGTAAGTCTACGAACCTCGGATTGACAAATTAAATAGTTGGGTAAATACTACAACATAATTAAATGAACATATTTGCACCAAACACCTCATTCATCAACGTAACGCTATTTCTAGGTGCTTCTTCATCAGCTTCAACTTTCAACTGTAGTAGTGTATGCTTATTCCCATATTTCTCCAAAGTATAAGTGTTTCTTCTGCCATCATGTATGGCATTTCGGTCAAAATGCCAAGGCCTCCCTAGCAATATGTGGCATACATCTATCGGCATTATATCACATAAAATGACATCCTTATAAGTACCAATCTGAAATTCAACTTGACATTGTTCAGTTACAAAAATTTTATGGCCTTTCTGAAGCCACGATACTTTATAAGGAGTGGGGTGTACTGTTCTCTCCAACTTCAACTTGTCCACCATCTCTGTAGAAACAAGGTTGTCAGTACTACCGCTATCAATTACCAATTTGCAACACTTACCCTTGGACTTACATACAATTCTGAATAAAGTCTTTCTTTGAACTGGTTCTTTGGCTTCCTTAGCTTCTTCAAGTAATACCCTTTTCAAAAACAAGGATTCTCCTACTTTTGGTGGTTCCTCTTTAGCTTCAGGTTGAGGAATATCCTTCTTAGCTTCAGCAACATTCACGCTACGCTGGTTTTCTAATCTCTGATGAGGACAATCCCACTGTACATGTCCCCATTCACCACATGCAAAGCACCGTACATCTCTTCCTCAGCCTCTGCCTCTGGGCACGAACCCTCCGCGGCCAGAATTTCCTCTTTGTGGTGCTCTATTGCTCGCACTCCCTGCCTCATTATGAGAGTGTTGAATTTTGGATTCAAATTTCCCCCCTTCTTTTTCCAGATTCTTACCTCTATTCCTCTGGTTTTGTTTGCGCAACAGTTTTTCCTCCGCCCTCAAGGCTGCTTGATAGGCATCTTCAATCGATTTCAAATTCAATAAGCTGATCTCATCCTGTATTTCATACCTTAAACCATTTATATATCTAGCTACCTTTCTAGATCATCTTCAACATGGCCAGATCTAATACTTAGCTTATAAATTTCTTCAGTATTTTCCTTGATTGTCATCCCTTTCTATTTTAAGTTCTGCAATTGTCTAAACAAATTTAATTGGTAATCCTTCGACACAAAGTTACCCTTCAGTTTACTTACCATCCTGTCCCATTGCTTGATTTTGGGCTTCCCTTTTCGCTCCCTTGATAGCTGCAATACGTCCCACGATAGGGCTGCATGGCCTTTCAATCTTGTGGTTGCAAACTTTACTTGCTTCCCGTCATTGACTTCTTCATAGTCGAAGTATTTATCTAATGAACTGATCCAGTCCATTAGCACCTCCACACTAAGACTTCCATCATATAAAGGTACTTCCATTCTTGGTCGACTGCTGGCTTTGACTAGCATCTTCATGACCTTAGCTACTTCATTTTCTTCCTCCACTTCTTCGTCAGTGGTCTCTTCTTCATCGGCACTGGAAATTCCACCATCAACTGCTCTCCTCTGAGTGGTTTCTACTGTAGCCAGTCTCGTGCGCAAATGTCGGATCTCATCTAGCAAAACTACGTTTTCTATAGGTCTCCCTCGACCTATCCCAGCTCCTCTTTTGGGCAGCATTCTCTGCAATACTCCAAAACAGCTTAACAAGCTCTGACACCAAAAATGATGTAGGAATAAGCAACACACGATTCCTACCAATCAATTCATTGTAATAAAATGTATAATTTTACTAAGGCCAAGTTTATGCTCGAATTTGATTGTCTTCTTCTTTATTCACCCTTTAATGACAATGTCAAATTAATTCCCCAAAATCCCAAAATGGATTTTAGACACATTTTCTGATTTCTAACGGCACGAACCACCACCATGAAATACAATTAGCTAACATATATGCCTCCAACAAGCTGTATTAGCAGCTTAAATATTTAAAACTCAAATCTGCCCAAGAATAGTCACCCCACAGACACCTTGAATTCATGCTCATATAATTCAATACATCCTTGATCCCACAACGTAACCAAATAGTGTGTGGATTCGACATCAATTCAAATTCGATTTAAACTTATGCAGCGCACAATGAAACCACAGTCATTTTTGAAGTCGGTTACCAAGTCAATGAAAATAGTGATTTACGTGAAATCCAAGGTTTCAAAACCTGCTAGAACAAAGTAGCACTTCTGTCTATGGATATATAGCCATCACGGTTTTATAAAATCATTTCACAACACTTCCATGCCAATGTAAAGCACATTTGTTGAATATACAATAAGGCAAACCCGAAGTCGTTGATTTGTTGAATGCACAACAATCAAAACAAATGCTATTTGAAAATTTATGTCGAATTTCTTTGGCATCAACTCTTACAATCAAACTAGCAAGCAATCGATCTCAAAATTGGAAATATGCGTTACCTTCAAGCACGCTGCCTTTGGAAATTTGTGCCACTGCTTTAACGATGGTCTTAACGCCATTCAACGCTGATTCAACCTTGCCAACACAGGCTTTACAATAAAACGAAACTGTAGTTCTTCATAGATAACGTGTGAACCAAACTCACGCAGAGTTTTTACTCATGCGTGCGCTCCTTCAAAGTGACTACAGGACCGTGGATTTATGCCCCTGAATCTACAACAATGCCACGATTTGTAATCCCCACAAGAACGCTGTCACAATCTCCTCCCTGCGCCGGCTACCTGCAATATGTTAGACACGTATACAATACACACAGAAATCTAATCTTATACAGAAAATAAATGAGCGAGCTAAAATTCCAATCAACACAGTATTGCATGGGCGAATAAGCATTAGCTACCCCTCTGCAATTTCAATATATAATTCAGATTCTCTCACACATATTCACACCTCCAGCTTCTCTAATTTATACAAATATGAGAAACTATTCTTCTCAGAATAGTATTCTTCTAGAGTTTCTCAACCAACTAATGCCTCCCTATTATTTAGCATTTATCCCTATTTTGGTTCTATTCTACGCAGGGAAAGAAACCAATTCTATTATTATGCCATATTTAATTAAATATAAAACAAACTAAAAATTCTCCTAAAATAAATAACAAATTTAATAAAATATATTATTTAAACTATTTCTAAGTCTTTTTTATTTCTAACTAGCCACAACATGTGACCAAAGATGCTCACATTGCTCGCTAGGGTGCTTGTTGTGCTCATGTGTCACATCTCCCATTTTACACAATTTCTCCAAGCATTTTCAAAGCTTGTGAGTATAGGTTTGTACCTTGAAATTCCAATTCTCTAAACATGATTCCTTTCATCATAATATCATAACCTCAAGAACTCTCTATTAACTTTCTCTCTTTTCTTATATGTTATTATAATCTCCAAGTATGAGTGAATTTATATCATTTTATTTTTCTGGAGTAAAGGTCGCACATCATCTATCCATTTAACCTTTACTTCGATGATGTTTATTCTGCTCTTGGCCTCATTGGGTCTCTTTCGCATACATTATATATGTATGTGTTTGGAAATTGCTTATGCTTCACGAGCATTCTCGACTTTTGAAAAATTCACATATCCATGATTTTCCAAATACGTATATGTATACCTCTTGATAGTGATTACAATTGATTTCAATGTGCATATTATTATGCATGATTGACTCTTCTTATATGTTTGGTAGTCAGATGAGGTGGTATTCATAATTAATTTCTACATCTTCATACTGGATATGATAGCATATCCCCTGTACATGAGATTTTTAGTGTACAACTTTGATTGCTAATGTATTTACATGCAGCAGCGTGTAGTTCAACTCGATTTGAGGTACTATGTTCATGGCGACGGGATAAGTCTCATCCACGTCGGATTTTATGATACGTGTGGTTGCGTTGAATCGGTTTATATCAGTCTTTCCTCCCATTCTTTCGTTCACGCAGTAGATCCACGTCGATATGGTATGACTGCACCGGCTTACCTGCCTAGAATGAGAGCTTCTTTCCCGTGGACAAGAACAGTGACTATGAAATTCATTTCTGATCCTGCACCATAAATGTGCATATCTGATCTGGTTTAATTACGCTCGCTCAACCTTCTGACATCCGTGGCTCTTCTCGTGATGTTGCCAAGTGAGGATGGCAATCATTTCGTATTAGGTTTTCTAGGTTTGTTGAATAATTATATAAGCCTTTTGATATTGTGCAGAGATAGTTTTCCTCACTGTTTCATCATTTGTTTGTGTATCTCTTCATCCTGCAAGGTCCTTATTCTTCGCAGGGTTTACCCACTTCAGCCCTGTCACGAAGGAGAATTCTAGGCGTGTCGTGCTCCATCGCGACGCCACTGTACGGGTAATCATTTTTACCTTCGCTGTTTTTTTTTCATTTTTCTTTAAAGACTGTGTCTCGTTGCTCGGACTCAAGTGCAGTAGCTTCGATTCCGAGGGAGAGTCTATGAACATGAATGAAGATGAATGTGTTTCCCGTTCGGGGTTTTGGTTACACCTCGTCCAAAATTTTTTTGTTGTATTCCATTTCCGATTTATCGTTGCGACTGTGTTCTTCTGTGTCGATTTCATGGATTTAATTGATTTTGTTAATACCCGTGGTAGCGTTCCCAACCTACTTGCTTCGCCCTCGCTTAGGAGAACAACAGCGATTCCCTTTGACGTGGTGAGGTTCGGTTTTCCTCCCTATCCGCACCTATATGTTTATTTTCTATTATTACCCCTAGATATTTTCAATTTAATTTATACTTTCCACAATGTTTGAATTTCAGTAGAGCTCGTGGGAACCAAGATTCTTGGTTTCCGCTGCGCATGCCGTTTTTTATGAGCATTTTGTCCATTCGAACATTTTCCTAGCAACGTGCATATTACACTAATTTCCGTCTTGACTTGTCTTATTTTTCCACGGTAACAAAGGTTCATTCGTATGTCTTTGAAAACGGGCCATGAGACCTTCCATTATTATGGATGTTAACACTGTCTTCCCTTGATGTTCCGGTGTTGTGTCGCCCGTGGGACTACGTACGTACTCCCTTTGAGTTGTGTTCAATGTCCGATGTAGAATCATATTTCTTTCTTATGATTTTACACACAGTGTTCGTTGAGGAACTAGAGACTCGCTGAGTCGCATTATTAACATGTTTCGTCTACATGTATGGCGCTCAAATTTGTTTTTCTGTTTGCCCCGAGGGTTTCGATTTCACGCACCTCAGCCTCGATAGGCTCGCAGATGTATTGTAGACTTTTGTATATATATATATATTCCTATTTTCTTATGTTGACCTCGTTATACCAAGTGCTACGAAATTTTAAATTTATAATGTGGACTGTCTCCGCTTTCTCGCATACGTGAGTGATTCGTGTATACGATTTAACACAGTATGAAATTACATCCTTGTTTACATTTTTGTATATCAGATAGTGAATGTATCTAATGTAATTTCCGGGTGGGGATTGATGTTAGTTCATTGTGTGGCCAGTACCCTTACTATTTATGTTCCGTGATGACTCTTTTAAGAGACTCTGCGACCTTCGGGGGAGTCATATTTCATTTTAACTTTTTGATATATTCCGCTCATTAGTTTCTCGTAGCTACATATATCTCTACACTTGTACTAGTATCATGGCTAACAGTCTCCCCTACTCATGTTTACACTAAAATTATTTGCTCAATGTCTGCTCATACATATAATTGCGATGTATAGCTTTGTGAGTCCATTCTCATTTATACATATAATTAATATGTAGAAATCTGATCGGGACTAGTATTATCGTAGGTTTCTCTACTCTTCTCGCGTTTCCATGTTATATTCGTAGTTAGATCTTCTCTTTTCATCTTTCTTATAGCTATTCATGTGCCTCTTGCATACATAGAGTATTGGGTCTAGGTATTTCCGTGGAGTTGTCATGTTTTGGGATTCCTTCCCTTGCTACTTAGTTACTTGTTACAACAATAATGTTTTCTATTCTTCCATTTGATCTTGGCCACGAAATAGTAGTTACATTAATCGCTGACGTGTATCCTCGTGGAAAATATTACAACTCTCTCGCTCTTTACTTAATAATTACTAAATAATTAATTCTACACTCTATGTATTTACTTTCTCAACGCTCCATGTTTCTACAAAAACGTATTAAAGTTACAATTTCATGCGTTTCATAAGATATTAGAAATCACTTCTACCTTAGGGATTTGTTTAGATACTTTGGAGAAATTATCTTTGATTTATTCATTCATGTTCCTTTGAATTATGTGCTACAGTAAAACAAGAAAATTTACTATAACGTATCCGTAGAGTATGTATCCTCGTATTTAAACCAACCCTTGGCTTAGACTTCTTCGTTGAATTCGACTTTACAGTACCCTTTCTCTACAACCACACAGGTAATTATGAGGGATGACCGCCTTATGATTAATTTTTTGTTAAAATGTAGAACTAATAAAATCTAATATCCTATAAATCAATTTCTTTTATATGTAGCCAATTCATACCACAGAGAATAGAAATACAAATCAACTTGTAGAGACATACCACTCATGCAACGCATCAACCTCCCTAAACCTTAGAGTCCTTCTCGTCTCCTAGAACTCACCCTCAGCGCTATAGATCGACCTCGCTAGACTATGTCACCAACCACCAATCTCTGCTTAGGGGAGCGATTTATTTAAGCCATTTTTCCCAAAGCCTATTTCTAATTCTCGCGTCCGCAATATCGTGATGCTTTTCTTCCCCGTGTTTGTCTCAGGGCTTCCCATTTTTGGGATTCTTTTAAAGCTCGTTTTTTATGCTTTCCTCATTTTTTCTAATCTTTTTTTACATCTTCCCAACTACTTTCCCTCATCATTGGTCGGAAATTTAGACTCTTCCTCAAAAATCTAAATTAGAATAATTTCTTTCAAGGATTTTTTGCAAAGATTATGGGGAATAGTTGCTCCTATCCATCCCTCATGGATTTAGCAAGTGATCTCATAAATCTCATTTTGGTCGATCTACACCCAATCAGTTTTATTCATTTCTCTAAAATTAAATATTTAATTACATTCACAAAATACTTATCCCTTGGGGTCCACTCCCTTAGGGACTAAAGTTCAAATCTCCAGCGTTTTTGAAATTTAACACATAAATTAGTATTACATATTCCCCTTCCTAGCTAAATAAACACCGTCTCTTTGCGTGTTGTTATTCAACTACTAGAGTGCCTTTTTCAAACAAAAATGGATATCTTTCCATCATTTTCACTTTCTTCTCTTTCCCAATTAGCTTTTTCAACAGATAGAAAGTGCTTCACCGCACCTTTACCTCTCGCGATCGGTTTCCGTTTCTCAATTCAATTTCTTCCGCTCTAATATTTGAAGTGGTTCCTGCAAACTCCCCTTCCGGTTCCACCCGTACAAAATTCCAATCAACTATGTGAGAAGCATCATGCACAGTATATTTTTAATAACATAAACATGAAACACATCATGAAATCTAACATGGGGTGGTAAGGCCGACATTTGTAAGTCACTATCGGTCTCACCCTTTTCTAATATTTCAAAAGGGACGTTACAATATCTAGGAGCTAGTTTTGCACAACTTCCAAGCATAAAAGTGTGTGTTGGGTTTAATACGCAAGTACACATGCTCCCCTACTTTAAATTCTCGATGCACTCTTTTCTTATCAGCATAGTTTTTCTGACGATCTTCTGTTGTCTTGATGTTTCTTTGTATCTGTTTGACAATTATTTCCATCTCTTGTAAAGCATCTAGTCCCAACATTAATTTATCCTCTGGATGGCTCCAGCTCAAAGGAGTACGACATTTCCTCCCATACAGTGCCTCAAACGGACTAATTTTAATGGAGGATTGGTAGCTATTATTATAGGAAGATTCAGCTAAGTGCAAATAATCTTCCCACTTTGACGGTCTATCCATCACATACATTCTCAGCATGTCCTCCAAAATTTGATTTGTTCTTTCCGGTTGACCATCTGTCTGAGGGTGGTAAGCAGTACTAAAATTCAATTTAGTACCCATCCCTCTAAACAGTCCTTTCCAAAAAGCTGTTGTAAACTTAGAATCTCGATCAGAAACAATTACCTTTGGAACCCCATGGACTCTTACTACCTCCTTCAGAAACACATTCGCTACTTGAGCTGTCCCAAAGGTAGATTTCACTGGTATAAAATGTGTAGATTTTGTTAGAGTGTCCACTACCACCATTACTGAATCATGTTGATGTTTGGTTTTGGGTAATCCTGTTATGAAATCCATGGAAACGGTGTCCCACTTCCATTCTGCAATCGGTAAAGGGTTTAAAATACCCGCCGGGTGCTGATGCTCAAATTTGACTAGTTGAAATTCCATGCATCTACTTAAATATTCTGCTACATCTCTCTTCATTCCTGGCCAGAATAACTTCTTTTTCAGGGATGTTAACATTTTCTGATATCCTGGATGTCCTGCATATGGCTGTTTGTGATATTCATCCAAAATTTCTCTTTTCAAGGACTCCACATTTGGAATGTACAGTCTGTCCTTATAGCAGATCAACCCCTTTATGTTTTGAGTGAAATCAGTTTTCTCCTTTTTCTAAATTTTTCCCAGGAGTGTTTCATAATTTGGATCTTGGGTTGCTACCTTTTCCACCAACTCTTCCACATCGATCTGAGCACTACTTCCGATGCTATTGATATTCTGACAAGCATTTCTACTCAATGCATCAGCAATTTTATTTTCTTTCCCTCTGATATGTTTTATGTCCATATCAAATTCACTTATAAAAGACAGCCATCTGGCTTGTCTAGCATTCAAATCAGTTTGGGAAAAGAAATATTTGAGACTAATATGATCAGTCATGAACGTAAATTTCTTTCCAAGGAGATAGTGTCACCACATTTTCAAAGCATGGATAACAACAGCTAATTCTAAATAATAAGCACTATAATTCTATTCATGTATCTTCAATATCCTAGATTCATATGCAATCACTGAATTCTCCTGCAAGAAAACTCCTCCCAACGCTTCTGTACAGGCATCTGTACACACGACAAATTATTTGTCAGGATCTGCAATCTTCAGTATGGGGCTGTAGTAAGTTTTAGTTTTAATTGGTCAAAACTGTTTTGGCATTTTTCAGTCCACTCAAATTTGACACCTTTCCTTTGTAATGATGTGATGGGATGTGCTATGGCAGAAAACCTTTGCACAAATCTACAATAATAGCCAGCCATCCCCATGAATGATCTCACTGCTGAAACATCTGTTGGGATAGGCCATTCCTTTATAGCCTTTATTTTCTCACGGTCAACAGCAAGGCCTTGTTCAGAAATAATATGACCAAATTATTGGATCTTGTCTTTATAAAAATCACATTTGCTAAACTTGGCATATAGCTTATTTTCTTTTAGAGTTTGCAATACTATCCTCAAGCGTTCTTTATGTTCCTCCTCACTTTTTGAGTAGACTAAGATATCATCTATGAACACAAGGACAAATTGATCCAAGTACTTGTTTAACACACTGTTCATTAGACACATAAATTTGGCAGGGGCATTTGTCAATCCAAAAGGTAGGACTACAAATTCGTAGTGACCATACCTGGTTCGAAAGGCTGTTTTGCTGATGTCTTCTTCCTTGATTCTAAGCTGGTGATAACCAGTTCTTAAGTCAATCTTCGAAAAGACTGAAACTCCTCTCACTTGATCAAAAATATCGTCAATTTGAGGCAAAGGGTATCTATTTTTACTGGTCAACTTGTTCAGTTGGCGATAATCAATGCACATCCTAAAAGTGTCATCTTTCTTTTTCACGAACAGCACCGGTGCTCCCCAAGGAGACACACTCGGTCTGATATACCCTTTATCTAACAGTTCTTGCAATTGCATTTTCAGTTCCATAAGTTCAGGGGGACTCATCTGATAGGGGGCTCGGGAAATAGGTACTGCTCCTGGCACTAGATCTATTGAAAAATCAATCTCTCTTTTGGGGGGGAGATGAGGGATCATATCTGGAAAAAATTCCTTAAATTCCCTTATTACTGGTAATACATCCAGCAAATTTTCTTCTGTTTCCTGTTGCATGTCCTCCACATGGACTGCATAAACCTGATACCCTTTCCTAGCTGTTCTTTTTAATTGCAGTGCTGATATTTGTCTTACAGAGATAGGTTTTAGTCTTCCCTTGAGAGTAAAAGGTTTCCCTTCCTCATCTACACAATACAAAGTCTTATCCCAGCAATTCATCAAAGCTTTCTTCTTTTCCAGCCAGTCCATTCCTATGAGTAGGTCATATGAACCTAAGGGCAGGATGTTCAAATTTACTTCTATTTGGAAATCATTCAATTTGATTTCTGTTCGAGGCAGTTTATGTGTTACCTTTCTCTTAGTT
This sequence comes from Pinus albicaulis, assembly GCA_034641835.2. Taxonomy (NCBI): domain Eukaryota; kingdom Viridiplantae; phylum Streptophyta; class Pinopsida; order Pinales; family Pinaceae; genus Pinus; species Pinus albicaulis. Next base: position 92,348,433 of record CM076582.1, read on the forward strand.
CCCGTGGCTAGCTGTACCAACCATGACTGCTGAAATTTTTCAGCTTTTAGGTTACATTTTTCTACTATTTTTGGACTAATGTAACTCAAAGAAGCACCCGGATCAATCAGAAAAGTAACAGCTAGGTCAGAAATCTTACCCTCTATTTCCACCATGGTAGCTTGATGTTCTGCTTGTCGAATTTCCAAGGCTGCACTGATAGTTGGTATATTTCTGGCTATGTCATTTACTGTAGTGGCTTCTCGATCTCTCATAATCATCTAAATATTCCGATGAGGACAATCCCTCAGAAGATGGGGTTCTCCACAACCCCAACATTTCAAGGGTTCCTTTATTCTGACTGTTCCTTCCTTTTTACTGTCTCCATCTATTTGTTTAGAAGCCACTTGGGACTGAGCAGTTTGACTTTCTTTGGGTTTATTAAACTTTTTCCGCTGATGATCTCTGCCAAAATTCTTCAAATAGGCTGGTTTCTGCTTCCTCCCTTTGAACTCATTCTTATTTACCCAGCTTTTCCCCTGTTCAGTTTTTCCTTTGAACTGTTGGTAGCATAATCTGGCTTTTCTAATAGCCTCGTCCATTGTTTTTGGGTTGTCAAACTCGATTTTCTCTGTGTATACAGCAGGCAAACAATTCAAAAACCTTTGTACTTTTGCCTTTTCTTCCCTTATGTAGGGTACATATCTGAGCAGATTGGTAAAATTAGTAACAAACTCATCGATAGTGAGCTGTCCCAGCCTAAGTTCATGGAATTCCTTTGCTTTGTCATCATAGTAACTCTCATTCAAGTAGCGATTTTTTGAATTTAACCTGGAAATCTTCCCAAGTAACTCTCTTTTCATCAATGGCATGCACCGTCTTTGTCTCCTCCCACCACAAGGTAGCCTTACCTTGTAGTTGGTAGACAGCTAAACTGGCCTTCAGATTGCTTTCATATTCATAAACCTGGAAATACTTAATCATATTCAACAACCAGGCTTCAACATCTTCCTCCTTCTCCCCATCATAGGAGGGAGGTTTGATTTTCCGGAATTCCCCTTGTAATTCATTTTTCTGTTTATTCTGATGCCTAATAGCATCTTCCTCATCAGAGTCATCAGTTTTCCTCTTTCCGGAACCTTCGCCTTCCTGGCTGTTCCGTGAAGTTAATTCCCTGATGAGCTTTTCCTGCTCCTCACTAGCTAATGACAATCTGTCATTCTGACTTTTTATCTCAGCTAATTCTTGTTGCAATTCCCGCAACATAGCCATGATGGCCGCATAGGGATCTGGTGCATTTTCCTCATCACGCAGATCAACATAAATTTCGCCACCTTCTTCCATTCTAGCACCCCACTGTACACTACATAGCACAGATCAGTGAAAATAAAAAAATAAAATTTTTGTCACAGAAATAATTTTATACATTGAGCACACAGCAACAGTGAGCACAATGCCACCAGCCCAGTTTTATAACTTGGGCTCTGATACCATTTTTCATACCTCCCATTTACACAAAAATAAATAAATTCTCCAATCATTTCAGGCTTTTAATCATAGGTTTACCATGAAATCCTAATTCTCTAAACATGATTCCTTTCATCATAATATCATAACCTCAAGAACTCTCTATTAAATTTCTCTTGTCTTATGTTATTCTAACTCCAAGCATGGAGTGAAATTATATCATTTTATTTTCTATAAAGGTAACATATCTCACCTATATTTAACCTTTACCTGGATGTTTATTTGCTCTTGGCCTTACGGTCCTTTCGCATACATTATATACGATGGGTTTGGAATTTGTTATGCCTACAAGCATTCTCGACCCTTTCTAAATCTACATATCCACAATTTTCCCAATACGTATATGTATACACCTTTGATAGTGATTACAATTGATTTCAATGTGCATATTATTATATAACTGACTCTTCTTATACGTTTGGCGGTCAGATGAGGTGGAATTCATAATTAATTTCACATCTGCGTTGATATGATAGCATATCCCTGTACATGAGATTTTTAATGTGCAACTTGATTTTGCTATCGATTTACACGCAGAGCGTGTAGTTCAACTCGACTTGAGGTACTGTGTTCATGGCGATGGGGTAAGTCTTCTCCACGTCAGATTTTATGATACCTATGGTTGTGTTGAATGGTTTATACTGGTTTCCGTCCCATTCTTTCGTTCACATGGTAGATCCACGTCGATATGGTATTACCAGCCGGGCTTACTTGGCTTAAATGGCACTCTTCTGTATGCAACCAGGACGAATGAAATTTATTTCGGATCTTAGCATCATTAATGTGTATACGACTGGTTTAATTTCACTCGCCAACCTTCGATCTGTGGCTCTTCTCTTGTGATGTTTCCAAGTGGACGATGGCGATCATTTCATATTAGGTTTTCTAGGTTTGTTGAATAATTATATAAGCCTTTGATATTTTGCAGAGATAGTTTTCCGCGTTCATCATTTGTTTGTGTATCTCTTCGTCTGCCAGGTCCTTACTCTTCAAAGGGTTTACTGACCTCAGTTCACGAAGGATAATTCTAGCATGCCTACTCCACTGCGACGCTACTGGGTAATCGTTTTTACCTTCGTTTGGTTTTTTTCATTTCTCTTTAGAGATCAGGCTCGTCACTCAGAACTTTCCATACTTCGATTTTGAGGGAGTCTGCGAACGTGAATAGGATGAATGCGTTTTGTTCTGGGGTTTTGGTTATACCCTCTGTGCAAAATTTTCGTTGTATTCCATTTCCGATTCATTGTCGACTTTGTTCCTCTGTCGATTTCATTGAATTAATTGATTTTTTTATTAATATGTAGCGTTCTAATCTACTTGCTTTGCCTCACTTTAGGAGAACGACAGCCGTTCACTTGGACGTTGTGAGGTTTGATTTCCCTCCTATCTGTACCTATATGTTTATTTCCTTCTATTATTACCCTATAGAGTTTCAATTTAATCGATACTCTGTTTACAATGTTTGAATTTCAGAGAGCTCGTCGGAACCGAGATTCTTGGTTCCTAGGTAACGCCTCGTTGTTATGAGCATTTTCTCCATTCGAACGTTCTCCTAGCAACGGTGCTATTAACTAATTTCTGTCTTGACTTGTTTTGTTTTCCACAGGTAACGAAGATTTCGTTCGTATGTCTTGAACGCAGTCATGAGACCTTCCATTATTATGGATGTTAACATCATCTTCCTTGACGTTTCAGGTCGGTATGCCAGTGGAAATACTACTACTCTCTCGTTGAGTTGTTTCATCTAATGTAGAATCACTCCTCTCTTATGATTTTACACAGTGTTCGTTGAGGAACGAGACTCTGTCAGAGATAGAACGTTAATATGTTTCGTTCATATGTTGGCGCTCTTTTAAATTTGTTTTTATTGGCCTAAGGGTTTCGATTCCCAGACCCTAGCCTGATAGGCTCAGCATGTATTGTGACTTTTATACATATATATATTCCCTATTTTCTTATGTTGACCTCGTTATACCGATGCTAAAGCTTAACTTTATATGGACTGTCTCCTGCTACCTCGCATGGAGTGATTCGTGTATACGATTTAACACAATGGAATTAATCCTTGTTTAATTTGCTTATCATAGCAGTGAATGTATCTGATGTAATTCTCTGTAGGACTAATGTTGTTCAATGTGTACCAGACTCCTCAGTTACTTATGTTCTGCATGACTCTTTTTAAGAGACTCTCTGAATTTCGGGGGAGTCATATTTCATTTTAACTTTTCTTTTGATATATTTCGTTCATTAGTTTCTGTAGCTAGATATCTCCACACTTGCTCTAGTATCATGGCTAGCAGTCTCCCTCTAATCATGTTTACACTAAAATTATTTTACTAATGTCTTTCTATACATATAACTGCATGCATAGCTTTGTGAGTCCATTCTCATTTATACATATAATTAATATGTATGAAATATCAGAACTATATTATCGTAGGTTTCTATACTCTTCCGGTTTTCCATGTTATATATTTCTACTTGGATCTTCTTTTCATTTTCTTATAGCTATTCATAGCTCTTGCATACATAGATCTCTTGTTCTAGGTATTTCTGTGGAGCTGGTCATGGTTTGAGATTCCTTCCCTTGCTACTTAGTTACTTGTTATAGCATTAATGTTTTCTATTCCTCCATTTGATCTTGGCCAAGGGAAATAGTAGTTACAGTAACTGTTAATGTGTATACTGTGGAAAATATTACAACTCTCTACTCTTTACTTAATAATTACTAAATAATTAATTCTGCATTCTATGTATTTACTTTTTCACTGCTCCATTTTTCACAGAAACAGATTAAAGCTACAATTTCATGCTTCATAAGATATTAGAAATCCCCAGATTTTACCTTAGGGATTTGTTTAGAGACTTTGGAGAAATTCTCTTTGATTTATCTATTCATATTCAAAATTATGTGCTAATAGAACAGAAGAAATTCACAATACTATATGTAGAGACTATGTTTCCTCATATTTAAACCAACCTTGGTTTAGACTTTCTGTTGGATTCTACTTTACAGAATTTTTCTCTACAACCATACAGAACTATCAGGTGACTGCCTTATGATTAATTCTGTTAAATGTAGAAAGAATAAATCTAATACCCTATAAATCAATTTTTTTTATATGTAACCAATTCATGCCACAGTAAGTAGAAATACAATTTAACTTAGAGACATACCACTCATGCAGTCGACCAACCTCCCAACCTTAGAGTCCTTCTGTCTCCCAGAACTCACCCCCGAGCTAAGATCACCTCCTAGAACAGACCAACCACTAATCTGTTTAGAAGCAGCTTATTTAAGTTATTTTTCCCAAAGCCTATTTCTAATTCTGCATCCAGAATATCATGATTCTTTTCTTCCTGTTTGCCTAGGCTTCCCATTTTTGGGATTCTTTAAAGCTATTTTTATGCTTTCCTCAGCTTTTCCAGCTTTTTTACCTCTTCCCAACCACTTTCCTCATCATTGGGGAAATTTAGATTCTTCCTCAAAAATCTAAATTAGAATAATTTCTTTCAAGGATTCTTTTGAAAGATTATTGGGAATTGTTGCCTTATCCATCCTCATGGATTTAGCAAGTGATCTCATAAATCTCATTTTGGTCAATCTGCACACAATCATTTTATTCATTTCCTCAAATTAAATATTTAATTACATTCACCAAATACTTATCCTTTGGGGTCCACTCCCCTTAGGACTAAAGTTCAAATGTCCAGTTTTTGAATTTTAAACACATAAATTGGGGGTGTTACATATTCCCCCTCTGAAAATAAACACCATCCTCGGTGTTGTTATTCAACTACTAGAGTTCATTTTTTTTTAAACAAAAATGGATATCTTTCCATCATTTCAGCTTCTCTTTCCCAGGTAGCTTCTTCAGCAGTAAAGTGCTTCCACTGCACCTTTACCCTTGCTACTGTTCTGTTTCTCAATTCAATTTCTTCCCGCTCCAATATTTGAAGCGGTTCTGGCAGAAACTCCCCTTCTGGTTCCACCTGTACAACATTCCAATCAACTATGTGAGAAGCATCATGCACATATATTTTTAATAACGAAACATGAAACACATCATGAACTCTAACATGGGGTGGTAAGGCCAGTTTGTAAGCCACTGGTCCCACCCTTTCTAATATTTCAAAAGGACCACAATATCTAGGAGCCAGTTTTGCACAAATTCCAGCATAAAGTGTGCTCTTTTTGGGTTTAATACGCAAGTACACATGCTCCCCTACTTTAAATTCTCAATGCACTCTTTTCTTATCAGCATAGTTTTTCTGACGATCTTGTGTTGTCTTGATGTTTCTTTGTATCTGTTTGACAATTCTTTCCATCTCTTGTAAAGCATCTAGTCCCAACATTAATTTATCCTCTGGCTGGCTCCAGCTCAAAGGAGTGCGACATTTCCTCCCATACAGTGCCTCAAACAGACTCATTTTAATGGAGGATTGGTAGCTGTTATTATAGGCAAATTCAGCTAAGTGAAAATAATCTTCCCACTTTGACGGTCTATCCATCACATACATTCTCAGCCCTTCCTCCAAAATTTGATTTTTTCTTTCTGTTTGACCATCTGTTTGAGGGTTGTAAGCAGTACTAAAATTCAATTTAGTACCCATCCCTCCAAACAGTCGTTTCAAAAAATTTTCTTTAAACTTAGCATCTCGATCAGAAAAAATTACCTTTGGAACCCCATGGAGTCTTACTACCTCCTTCAGCAACACATTCGCTACTTGAGCTGTCCCAAAGGTAGATTTCACTGGTATAAAATGTGCAGCTTTTGTTAAAGTGTCCACTACCACCATTACTGAATCATGTTGATGTTTGGTTTTAGGTAATCCTGTTATGAAATCCATGGAAACGGTGTCCCACTTTCATTCTGCAATTGGTAAAGGGTTAAAAAGACCCGCCAGGTGCTGATGCTCAACTTTGACTAGTTGACATTCCATGCATCTACTTAAATATTCTGCTACATCTCTCTTCATTCCTGGCCAGAATAACTTCTTTTTCAGGGCTGTTAACATTTTATGATATCCTGGATGTCCTGCATATGGCTGTTTGTGATATTCATCCAAAATTTCTCTTTTCAAGGACTCCACCTTTGGAATGTACAATCTGCCCTTATAGCAGATCAGCCCCTTTTGGTTTTGAGTGAAATCAGTTTTCTCCTTTTTCTGAATTTTTCCCAGGAGTGTTTCATAATTTGGATCTTGGGTTGCTGCCTTTTCCACCAACTCTTCCACATCGATATGAGCACTACTTCCAATGCTATTGATATTCTGACAAGCATTTCTACTCAATGCATCAGCAATTTTATTTTCTTTCCCTCTGATATGTTTTATGTCCATATCAAATTCACTTAGAAAAGACAGCCATCTGGCTTGTCTAGCATTCAAATCAGTTTGGGAAAAGAAATATTTGAGACTAATATGATCAGTCATCAACGTAAATTTCTTTCCAAGGAGATAGTGTCGCCACATTTTCAAAGCATGGATAACAGCAGCTAATTCTAAATCATAAGCACTATAATTTTGTTCATGTATCTTCAATTTCCTAGATTCATATGCAATCACTGAATTCTCCTGCAAGAGAACTCCTCCCAACCCCTCTCTACAGGCATCTGTACACACGACAAATTCTTTGTCAGGATCTGCAATCTTCAGTATGGGGGCTGTAGTAAGTTTCAGTTTTAATTGGTCAAAACTGTTTTGGCATTTTTCAGTCCACTCAAATTTGACACCTTTCCTTTGTAATGATGTGATGGGATGTGCTATGGCAAAAAACCTCTGCACAAATCTGCGATAATAGCCAGCCATCCCCATGAATGATCTCACTGCTGAAACATCCGTTGGGACAGGCCATTCCTTTATAGCCTTTATTTTCTCAGGGTCAACAGCAAGGCCTTGTTCAGAAATAATATGACCCAAATATTGGATCTTGTCTTTATAAAATTCACATTTGCTAAACTTGGCATATAGTTGATTTTCTTTTAGAGTTTGCAATACTATCCTCAGGTGTTATTTATGTTCCTCCTCACTTTTTGAGTAGACCAAGATATCATCTATGAACACAAGGACAAATTTATTCAAGTACTTTTTTAACACACTGTTCATTAGACACATAAGTGTGGCAGGGGCATTCGTCAATCCAAAAGGTAGGACTACAAATTCGTAGTGACCATACCTGGTTCGAAAGGTTGTTTTGCTGATGTCTTCTTCCTTGATTCTGAGCTGGTGATAACCAGTTCTTAATTCAATCTTCAAAAAGACTGAAGCTCCTCTCACTTGATCAAAAAGATCATCAATTCGAGGCAAAGGGTATCTATTTTTAATGGTCAACTTGTTCAGTTGGCGATAATCAATGCACATCTGAAAAGTGCCATCTTTCTTTTTCACGAATAGCACCGGTGCTCCCCAAGGAGACACACTCGGTCTGATATACCCTTTATCTAACAGTTCTTTCAATTGCATTTTCAGTTCCATAAGTTCAGGGGGACTCATCCGATAGGGGGCTCGGGAAACAGGTACTGCTCTCGGCACTAGATCGATTGAAAAATCAATCTCTCTTTTGGGGGGAAGATGAGGGATCTCATCTGGAAAAACTTCCTTAAATCCCCTTATTACTGGTAATACATCCAGAAAATTTTCTTCCGTTTCCTGTTGCATGTCCTCCACATGGACTGCATAAACCTGATACCCTTTCCTAGCTGTTCTTTTTAATTGCAGTGCTAATATTTGTCTTACAGAGATAGGTTTTGGTCTTCCCTTGAGAGTGAAAGGTTTCCCTTCCTCATCTACACAATGCAAAGTCTTATCCCAGAAATTCATCAAAGCTTTCTTCCTTTCCAGCCAGTCCATTCCTATCAGTAGGTCATATGAACCTAAGGGCAGGATGTTCAAATTTACTTCTGTTTGGAAATCATTCAATTTGATTTATGTTCGGGGTAGTTTATGTGTTACCTTTCTCTTAGTTCCCGTGGCTAGCTATACCAACCATGACTACTGAAATTTTTCAGCATTTAGGTTACATTTTTCTACTATTTTTGGACTAATGTAACTCAAAGAAGCACCTGGATCAATCAGAACAGTAACATCTAGGTCAGAAATCTTACCCTCTATTTCCACCATGGTAGCTTGATGTTCTGCTTGTCGATTTTCCAAGGCTGCACTGATAGTTGGTATATTTCTGGCTATGTCATTTACTGTAGTGGCTTCTCGATCTCTCATAATCATTTGAATATTTCGATGAGGACAATCCCTCAAAATATGGGGTTCTCCACAGCCCCAACATTTCAAGGGTTCCTTCATTCTGACTGTTCCTTCCTTTTTACTGTCTCCATCTATTTGTTTAGAAGCCACTTGGGACTGAGAAGTTTGACTTTCTTTAGGTTTATTAAACTTTTTCCGTTGATGATCTCTGCCAAAATTCTTCAAATAGGTTGGTTTATGCTTCCTCCCTTTGAACTCATTCCTATTTACCCAGCTTTTCCCCTGTTCATTTTTTCCTTTGAACTATTGGTAACATAATCTGGCTTTTCTAACAGCCTCGTCCATTGTTTTTGGGTTTTCAAACTCGATTTTCTCTTTGTATACAGCAGGCAAACAATTCAGAAACCTTTGTACTTTTGCCTTTTCTTCCCTTATGTAGGGTACATATCTCAGCAGATTGGTAAACCTAGTAACAAACTCATCGATAGTGAGTTGTCCCAGTCTAAGTTCATGGAATTCCTTTGCTTTGTCATCATAGTAATGCTCATTCAAGTAGCGATTTTTGAATTTAACCTGGAAATCTTCCCAAGTAACTGTCTTTTCATCAATGGCATGCACCATCTTTGTCTCCTCCCACCACAAGGTAGCCTTACCTTGTAGCTGGTAGACAGCTAATCTGGCCTTCAGATTGCTTTCATATTCATAAACATGGAAATACTTAATCATATTCAACAACAAGGCTTTAGCATCTTCCTCCTTCTCCCCATCATAGGAGGGAGGTTTGATTTTCTGGAATTCCCCTTGTAATTCCTTTTTCTGCTTATTTTGATGCCTAATAGCATCTTCCTCATGAGACTCATCAGTTTTCCTCTTTCTGGAACCTTTGCCTTCCTGGCTGTTCCGTGAAGTTAATTCCCTGATGAGCTTTTCCTGCTCCTCACTGGCTAATGACAATCTGTCATTCTGGCTTTTTATCTCAGCCAATTCTTATTGCAATTCCCGCAACATAGCCATCATGGGCGCATTGGGATCTGGTGCATTTTCTTCATCACGCAGATCAACATAAATTTCGCCACCTTCTTCCATTCTAGCACCCCACTGTACACTACATAGCACAGATCAGTGAAAATAAAAAATAAAAAATAAATAAAATTTTTGTCACAGAAATAATTTTATACAGTGAGCACACAGCAATAGTGAGCACAATGTCACCATCCTAGTTTTATAACTTGGGCTCTGATACCATTTGTCACACCTCCCATTTACACAAAAAAAAAAAAAAAATTTCTCCAAGCATTTCAGGCTTTTAAGCATAGGTTTACCATGAAATCCTAATTCTCTAAACATGATTCCTTTCATCATAATATCATAACCTCAAGAACTCTCTATTAACTTTCTCTTGTCTTATGTTATTCTAACTCCAAGTATGGAATGAAATTATATCATTTTATTTTCTATAAAGGTCACATATATCACTTATATTTAACCTTTACTTGTGTGTTTATTTTCTCTTGGCCTTACGGTCCTTTCGCATACATTATATACAATGGGTTTGGAATTTTTTATGCCTACGAGCATTCTCGACCCTTTGTAAATCTACATATCCACGATTTTCCCAATACGTATATGTATACACCTTTGATAGTGATTACAATTGATTTCAATGTGCATATTATTATATAACTGACTCTTCTTATACGTTTGGCGGTCAGATGAGGTGGCATTCATAATTAATTTCACATATGCGTTGATATGATAGCATATCCTTGTACATGAGATTTTTAATGTGCAACTTGATTTCGCTATCGATTTACACGCAGAGCGTGTAGTTCAACTTGACTTGAGGTATTGTGTTCATGGCGATGGGGTAAGTCTTCTCCATGTTGGATTTTATGATACGTATGGTTGCGTTGAATGGTTTATACTGGTTTCCATCCCATTCTTTCGTTCACGTGGTAGATCCACGTCAATATGGTATTACCAGCCAGGATTACTCGGCTTAAATGGCACTCTTCTGTATGCAACCAGGATGCATGAAATTTATTTCAGATCTTGGCATCATTAATGTGTATACGACTAGTTTAATTGCACTCGCCAACCTTCGATCCGTGGCTCTTCTCTTGTGATGTTGCCAAGTGGACGATGGCGATCATTTCGTATTAGGTTTTTTGGGTATGTTGAATAATTATATAAGCCTTTGATATTGTGCAGAGATAGTTTTCCGCGTTCATCATTTGTTTTTGTATCTCTTCGTCTGCCAGGTCCTTACTCTTCAGAGGGTTTACTGACCTTAGTTCATGAAGGAGAATTCTAGCGTGCCTACTCCACTGCGACGCTACTAGGTAATCGTTTTTACCTTCGTTTGGTTTTTTTCATTTCGCTTTAGAGATCAGGCTCGTCGCTCAGAACTTTCCATACTTCGATTTTAAGGGAGTCTGCAAACGTGAATAGGATGAATGCGTTTCGTTCTAAGGTTTTGGTTATACCCTTTGTGCAAAATTTTCGTTGTATTCCATTTTCGATTCATTGTCAAATTTGTTCCTCTGTCGATTTCATTGAATTAATTGATTTTGTTATTAATATGTAGCTTTCCAATCTACTTGCTTCGCCTCGCTTCAGGAGAACGACAATCGTTCACTTGGACGTTGTGAGGTTCAATTTCCCTCCTATCTGTACCTATATGTTTATTTCCTTCTATTATTACCCTATAGAATTTCAATTTAATCGATACTATGTTTACAATGTTTGAATTTCAGAGAGCTCGTCGGAACCGAGAGTCTTGGTTCCCAGGTAACGCCTCATTTTTATGAGCATTTTCTCCATTCGAACTTTTTCCTAGCAACGGTGCTATTAACTAATTTCCGTTTGGACTTGTTTTTTTTTCCATAGGTAACGAAGATTTCGTTCGTATGTCTTGAACGCAGTCATGAGACCTTCCATTATTATGGATGTTAACATCGTCTTCCTTGACGTTTCAGGTCGGTATGCCAGTGGAAATACTACTACTCTCTCGTTGAGTTGTTTCGTCTGATGTAGAATCATTCCTCTCTTATGATTTTACACAGTGTTTTTTGAGGAACGAGACTCTGTCAGAGTCAGAACGTTAATATGTTTTGTTCATATGTTGGCACTCTTTTAAATTTGTTTTTATTGGCTTAAGGGTTTCGATTCCCAGACCCTAGCCTGATAGGCTCAGCGTGTAATGTGACTTTTATACATATATATATTCCCTTTTTTCTTATGTTGACCTCGTTATACTGACACTACAGCTTAACTTTATATGGACTGTCTCCTGCTACCTCGCATGGAGTGATTCATGTATACGATTTAACACAATGGAATTAATCCTTGTTTAATTTTCTTATCATAGCAGTGAATGTATCTAATGTAATTCTCTGTAGGACTAATGTTGTTCAATGTGTACCAGACTCCTCAGTTGCTTATGTTCTGCATGACTCTTTTTAAGAGACTCTCTGAATTTCGGGGCAGTCATATTTCATTTTAACTTTTCTTTTGATATATTTCGTTCATTAGTTTCTGTAGCTAGATATCTCCACACTTTTTCTAGTATCATGGCTAACAGTCTCCCTCTACTCATGTTTACACTAAAATTATTTTACTAATGTCTATCTATACATATAATTGCATGCATAACTTTGTGAGTCCATTCTCATTTATACATATAATTAATATGTATGAAATATCATAACTATATTATCGTAGGTTTCTATACTCTTCTGATTTTCCATGTTATATATTTCTACTTGGATCTTCTTTTCATTTTCTTATAGATATTCACAGCTCTTGCATACATATATCTCTTGTTCTAGGTATTTCTGTTGAGCTGGTCATGGTTTGAGATTCCTTCCCTTGCTACTTAGTTACTTGTTACAACATTAATGTGTTCTATTCCTCCATTTGATCTTGGCCAAGGGAAATAGTAGTTACAGTAACTGTTAATGTGTATACAGTGGAAAATATTACAACTCTCTGCTCTTTACTTAATAATTACTAAATAATTAATTATGCACTCTATGTATTTACTTTCTCACTGCTCCGTTTTTCACAGAAACAGATTAAAGTTAAAATTTCATGCTTCATAAGATATTAGAAATCCCCAGCTTTTACCTTAGGAATTTGTTTAGAGACTTTGGAGAAATTCTCTTTGATTTATCTATTCATATTCAGAATTATGTGCTAATAGAACAGAAGAAATTCACAATACTATCTGTAGAGACTATGTATCCTCAGATTTAAACCAACCTTGGTTTAGACTTTCTGTTGGATTCTACTTTACAGAATTTTTCTCTACAACCATACAGAATTATCAGGTGACTGCCTTATGATTAATTCTGTTAAATGTAGAAAGAATAAATCTAATACCCTATAAATCAATTTTTTTTATATGTAGCCAATTCATACCACAGTAAGTAGAAATACAATTTAACTTAGAGACATACCACTCATGCAGGCGACGAACCTCCCAACCTTAGAGTCCTTCTGTCTCCTAGATCTCACCCCCGAGATAAGATCACCTCCTAGAATAGACCAACCACTAATCTGTTTAGGAGCAGCTTATTTAAGCTATTTTTCCCAAAGCCTGTTTCTAATTCTGCGTCCAGAATATCAGGATGCTTTTCTTCCTGTTTGCCTAGGCTTCCCATTTTTGGGATTCTTTAAAGCTTTTTTTATGCTTTCCTCAGCTTTTCCAGCTTTTTTACCTCTTCCCAACTACTTTCCTCATCATTGGGGAAATTTAGATTCTTCCTCAAAAATCTAAATTAGAATAATTTCTTTCAAGGATTTTTTTTGAAAGATTATTGGGAATTGTTGCCTTATCCATCCTCATGGATTTAGCAAGTGATCTCATAAATCTCATTTTGGTCAATCTGCACACAATCATTTTATTCATTTCCTCAAATTAAATATTTAATTACATTCACCAAATACTTATCCTTTGGGGTCCACTCCCCATAGGACTAAAGTTCAAATGTCCAGTTTTTGAAATTTAAACACATAAATTGGGGCTGTTACACTTATGTACTACTATGGTAATAGTTTCTCTTTTTCGGTTGAACTAGCAATCGTTCTATTTTAAATAATTTTATGGATTAAAAGAAAAAAAATTTAAATAAGTATACTGATTTAATTAACTTTCCTAATCCTAATGTCTTTTTCTTAAATAGTAAAATAAAATAAAAAACAATTCTCAGGTCCAATAACCTGTGTGTAAACAAAAGTAACAATGAGACAAAAGACCTGTCTTTTTTTATCTACTCCGAGTCAAATGCTCCTGCATCAATTAATCCCAAAAAACCTCTAAAAAACTTCACTTGAACAAAATACCTCCAAAAAATGTCCTTTGCATATTAATCCCAAAAAGAGTCCTTTGAAAATTAAGCCCAAAAAAAGTCCTTTGCAAAATCAACCCAAATGAAGAGATGTGCAAAATTATGCAAAAATAATTATTCTCTTTTTGGCTATTTATATAGCTACAAAATGTTTTTTTGGAGGGGCTTCATCGAATTTTCCGGCCGACATAATTACGAGCAAAATTTTTGTCAAACTTCTGTAAAAACTTCGGTCGAACTTTTGTGTCGTTAGAATTAATGGACCGATGCGGTAAAAAAAAATTCAGACGAATATTTTTAAAATTTCGGCCGAAATAACACGTCTGCAACTACGCGGAAGCTTGGCTCTGAACACATTTCTTCAACTTTGGAATGATTAAACTCCATCAAACTTTATGAAGTAACTGGCGAAACCAAGACAAGCATTTGCAGAATTCAATCTACTTTTAGAGAATATAACTTCTATGGAATTCCATAAATATTTACTAATTTTAATTAATTTTGTAATAAATATTACGTTCTTTTTATGGAAATTAGTCCTCCATTTATTTACATACTAGGAAAAAAAAATTCAATGCTCCAAGTACACTAATGAAAAATGTTGTTAAAATTTTCTATTCATCTTGCAAAGAGTGTTGAAGTGGCCAGGGTTTCTAGAACTATAAAATAAGGTTATAGAATTTCAAAATAACATTGAAAAAGAAGATAAGGATAGAAATACCATGTCTAACAAAGAAAAAAGTGTACTCATCCCTTTCGCGTTCTCATCTCACCTAAAAATAAGAATCCTCCATGAGAGGAGAAAAATAAAAAGATACAAGTAAATTATGCTATTGGGGTGACAATAAGATTCTTACCTTGCATTAAACCATACCAACAGCATGCTTTGAATGTGACTCTGGGTGAGATGAGGAGAATTTCATGGAGCCATAAGTACCTCTAATCATTGTAAGATTCTATTATAGTAATATAAAAATATTATTTCTCCGCATTTATTTGTGTATGGTACATATGGACAAGTGAATCTATGTTTGTTTTATATAGATTTAATGATTAACTCTTGCTAATATTTGTATGGGAGGATAGAATTTGCATGTATAGAGATGAAGAAAAAGATTCTTAGAAAAGGTATTAACCAGATCAAATTAGGATCGAACTTCAAAAAAAATGTATGCAACTAAATCTTTTCATTATACACATATATATATATGAAAAATAAATGTATGCAACCAAATCTTTTCATTTCATATATAATGTAGAAAACTAGTGGATTGCTAATGTCTTTCAAAAATCAAGGGAAAATGTAAGCGAAGGACCTGTTGGAAACAAGGGTAAATCTTAGGAAAACATATACTAATTAATGTCATCAAACATTGCAATACCTTAGTCTTTCTATATTATAAATTTACTCAAACATTTGAAAATATAGTTGATTTTGTTTGTTATCATTTGTAGATTTGATTTTGATTGCAACTTTGAACTTGGCTTTATTTATTGGACTAAGAGTAGTTAGTATATAATTTTTTTAAAAATATTTATTCTCCTATTAAATAGTTGTTTAATTATTATATAAATTTGTAAAAATTATTTATTGTATTGATTTTCTTTATTATAGTGTGTAGATTTAATTTTGTGTGTAACTTTGAATTTGGATTTATTTATAAGATAATAAGTTTATTAAAAATATATGAGTTTAATTAATATATAAATTTGTATAATTATTTATTTTAATAAATACATTCTATTTTTAAGATACCTTCTCTTATTAAAAATAATAATAAATTAATTTATTAAAAAAAATAATAATAATAAATGATTCCATATTTTTGAAATTAAAAATATTTTTCTTATCCTTTACATTATGTATGATATTTTATCCATCAGTAGAGTAATAGCAAACAAAATCTAAATCGGCCTTGTATCATTAAGTGTTAAATTCCACTCAAGGATATATGTGTATATGATTTTTTATGTATATTCTTTTTAGTTTTACAACTTTATAATATTCAATCTATATATCTTAACTAATTTATAAACTTATTTTAATATTAAGAATGATGATTACATAAATTTGAAAATAAAAATAAAAAATAAATATATAATTTAAAAATTATAAATTATTTAATAAAATAGGTTTTACTAGTGATATTTTTTTTAATTGTTTTTAATATGTAAATAAATTAAGACCTATTATATAATTTAAATATATAACTATATGATTTATCACTATTTTCAGATAAATTGGCCAAAAATCTATAATTCAACAAATCATTACTTCTTATAAAATTTGTTTTAAAAAATTAACAATTAAATTATCAATATTTCGAAGTTTTGAAAAATATAACATTAATTTTATTATTTTAGCTAATTACATTTATATTAACTAATTACAATCATAACCATAGTTACCAAATGTGTTTCAATTAGGAAAAAAAAAAATTAATATGGAAAATTTATGAATTCAATTTAGATAGCAAATAATTCGGTCAAATTGGATTGATGTTCTCCCACCTTCTTAAGAAAAGACAACACTTATTAACGTACAAGTAATTTTTGTGGATTCTGTAAGAATAATGCAGAAATAGAATTAGTTTTGAGTGGTTGAACGAGAGTGTGTATTTAGAAATCAGTTCCATCTATTCAGGTTTGTTTCCTCTTCTTCAGGAAGATTAGGTGAGTGCAGTTTCCTATATAAGTGTGATGTAATTGAGCAATTGAATTCATTGAGTTGTGTGAGCTTTGTCTCACGTTTCTGGCTGTGCATTTGTTGTTATTTTGGTATCAGAGCTGGTGTTTGGGTATGGGAGCGAGAGCTCCGCTTTCGAAACCCATCGACCGGACAGAGAACTGAGAGCGTGTGTATGCTACGCTTCTGTCTGTGCTTTGAGAAGCGTTGAGGAGCGAGTGAACAGCCTGAACGCTATTGAAGCATACGTCGGACGGATACAGTTTGCTGCTTCATTTTTTTTGTGCGTTGGAGTTGGTACGCCGGATACAGTTTGCCGATTCAAGCCAGCACGTGAAGGTTGTCATGTAAGTTTTTTTTGGGTGCAGATATACCACGCCTGCCCTTTTATTTAACGAAGCTTTCAACGAAGGTTTTTATTTAAGTTTTTGGGTGCGGTTTTTTAAATCAATGGTAAGAGAAGATTCCAACTTAAATAAAAACCGCGCAAAGAGGATAGACAGTGCCTTGTTCTAACAAACGCTGGCAGCAAAGCAGATATCCCAGCAACGGTTTTGGGTGCGGCGTTATCCCAGCCCTGTCATTTAACAGTATTCATACATCCTTTTAAATGATGTGGAGCAGACTCATAAATGATCGCTTTTAATGTTGGTGAGCTGCTATTTAATTTGGAGATCAGCTTTAAAGGCAACGTTTTTAATAACAGTTCAGATTTAAATTCCAAAAGGCAGGCTGTGCGTTTTTTTTTTTAAAACGGTGTTTTGGTATTTAAGTTTTTTTTTTAGTGCGGCTGTCCACAAGGTCGTAAGCTTAGTTGGAGGCTCCTGCCGGTTTTTTGAAACGTTCTTTGTGATTCGAACAAATTTATATTTGTTATTGTCATTTTTTTTAACAAAAGCGAGCAAATTTTTTTTTTGTTTGAAGTTTTTTTGTTAAAAAAAAAATCATCAATCTAAAGAGAGTGTGCAATAAAATTGCAACCTAGATCTTTTGAATATTTAGATCTTCACAACAATGGCTAATCCTCTTGCTGATTCATACTTAAATGAATCTACAAAACTTGATGGAGAAAATTATGTAAACTGGAAATTTAAGCTCATAACAGTACTGGAGGCATACAATCTCTGGATGATTGTCAAAGGTGACGAGCCCAAGCCTCAACCTCCTGCTTCCACTCAAGATTGGGATAAGCGTGAAATGAAAGAAAAGGTGCTGCTACGCATGTCAGTGAAGGACAATATTATTCCTCACATTCGGGACTGTGAAACTTCAAAGGTGACATGGGACACTCTCAAAGGTTTGTATGAAACTACTAATGCAAACCGTATTTTATTTTTAAAAACAAAGCTGCTATCTATCAAAATGGATGCCAATGAAAGCATTAGCAACTTTGTTTCCCGAATTAAAGACTTGAGTGATAAACTTGGTGATATTGGTGAAAAAGTGTCCAGTACAGACTTGGTAACTGTTGCATTGAAGGGGTTAGTCCCAGACTATAAAGTCTTTATTTCATCTCTCTCAGCTAGACTGACACCTCCTACATTTGAAGAATTGGCTGGAATTCTTCTTCAAGAAGAAGAGCGAATGAAGAATTTTGAACTGGAGTCAAATGGTTCTGATTTGGCTTTGACTGCAAGAGGCAAAAGACCATTCCGAGGGAGACCATGGGATAGGAACAGAGGTCATTTTCAAGCAAAGCAGAAAGGTATGGCACCTCCTGATTCTTATGTTAAGAGGAACATTGAATGTGATTATTGTGGAAAAACTGGACATCTGGCTAAAGATTGCTATAGGAGAAAGAATAATGAATCAAATCAAAGACATAGAAGGCATAATGGAAATTACATAAACAGAGACACCTCAGTGACTGATGGATTTAAAAATCTTAAGTTGTTTCTTTCTGATGCTGCATTGTCTACTGAAACTGATGATGAGAATGCTTGGTTCATAGATTCTGGTGCATCAGCGCACATGACTTGTAATAAAGAATGGTATGATAAATATTATGAGAAATTTGATGGTACACACATTTACCTAGGAGATGACAGGTCACTTAAAGTTCAAGGCTATGGCATAATAAATGTGTACTTACCTAATGGACAAATGCGACAGATTCATAATGTGATGTATCTACTTGCTCTCAAAAAGAATTTGATATATGTTTCCACTATCACTGATAATCATTTAAAAGTGGAATTTGGCAAACTGGGGTGTATTGTGAAAGATGTTCAGGACCACTACAGGGTTGTTTCTATAGGTACCAGATTTGGAGGATTATACAGATTGGATGTGATAGTGAAGCGCCATGTTGCATTGACATCCAAAGAGACATCGACAGCAGAATTATGGCATCACAGGTATGGGCACCTAAATTACAATGATTTATCATTGTTGCAAAGGAAATCAATGGTTGAAGGTCTTCCTGTTATGAAGTGTGAACATTTACCATGTGAAGCTTGTGCACTTGGTAAGCAGCATAGAGAACAGTTTCCTGTTCATACTAAGAAACGACAGTATGATACACTTGAATTAATTCACACTGATGTATGTGGACCTATGCAAACTAGGTCTCTTGGTGGTGCTTCATACTTTGTTATTTTTATTGATGATAGATCTAGATACACCTGGGTCTATTTCCTTCGAAGGAAGAGTGATATATTTGAGTATTTTAAAGAGTTTCGAACTATGGTTGAAAAACAAACAAGAAAGTGCATTAAAATACTCAGATCTGATCAAGGGGGTGAATATAAGTCAAAAGCATTTAACACCTATTGTAAATCTAATGGAATTCAACAACAGTTCACAGTACCACATACCCCTCAGCAAAATGGTGTTGTTGAGCGATGGAATAGAACCTTGGTGGAATCTTCTCGTAGTATGCTGCAAGGTAAGAACATCTCTAATGGTTTCTGGGCAGAAGCCATTAACACTGCTGTTTATCTGAAGAATCGATGTCCCACTAAGCAATTATTTTTTCAAACTCCTTTTGAAGTTCTTCATGGTGATAAACCTAATGTGAGTCGTTTCAGAGTCTTTGGATGTACTGCTTTTGCTCATATTCCTAAGGCTAACAGAAGAAAACTTGATGCCAAGTCAATCAAGTGTGTTTTCATTGGGTATTGTGCGGATCAGAAAGCCTATAAATTGTTTGATCCAAGTTCCCATAAACTATTTGCAAGTCGTGATGTGTTGTTTCATGAGCAGGCTGATAAAAGTAATACAAAGAATGATGCATGGCATATATCTAATGATGCTCATGTCAAACTTGATACTTTGATTAAGCAGGAACAGGAACAGGTACAGGATCAGGATGAGAGCAGTATGAGCACATCCAGCAGCAGTGAGTCATCACAAGGGGGTGATTCACCTCAAAGCCGACGCATCATGGATGGAACACCCACAGGCATTGAAGCACCAAGAAGGTCATCCCGACAAACTCAGCTTCCTGCAAGGTATAGAGACTATGCCTTAATTTCTAATATAATGAATGTTGAAGAACCAATTGACTATGAGCAAGCTAAACAACATGAACAATGGATTAATGCTATGAATGATGAGTATGCTTCTCTTATGAAAAATCAAACATGGGAATTAGTGGAACTTCCTGAAAATAAAGTTCCAATTGGAAGCAAATGGTTGTACAAATCGAAATTTAAAGCAGATGGTACAATTGATAAATTTAAGGCAAGATTAGTAGCAAAAGGATATTCTCAAAAGGAGGGAATTGACTATGAAGACACTTTTGCACCAGTAGCTAAGTTGAATACAATTAGATTACTGATTGCCTTAGCCACAAAACATAATTGGAATATACATCAATTGGATGTCAAATCTGCTTTTCTAAATGGTGATTTAAAGGAAGAAGTTTATTTGGTTCAACCTGAAGGGTTTGTCAAACAGGGATAGGAGCATCTAGTCTGCAGGTTAAGAAAGGCATTATATGGTTTGAAACAGGCGCCAAGATCATGGTATGTAAAGATTGATACTTTCTTTTTTCATAATGGATTTGTGAAAATAAAAAATGATCCTAACTTGTATGTTAAGAAAGATGGAAAAGGAAATGTTGCTTTAATATCTTTGTATGTGGATGATCTCGTTATCACAGGCAGTGCTCACAAGTTAATTGAAGAAATTAAAGTTCAGTTGTCACAGGAATTTGAAATGAAAGATTTGGGTGAATTGCATTATTGTTTAGGAATTGAGGTATGGAGAGAGCCTGGTAAAACATTAATCACTCAAAGCAAATATACAAAGGAAATTCTTAAAAAGTTTAATATGAGTGATTGCAAAGCTATGTCAACTCCCTTAGAACAGAATTCAAAGTTGTACAAAGAAGATGGAACTAAAGAGGCAGATGGTACATTGTATCGTCAGTTGGTGGGAAGTTTGAACTATCTCACCACTACCAGACTAGACATTGCATACTCAGTCAGTATCCTTAGTCAATTCATGGCTAAGCCTTCAGGAAATCACTGGAATGCTGTAAAGAAAGTTCTCCAATACTTAAAGGGAACAGTGAATTTAGGTATTATGTATACTGATGAATCTGATGTTGCACTGACAGGTTTTTCTGATTCAGATTGGGCAGGAAATCTAGATGACAGACGATCTACCTCTGGCTATGCATTTCATATTGGATCAGGGGTCGTATCTTGGAGTAGTAAGAAACAGCCAACTATTTCTTTATCATCAACAGAATCAGAGTACAAAGCTTTGACCAATGCCACCTGTGAAGCTATTTGGTTGCGGAGAATTCTTGCAGATCTTGAAGAGGCGCAAAGTGGTTCAACATGTATCAATTGTGATAATCAAAGTGCTATCAAATTAGCACATAATCCAATTTACCATGCTAGAAAAAAACACGTTGAGTTACAGTACCACTTTGTACGTGAGAAAATTGAGTCGAATGAAATTGAATTGATATTTTGTAATACCAAGGATAATGTGGCTGATATATTTACTAAGCCCCTTGGTAAAATCAAATTTGAAGTTTTTAGAAGTCAGTTAGGTATTGTAGAAAATCCATTTCTCCATTAAGGGAGGATGTGAGAATAATGCAGAAATATAATTAGTTTTGAGTGGTTGAACGAGAGTGTGTATTTAGAAATCAGTTCCATCTATTCAGGTTTGTTTCCTCTTCTTCAGGAAGATTAGGTGAGTGCAGTTTCCTATATACGTGTGATGTAATTGAGAAATTGAATTCATTGAGTTGTGTGAGCTTTGTCCCACGTTTCTGGCTGTGCATTTGTTGTTATTTGATTTAACAGGCTACGCACCATGGTAATTAGTATCACACACCACGACCCTTGGGCTTTCGGGGTTAGGAGATGAACTATTAGAGATGCTCGAACCTAGTTTAGTCTTATTCTCAATCTAGTTGAACCCAGGTTCTGTGAAAAGATAACTCTGATCAGAATTCTCTCCTATGGAATGTCAAGGCATGTATTCAAATTTGTTTTTGCTTTGCAGTTTTGAAAATTTAAGAAAAATAATAGAAAACTAGAAAGTGGATTAGGATTTAATTTTTGAATATGTTTTTATTTTTATAAATTGTCATTAATTTACAATAAAGAAGTTTAAGTTTTCGAAATTTATTTTTTGAAGAAAAACTATAAAGAGAAAAGGAAATGGTTTTTTTTAATTATATTTATGGATTGTCATGTAGAGTTATTAAAAATTATTCAAAATTTAAATTTTAAAATAAAGTAGAAAAAAGTTAACAGAATGTGTGAGTACCTAAGATATATCTATATATATATAATAGCATTTTTTTTCAAATTAAAATTTTTTCATCCAAATTTTTCCAAATAATCCAAATCAGAATTCAAACTTAGTAGCTATGATGCAAGACCATCTAGCCTCAAGTTAAGTTTGTAATGTAACTCAAGGCCTAAGGTCTTGACATTGGTCCAAGAGGGACATTTCTTTGTATAATCATTGTAAAGTCTTGTAAAAACTTCATAGTTCACAAGTATTAGTCTAGAAGGTTCTAGATAGGTGTTGAATCATTAGTCAAAGAGCTGATTCATTTAATTGAATCCGCGTGTTGGCAAAATTCATTGGACAAGCTAGCAGATAGGATAGGATTGGTCCATTCGGTTCAGAAAAGATAGGATCAAGACAAAATTTAGGAATTGATTACAGAAATATAGGAGTTAGTTCCTATAGTTTAGGAATCTGTTGATAAAGATTGAAAGGATAGACTTTCATAAAAAGGAGGAGAAAAAGCCTATGGGCAGAGAGATAGAGAAGCAGTGTTGAAAGGCCACTAAAAGAGAAAATCAGGCCGAGAGGAAATTTATTCTTATGTAAATATTTGCTAGTGAATATAAACTCAATTTTGAGTTCATGAAGAGGTGTTGTGTTGATGAATCATAAAAAAGTGTGTGACTGTTTTATGTTACGCACTGAGTGATCTGTAATAGAAAAAATCTTGTTCCTATGTGAAATAATTCTCTGTGAATGAATTTTAATTATTGAAGAAGTCTTTCTGAGTGAAAAAAGGACTTAAAGTGGAAGAACTGGGTAGAATCACAAGTGATTCCAGTTCTGGAGCAGTTGACAGAGAGGAGATTGACTGGGCAGAACTTTTTCTTAAAAGTTCTAGTTGATAGATGAAGTGAAGGCTGGGTAGAATATTATTGAAGGTTCCAGTCATAGGGTAGAACATATAGTTACGATAAGTGGTAAAAGGAGGAAAGACTTAGTCTATTTTCGACTGTAGTAGTATTTTAATGGCAGTTACGGATCTGAGCAAATGAATAGAATTTAAAGCTCGGGAGGAATAGCGAGTGGAGATGTCGAAGAAAACCGAGAAACTTTCAAAGGTAGTGAACCTTTTGAAGATTTCCAAAGGAAGGCAAATGGGCGACGAGGATTAAATCCATTTGAAGATTAATAGCAGAGATCTCATCGCAAGGCTAATTGGGAATGTGCGATCGCAAAGTAAAAGGATTAAGTTGCGATGCGGTAATTTTGGGAAATAGTGGAGAGGAGCCACATGTCGGCAAAGAAGCCAAGCACATATCGTGCATCGCAAATTTTTGTGGTTGTTGGTAAGGATGCACACGATAATTCATTTTCCTTGCGATGCAATAAAGTGTTAATTTGCAGTGAGATAAGGATTTTGTGATGCGATGCAACGTATATCACATATCGCACAGGATAAGGAGTGCGTTGATTTGTAAACATTAAAAGTTGCGAGTAGCAATGTGGAGTTTGTTGCGAATTGTGAAATCACAATATCGTAAAAATTGTTAGGTGGTGAATCTGTGGGGAGGTAAGTTGTAAAAGGTGCGAAGTGTGACTACCATAAGTGATATTATGATCCCCCGTGGGAAAAGGATTTTATGTGGGCCATAACCCACAAGTCCGCGTGTATTTTGTAGAGTTGCGGTTTTAAGCTTCCACATGCATGTGTGAGTAAAAGGTTAATGTTTAAAATATTAAAGTTGGTTTTGTTGGGTGTATATGGTGGATCTTATACTCCATATGATTTATGTGGGTGATTAATGTGAGATTAGTTCTGCTAACCTTGCTATCATTTGAAATAAGAAGTTGAGATTTATAAGGAATGGGCAGACTTATAAAAGTGTATGTGTATGTGGGTGAAAGTGGCCTTTTGGTTGCATCATTTGGTATCAGAGCCAAGTTAAATCTCTTTTGGGTTTAGATTAAGTTTACTCTAGTAAAGGAAAGAGAACACCAAAGAACAAGACAGTGTTCGGTGAAAGGAAGGAGATAGACTAGTAGTAGTCTGTAAGAAAGAGGAGTTTGCATGCAAGTGAATAAGAGGCGTGTAGCCTGAATAGTAAGTTATATAGTCATAACTACTTTGGGAGGAGTCACTACATGCAAGTGGTAGAAACATAAGTGAAGATATCTCAACAAAATAATATCAAGCCTTAGAAGAAGTGATGAAGGAAACTTGTAAGGGTTTCTGAGAGAGGAAGAAGAAGAGTGGCCAAAACCTAGTATTTCATTGTGATTGAAATATAGGAGAACATTTGTGTTCTTAAAATCAGATGATTTGAAGCCTATAAGGAGCAGAGGAGTCTCCAAAGAAAGTTCCAAAGAGGGTACAAGTGGTCAAGTACAAAGGAAAGCTTGGTGAAGTAAGTTATAGTAGGGAGGACTTGCTATTGCAGAGGCTTAAGTACAGCTCATAGTGAGTGAGGAGCTTGTGAATATAAGAAGAATATGACTAGTGATAGTCATAGAATAGTTTCAGGAAGAAGCCACAAAGTGAAGAAATAATATGCCAAAGAAAATGGAATATGGAGACAAATGATTGATGAAGAATATGAGAGAGAGGAAGCTGAGATATAATTCCATCTGGAATTCATGATGGATCTGTTACAGAAGGAGGAAGACCAAATATGTGGTTTCCTCATGAGAAGAAAGATGAGGTGGCATAACCTACAAAAGAGGAGAAAAGAGAAACTGATGAATGTTCAAGAGAGAACCGAGATACTCAAGGCAAAGGAGTATCTAGGAGAAGACTTGAAGACTGAAACTTCAAGTGAGGCCAAAAGGTCTCAAAGTATTAAAACTGATATTTTTTGTATGTCTGCAGGTACATCACAGGATGATGAACAAACTTTAGAGTTTGTTAAGAAGGAGGAGCAGAGTCTGAAATCTATTCAAATTAATACTGAGATAGCAAGATCTCAGAAACGAAGGGAGACAGAGAGGTCTCATGGAAATGAGCAGCATAATATTGAAGCTAGTAACAGTAAAGATTGGAATAGTAGATATGAGTTAAAACATGAATATGAAGAAAAGGTATTTAATGTGCCTAATGAGCTTGGAATTTTTAAGCGTGATGATTTAGAAATGTGTATATTTAGCAGAGGAAGAAGGATCATCTGATGATTGGTCAACAACAAGTGAGGGTATTGAAAACTGTGTAAAGTTTAAAAATTCTACTCCAATTAAAATTTTTGAGTTATATAGGAAGTTAGACCTTCAAAGAAGAAAGTTGGAAAAGCAGAGGATATATACTCAGGATAAATTGTTGAAGAATGAAAACAAAGAAATTGTCATGAATGACAATCATGAAGAAGAAGATAAGGATGCAAGAATGGTAATAAGAGTTCAGCAAATCTACATTACATAGGAGGGAGTTCTTTATTGTGAACCACGGCAGGGAGACATCCTTGAAACAGAAGATATGGAGGAGAGACTAGCTGACAGTCTCATGAGTTATTTGGAGAATTTAAATCAGCATACTGATGTGCTGACAAAGGAGTTAGAGGAAAACTTAGAGCAGCAAACTGAGATGTTTCCAGAGATGGAAAAGGCAATAAGGCCTTTTTTTTTCTTCTGATAATTGGTTTATGATTATAGGTTTTGATGAAGATGAGATAGACCTGTCACAAATTGGAGAGTCAGTTTTAGAACTAAAGAAGACTGGAAGTTTCCAGGTAAGGCATAATGATGAGGAAGATGTAAAGCATGAAGATGTCATGTTTGAAGAATCTGAATTAACTGTCAGAATTAGTCAAAGAGGTGAAGGAAAATCACTGAGGGTTGTCAAGGAAGAAGAATAAAAATATGTTGGAATTGATGAACAGCATAGTGATGTATTTGGGAGGAATGAAGTAGAAAGTGAGTTAGTAGAAGAATCTGAGTATGAGAAAGGAATTTCAGACAATGATGTGGAAATATCTCAAGTTGTGAAAGAGGCAGGAGCAGATAATAGTTTGTCAAACTTGATTATGTTTGCTAGTATACAAAGAAGAGTGAATGACTATATTACTGCAGTCAAAGAATCAAAAGACAATTTATTTTTGAAAGTAAATTTGCAGGTAGTGAGCAGAAAAGGGATGTTGCAAAGGGAGATATCTTAAGAGATATTCAAGAAGTATGGGAGACAGTAATGTCAGAAGTAATATTTGCAACAGTAAATGGAGTAATTTCAAGTGAAAAAGTAGAAATTGAAGCAAGAAGAGTTGAAGAAAAAAATCAGCAATTTAGTGATGAATGGATAAAGTGCAACAAAGTGCAATGGAAAATTAAGGAAAACAAAATTAGGTTGCAACAACAGACTAAATTACAAGAAGCCATAGATGAAATATGGAACCTAATGTAGATACATAAGATGAACTGTAGAGGAATGAAGAAAGTAGTCCACTATGGAATTGTTTGGAAAGTGAAGAATAGTGAAGGTAGAGACAGTGTAGCAGTACAGTACAAAACATGGAAGCCTGGGAGATTGCAGCTGAAGAACGATGAAGAAAATGTAGCTTATGGACAGCAGCAAAACAGAGTTTGGGATCTAGGAAAGACAAGGATTGAAGGTACATGATCAGGTGATCATGCCTTTTTTCTACTTTGAGAGTCTGATGGAGGAGCATGTGGCCTCAAGTTAAGTTTGTAATGTAACTCAAGGCCTAAGGTCTTGACATTGGTCTATGAGGGACATTTCTTTGTATAATAATTGTAAAGTCTTGTAAAAACTTCATAGTTCACAATTATTATTCTAGAAGGTTCTAGTCTAGATAGGTGTTGACTCATTAGTCAAAGAGCTGATTCATTTAATTGAATCTGCCTATTGGCAAAATTTGTTGGATAAGCTAGCAGATAGGATAGGATTGGTTCGTTCAGTTCAGAAAAGATAGGATCAAGTCTAAATTTTGGAATTAGTTACAAAAACATAGGAGTTAGTTCCTATATTTTAGGAATCTGTTGATAAAGATTGAAAGCATAGACTTTCATTAAAAGGAGGAAAAAATCCTACGGACAAAGAGATAGAGAAGCAGTGTTGAAAGGCCACTAAAAGAGAAAATTAGGCCGAGAGGAAATTTATCCTTATGTAAATATTTACTAGTGAATATAAAACTCAATTTTGAGTTCATGAAGAGGTGTTGTGTTGATGAATCATAAGAATTATGTGATTGTTTTCTGTTACGCGTTGAGTGATCCATAATAGAACAAATCTTGTTTATGTGTGAAATAATTCTTCGTGAATGAATTTTAATTATTGAACAAGTCTTTCTAAGTGTGAAAAGGACTTACATTGGAAGAATTGGGTAGAATCATGAGTGATTCCAGTTCTGGAGCAGTGGACAGAGAGGAGATTGACTGGGTATAAATTTTGTTTAAAAGTTCCAGTTGATAGATGAAGTGAAATCTGGGTAGAATCTTATTAAAGGTTCCAATCACAAGGTATAACATACAATTATGATAAGCAGTAAAAGGAGGAAATACTTAGTCAATTTTCGACTGTGGAAGTCTTTTAAAGGAGGTTAAGGATCTGAGAGAATAAATAGAAGTTAAAGTTCAGGAGGAATAGCGAGTGGAGAAGTCAAAGAAAACCGAGAAAATTTCAAAGGTAGCGAACCTTTAGAAGATTTCCAAAGGAAGGGAAATAGACGATGAGTATTAAATCCATTTGAATATTTACGGCGAAGATCTCATCACAAGGTTAATTGGGAATGTCTGATTTCGAAGTAAAAGGATTAAGTTGTGATGCGGTAAGTTGGGGAAATAGCGGAGAGGAGCCACATGTCGGCGGAACAGCCAAGTGCATATCGTGCATCCCAGATTTCTGTGGTTATTGGTAAGAGTTTGCATGATAAGTTATTTTCCTTGCGATGCGATAAAGTGTTAAGTTGCGGTGAGATACGGAGTTTGTTATGCGATGCGACGCATATCGCATATCACATGGGATAAATAGTGCATTTATTTGTAAACGTTAAAAGTTGCGAGTAGCAATGTGGAGTTTGTTGCGAATTGCGAAATCACAATATTGTGAAAATTGTTAAGCAGTGACTCTACGGGGATGTAAGTTGTAAAAGGTGCGAAGTGCGACCGTCGTAAGTGATATTGTGATCCGCTGCGGGAAAAAGAGTTTATGTGGGCCATAACCCACAGGTTCGCATGTGTTGACACCTAATCCTATGGATGGGTGTGCATATGTATTTTTGTATATTATTTATTATTAGGAAATAAGGAAGGCCAAGAGTCATTGGGAGATGAATCCCAATAGCCTCACCTCCCATTTATATAAGCATGTACATTCTTCAGCTAATACATATTCTAGTTTTGAGGAGTTACCTCCTGGTTTGACATGGTATCGGAGCCAGCCCCACAATTGGCATTTCTGCCCTGTGGTGTAACTCCCTCTCCTTTGCTCAGTCAATATTTTTTAATAATTTTTGCTGCTCATTAATTGCTAGACTGTTATTCTGCATTTTTTTTTCCTATTTAGCACTGACATTTGCAGCTCCAGCTCCTGCAGCTCCTGAAGACTACAGGCTCTGTCAATCTGCAAATTGCAGGCTCTGCCATTCTGCAATTCCAACAGTCCTGCAACTCTGTCATTCTGCAGATTCAATTTCAAAATTTTTTTTGCAACAGCCCTTTGGGCCTCCTACCTACCCAACGCCTCCCCTTCTCCATTCATCTACGTACTCTCCCTCACTCTGCATACATTCCTCTCCCTCACTACTCTGCGCCCTCTCTCTCACTGTCCTGCATTCCCATACTCTACATAATCCAGCGCTGTCATATTTTATAAACGCCCTCCATTCCAGAAGCATACATCACGCTGCCTCAATTCACAATACGTTCTTGACTGGTGTCATAAGAACGCTGCCTCATGGTTTAATACAGCGCTCATATGTTATTCCTGCTCATTCCAGTCGACTCTTAAATACAGTTCTCTGCGTTATAATACCACCGCCCTTTGTATATACCACGATGTCATTACATGGGATTTAAACGATGGTTGTATTGTGATTTCATATACGCTGTCTGAAATCATGCTGTTTTAATATACACTTGGTATAAAGCGTCGTTTGGTTTACATTCCAGTGTGTAATACCTCCACGCAGTTTATAAAACCAGCGCTCTCCATACATAACACGCAGCACTCTGTCATATAAAATGTTGTCTGTCTTTTATATACAACGCTCACCTTAACCTGTCTGTCGACCCATATTCAAACGCTGTGGTTTATAATCCAATGCATATATATAAAACGCTGCCATATACAGTACGTTGTCACCACCATTTTAATACGCAAGTCTCTTTGTAATACTACGCCCTTTCCTTTGCAATACTGCCTTCTATACAATACCGCCTTCTCCTCATTACATTACCACTATTCAATATTTAATACCACGTTGTCATATAATTACCGCCCCTTTGTTAGTAAACACTATCAATTCACTTCGCCCCATTTGTAATATTCATTTCCCAATCCCCATATCCCTCCATTCCACCCCTCCTTTCCCCTTTCATAATTCCGCCTCCTCCCATTCATACCATCCCACCTTTTTCATATACATTTTTTCCCAAACAAAAAAAAAATTATATTTTTTTTATGCAGAATCAGTTTATAGCAAAGAGTTTTTTTTAAAATTCAGTCTTCAGCAAAAGTTTTTTGAGCAGAATTAGTTTCAGCAAAGAGTTTTTAAACTCAGATTATTTCTCCAGCAAGAGTTTTGTTCCCTTTAATTGAGCAGATTTCAAGAATTGAAAGTTTGTATAGCAGAAATTTTTCCTCTTCAGAAGATTTTTTCCAGCAATCTAATGCATTCTCTTATCTCAATTGTTGGGGTGGTTCTCTCCGGAAAAGAGAACTATCTTGAATGGTCTCGGAAGATTAAACACACACTCATTTTTAATGAGCTGTGGAAAGGAATCTGTGAAGGACAAGAAGAAAACCCACCAGAGAAGCCCACTTCAGACAAAGAGCTTGCCATTTGGGAAAACAAGAACTGCAAGGCCTATGCCTTGATTGCAGCCTCAGTAAGTGAAGAGGTGAGTCGTCATATTTCATCATTCTCAAATGCCTATGAAGCCTTGAAGAAACTAAAAGAACTCTATGACTCACATTCAGAATTAGAAAATGTTCAATTGATGATTAAGCTGTTCAGTCTTGAAATGAAGAATGATGACCCCCTTGCTTTAGCTTCAGAAGTAAGATCTATAATGCATGACATTGAAAACACTGGTGTAAAAATGGACGTATCTCTCATAGCATATGTTAAGGCATTATATCTGACTTACTCACATTATCTTGAGTCTTTGCAAGCAAGTGGAAACTTTGAGCATATCACCTTTGATAAACTTGAGAAAAAGTTTGCAGAAAGAGAGAAAGATTTTGGGAAGATGACAGTCCCTTCATCTTCCGAAGAGGCTGCATACTTGGCACATAGAGAAAATATTCATGCTCCAGATTCATCCAGAGGAAGAGGTGGTAGAAGAGGAAGAGGAAGAAGAAACTTCACAGAAAGGGGGGGGGCAGACAATCTGACAAATCCAATCTTCATTGCACACGTTGCAATAAATATGGACATGATGCATCCAAATGCAGAACACCATGGGAGAAAATTGAGCAGCAAAGAAATCAAGACAAAGGTAAAACTAATGACAAAGAAAAAGGTAAAGCACCTGAATCCGCTCATTATGTTCTAGCACATTGTAACAATGGAGTAACTGAAGACTTATTTGATGTTTCATTTACTTCATGGAGAGATGATTGGTTGCTAGATTCAGGAGCAACATGTCACATGACATTTAGAAAATATTTTTTGAAGAATTCATTGACAAAGTTGATGGAGCAGTATATTTCGCAGATAAATCCAAACTCAAGCCATCAGGGCTTGGCACAGTCAGGCTTAAACTGCCTGGTCTTCCTGATCATATCCTACATGAGGTTCTATACCTCCCGGAGTTGAAGAGAAACTTGCTGTCCCTGATCGAAATCCGGCAGCAAGGACACTCAGTTCACTTGTTTGATGGCAAGGCGGAGGTCAGATCAGCATCAGATCACTCACTTGTCATGGAGGGAATAGAAGAAGGGAGACTTTTGAAGCTGAAAGGTTCATCTGCTCATGCTCAAAACTTTGCATTCAGTTCACAACATGATGAAGGTATATTTCCATCAAGTCTTTTATGGCATGCTAGATTTGGACACTTAAACTATGACAGCCTTCGTTTATTGAAGAAAAATGGTGTTGATGGATTGCCTACAATTCCTAGAAAACCTAAGGAATGTGATGCTTGTATTCTAGGAAAGCATAGCAAACAGCCATTTCATGATTCACACTCAAGAGCACATAGGAAACTTGAACTTGTTCATTCAGATTTATGTGGCCCTGTGCCTATTGCTTCTGCAAATGGAAACAAATACATGATGACATTTATTGATGACTACACCGAAATGTGTTGGATTTACTTACTGAAGAATAAGTCTGATGCTTTTCAAACTTTCAAGAATTTTCATGCATGGATTGAAAATGATGCACAAACACATATTGGCTCTCTACGTACTGATAATGGAAAAGAATACACTTCAAACGAATTTGAAAATTATATTCGTCAACATGGAATCAAAAATCAAACAATTGTGCCATATAATCCACAACAGAACGGTGTAGCTGAAAGAATGAACAGAACTATTTTAAATATGGTCCGCTCCATGTTATTTTTCAAGAATGTAAAATTGATGTTTTGGGCTGATGCAGTTCTATGTGTTGTTTACATAAAGAATAGGTGTCCTTCAAGTTCAATTAGAAACAAAACTCCTTTTGAAATGTGACATGGCCACATTCCTTCGGTAAAGCATTTCAGGGTCTTTGGGTCCACCTGTTATGCCTTGATACCCAAGGGTCAAAGGAACAAACTTGGTGCTAGAAGCAAAAAATGTATCTTCTTGGGGTACTCCAATACCTCCAAAGGATATCGTCTCTATGATGAAACAAATAAAAAGTTTGTGATAGCAAGAGATGTCATATTTCTTGAATCTTCCAAGAGTGACAAGGTTGTTGAGCGGCAACTTGATCGCCTGGATAGATTCACACATGCAAAGTCTTTCCAAGAATTTGATAATGTGATTCCACATCTTGAAGGGGGGATTCCGATATTGAATCAAACTGTGGAATCATGTCCTGAAGCACTCTCTCCCCCGCATGAAGAAACAACCACGGATGACACATTGGATGATGTGATCGACAGAATTGGGAGATTGAATCTTGAATCAATCCCAACTCAGTCAAGTGACCAGCCTGGGCCATCTCAGAAAGGTCCACCCAAATGGCTGACAAAGACACTGGAGGATGTTCATCCTGATGAGGTTGGAAAAACAGGAACAAGACGTTCCACTCAAGAAATCGAAGGTGATGTAGATAATTCTGATTCTCCTGTTGATATGGATATTGCTTATAACTGTGAAATGAGTTTGTCTACAGATCATGAACCAACTTCCTTCAAAGAAGCCGCTTCTCATGATGAATGGAAAGAAGCGATGCAGAAGGAGTATGATGCCTTGATAAAGAATGGCACTTGGAAGCTGGTTGATCCGCCTTTGGGAATGAAACCAATTGGTTGTAAGTGGGTCTACAAGAACAAGTACAAAGCAGACGGCTCACTTGACAAGCACAAGGCCAGGCTTGTGGCAAAAGGATTCGCACAGAAGGAAGGAATCGATTATGAAGAAACGTTTGCTCCCACAGCAAAATGGACCACCATCCGGACTCTCTTTGCCTTAGCAGCTCAGAATGGATGGAAAGTCCATCAGATGGATGTAAAAATAGCCTTCTTGAATGGAGATCTAAAGGAGAAAGTTTATATGTCCCAACCAGAAGGATTTGTGATAAAGGGTCAAGAACACAAAGTTTGCAAACTTGTAAAATCCTTGTATGGCCTCAAGCAAGCACCACGAGCCTGGTATGAGAAATTGACCGAGCATCTTCTAAAACTTGATTTCAAACACTTTGATCTTGATGATGCAACTTTGTTTGTTAAGAAAGTTGGAAAAACAGTTGTATATCTTGTGGTATATGTAGATGGTCTTTTGATAACAGGAAACAATGAGAGTTATATTGCATCCATGAAGAAAGAGTTGAAGAAAGGTTTTGAAATGACTGATTTGGGTCATGTTCATTACTATTTGGGTATTGAAGTAATTCAACATCCTAAATTCATATTTCTTTCTCAAAAGAAGTATATTGGAGATCTCTTGAACAAATTTGGCATGGATGACTGTAAACCCTTGAGCACTCCAATGGAACAAAACTTGAAGCTCACATCTATTGAAGGGAAGGAATTTGAGGATGCAACTAAGTATAGACAGCTTGTAGGAAGTCTTATCTATCTGACCACCACCAGACCTGACATTTCATTTGATGTTGGAATCCTCTCAAGGTTCATGCAAAAACCTTGTGAAGGACATTGGTCTGCTGCAAAAAGAGTGCTAAGGTACTTGAAGGGGACTCAAGACTTTGGAATCAAATATACACAGGTAGGCGACTTCAGCTTGATCAGATACTCTAATTCAGACTTTGATGGCGACAAAGAAACAGGGGTGTCTACTACAGGTTACACCATGAGTCTTGGATCGGGAGCTGTCTCATGGAGATCACGCAAACAGTCAGTTCCAGCAGATTCCACGACCGAGGCAGAATATGTGGCAGCAGCTGAAGCAACAAAGGAAATTGTGTGGCTCCGGAAAATCCTGGAAGATTTGCAGATGAAACAAATGTATTCCACTCCACTCATGATCGAAAAAAATAAATAAATAAATCATCTCCCAATGACTCTTGGCCTTCCTTATTTCCTAATAATAAATAATATACAAAAATACATATGCACACCCATCCATAGGATTAGATGTCAAACAGCATGTATTTTGTAGAGTTGCGGTTTTAAGCTTCCACATTGAGTAAAAGGTTAATGTTTAAAATATTAAAGTGGGTTCTATTCAACGTATATGGTGGAACTTATACTCCATATGATTTATGTGGGTGATTAAAGGGAGATTAATTCCGCTAACCTTGTTATCATTTGAAATAAGAAGTTTGAGTTTTATAAGCTAAGATACCCTTGCTACAAAGGCATCAAGACAAGCGTAGAAGGACGTAAGCAAGAGAATTCTTGTGAGCATTCATTGCTTTGGCTGACTGAAATTTTGAAATCGACGTGTACCACAACAACTGGAAGACAAGGAAGACACGGTATTTAAAAACAAAAATACAAGCTCATTTACTGTTCTGCATAATTCAATTCAGCACACTCCATGAAGAATAGAGTAATGGTGTGTAATCGCTGGCGTCTGGTACACTAGACGATCCGCCTCGTCACGCACATGCAAATTTAGGACAATCCTGCAACTAAACGAACAGGCAGAATATTCTTCAGTTTGGACTCTCAGTTGCCAAAGGGCCGCTTATTTCCTTATGATGATGGGAAGGAGTCGTCATCTTTTGAGGAGATGTAGATGATTGCGTAGACGTTAGAAGAAAAAGGTTTTTAGAAAAACATGGAGCTGGAAAGGTGAAACTGTAAATATCTCCACAAAAAATAAGACCTTAATCTCCACTTTGTGTGACAATCGCCATCTTTCATAAGTTGGGACCATGTTATTTCCTTATGATGATGGGAAGGAGTCGTCATCTTTTCATTTGAGGAGATGTAGATCATTGCGTAGATGTTAGAAGAAAAAGGTTTTTAGAAAAACATGGAGCTGGAAAGCTGGAACACTGTAAATATCTCCACAAAAAATAAGACCGTAATCTCCACTTTGTGTGACAATCGCCATCTTTCATAAGTTGGGACCATTTTAAGTTTAAGTGGGACAATTTCTATAAGGAAATATGGACCAATCTTTTTTCTTAAGAGGTAGGACAAGGACTATAAACATGTGTCTTTTTTTCGAACATAGTTAAAGTTGGGTTTTTTAACATAGTCAAGATAAATTTTATATAAGCAGATCTTAATGCAGCAGTATAAAAGCAGTTCACAAAGGAGTATTGTGCATCATATCAATGAGACATGAGACTTAACCTCTCTTAACTACTTAGGCTACATTCAATTGACATTGACAATAAACATGTAGATGAGCAACAGCATATCTACATGTTTATTTTCCATATTTATAAAGACGACAAACATGTGATTGCCGGATTATAAACATGTGGTTGATTATCTACATTTCAATTGCTAGAAATTCATTTAAATTAAACTACAAATTTTAAAATAATTTACATTTATATTTATTGTTAACAAAAATTTAAAATTTAAAAAAAATGATAAATATATCTAAATATATTAAAATAAAATAATATTTGAGGTATACTAAATATAAAAGTTAACTAGTATATATACTTCAAAAAAAATTGGTTATTTTTTTTTTTAAAGTTGATTATAAATTTTTTATACTTACCATTTTACTTAAAAGATGGATTACTTTAGGGTTTCCGAAATACTTTGTTTTTTTTTTTAATTTTGTGATTTGGATTTTTTTAATATGGGTTAAAATCTTTAAGGAAAAAAAGTTCCAATTAATCAAGTGGAATTATAACTTCCAACCATAGAAGAATTTCAACAACAAAAAAATGATTTTTTTTTAATTTTTATTTTTATTTATTTATTTATTTAGTTTTATATCATTTTTTTATTTTTATTTTTTTAATTGGAACAAAATTTAAATATCAAATCAAAAGAAATACTATAATACTTGTAGCAACAAACTATGTAGTGTTTATTCCTAGTATCTTCTAAAAAAAAAGAATATTTGTTTGAAGTTGCTATAAAAGCTTCCAACATATTACAAAATAGATATCCCATGTTGGCCTACGAGTAGTCTATTTCACAAGTGTCTAAAAACATATTGTATTGATGTACAAAAAGTTAATAATAAGCTTAATCACTACCTTCTTCTTCCTACCCCTTATTAATGTAAGGTACTTTGATTCTCTATCTCAATTATGTCTCTTAGCTAATGAATTCAATATGGTTCTTCTGGAAATTAGCCTAAAATAAATTTTATATTTACTTATTATTGGAAGCCAAGTTTACCTATTGTTGGAAGTCACCAATAGTGATTCCTTTCTTAGATTGAGAGCTAGGTTATGAAGCGTGTTGCATTTTTCTTCATAGAAATGGATTATTTACTTTTGATTCACTAAAATGATCATAGTTTTAAGATGTTGGTTTATGCATGAATGTGTTATTTTTGTGACTTTTGAATACAACTAAACTCCCATGATTCTTCTAAACTCCTACACATATTTTTTCTCCATATTGACCCAACCAATAAAATAGAGATGGTATGGAAAGACAAAAATAATACCAAATTTTCTATTTAGATAAATAGGAAGGAAATTAACAAAATGTTAGGGGCCTAGAATTCTAGGCTTAAAATGTCAATAAGACATCCATTATGCTTGAAAGCGAGCAGATCTTCTTGAGAAATTAAGAAAAATATAAAATTATGAATACTATGCTTAGGTTCAAATGTGGAGTCTTAGCTAGATGATTTTCCCAAATGCCTCTAAAACTTCATTCTTTGAAAATTTCCACTCTATCACTATAACTGTCAAAATTATCAAAGCCAAATGCTAAAAATATAAGCAATGGACCAAGATGTAAATGGGCCTAACATCTAGAGATAAAAAATATATTGGAAAACATGGAATTTTCCAAGTAACAGACTCCCACCTCTACTTCCACTTATACCTACTCACAAACTTCCCCAAATTGAACACCTAAACTAACAAACAAGTTCCAACAATCATACAAAACCATTGTCTTCAAAGAAAATTTTAAAGGACATTACTAGTAGGGAAGGAATGACATGAAAATCCACTAAAAAATAAGCCAAGAAAACACATTAAGGGATACTTAAATACCCTAACACCCTACCCTCAAGGATGGATATTAAATGTATAAACATAATCCTAATAAATAAAGGATTGATAAACCACCCAAGGCATGTTGATTATTCACTAGATAACTAGACACACAATCAAACCACATAGAATTGCACAAAACTCCCTACCTTGACCCCACCATTATAACATGGTGCATATACCATCATCTTAATGTGGATTCAATTACCATGAACCACTAAAACTTTCACATGCCATAAAGGATTATGTGCCCTTAGGTCACTCATCCCTAGAATTCATGGATGCATTGTTAAGAGTTGCCTCATGTGATTAATAAATGCAATTGAAAACCCAATAATCCATGTTACTTAGGAGATAATTATGAAGTCATGGCCCCTATTTTTACAATGATGTTAGGGCTAAGGTATATTTCTTGTTTAGGATTGGCCTATTTATCTAAGTCCCCCTTGATGTTATAGTAAGAGAATTTGATGAAAAAATTGGCTTTGTGCTTAACATAAGCAATAATATTTTTTTATTTTATATCCCCAGAGGTTAGAATTTTTTATCATTATCCTAAATATTATTATCAAATCCCAAAAAAATAAGAAAGGTCAAATATTTTCTTCCTTGAGATTGTATTCCTTTTCCAAGTTGTTTAATAGTTGGTTGAAGTCCCAAGCATAGTAACTAATTAACATTCCTCGAAGATCACCGAGACTGCTCATTGTTACTACCACTCTATGTTTCTCCAAATTTTAATTTACTTTATTTTGGTTTATTTTAAATTACCCAAATGGTCAACTTTTAAAAAAATGAATAAATCGAGATATAACTTAGTTTCAATGGAAAAAAATAAGAAGAAAAAGAAATGTTTATATTGTGTATTAACTCACTCCAATATAACTCCTTTAAGTAGTTTATATTATGTCTTTTATAACTACCTAGAAATACATTTTAGTTATATGTTTATATAATTGGTTAATAAAAATGATTTGATTATTTTCTATGATTAATTTCTAAGTAATAAAAAATTAGCGTTCTTGGTGCATGAAATGTTATGTGTATTATGCTAATTATGGAAATTTGGATGTTTTTGAGATGGGCATGCACGGGTATTTAATGTAGATGCACGCATATATATATATATATATATATATATATATATATATATATATATAATTAAAATTCGATGTACTTACTATTATAGGAGTTTTACATGAGGTCACTATGAACACTAGCACTTAGACCCTATGATAATTGTTATGCAACATGGTATTGGAAAAGAAAAGGTGAATATAGGAGGAAATTTACATATAAAATGATTGTTTTGGGATGTACGTGACAAAGGTCACTATGAACACTACCACTTAGACCCTATGATAAGTGCTATTCAACATGGAATTAGAGAAGAAGAGGTGAATATAGGAGGAAATTTGAATAGAAAATGATTGTTTTGGGATGTGGTGTTAAGCATGGATTCATTTTATTTATTACATTTCTAGATATCGCACAATGATACAGATAAAGAGGGAGAAAGATAAATGGGAAAAGCACCAAAATTTATATAAATTAATTTTTTATTTGTTTATTTTTTTAGCAAATGTTTTTTAATTTTTACAAAAGGATGCATTAGTATTATATCACATAGTTAAATTTAGCTACACAACAATTAAATAAAAAAACTACAAAATGTTTAAGGTTTTCTTTTCACTTATGGACTCATAACTAACTCATGATATATATTAGTTATGAAATTTTAGCTATTACATATTAGCTTCTCCATATGTTAAAGGAAGTGCTCCTATTTTTCTAAACCAGATGCAGGAAATCTTAGTGAAAATGTCTTAGGATATCCATTTAGCATGAGTGTGAAACTAAAATTGGTTTCAAACTATATAAGTGTGTTGATGCTACTGAGCAGAATGATGTGCATATGAAATATGATATCTACTTCCAAATATTGTTGAAAATATAGAAGATCAGTTGGATGAAAAATATCAATTTTCTTTTCCAAATAAGAAATCGATATAGTTTGAAATGATTAATATTAATAGTATTAAGGATACCTACGTGGGAAGGTAAATATAAACAATAGAAATTGTTAATAATTTATTCAAAAATGGTATAGGGAGCATAAAAAATATGGTTTAGGTTGTCATGGCACTACTCCTTAAAACATTGTTGGTCCATATAAAATTAGACATGGTGGCCATTCTAAAACTTGCAAACACTTGATAATGATCCTTAAGTTATTCATTACGATCCTAGGAGGAATGAAGGTAATTAGTGACCTAAAATAGATGGTATAATAATTTTAATTAGAGGATGATACTTGATGTTGCTTATTTTCCTAGTGAGGTGAGATTCTAGGAGAAAGAGTGATGAATGGATCAGAAGGATACAGTGGTTGGTAACTATAAAAAACATCTATATATCCATCTATTTGCAAACAAAATGTATTAGAAAATGAAGTTGGCACCCCAATAAATACCAAAGGGTATTCCAAAAGGACTTAAGGAAGTGTGAATATTTGTCAAAAATAATGTTGAGAGGGAGGAAAAAATTAGACCAAATGTGGATGAAAACAACCCAACAACCTATTCTTTCAAGTTGGTCTTGTTATAAGGAATAAAGATTACCTTTCTGGAAGAACAACATGCAACCAAAAATAAAAATAGTTATTTTTATCGTCATTGTCGAACCATTAATAAAATCCATAGATAATTATTCCAAATACTAGTATGGCAAGGCTAGTGGATGATATAGGCCATGTTTGCAATTGTTGGGTACATCTTGGTTGGAAACTAGGAAATGAATAGAGCAAAAAAAAAATAGATTTATTTTTGTTACCACCTCCTCCCACATTTACCAAAGTTCATTGGTCTTTCGGGGTAAACATGTGACGAATATTTACTATGATATGAGTTGACCTCCTAAATATAATTAAGAAAGTGGGGCCGACAACTAGAAACTTACTGACCTTCCTTAGCACTATAGGACCCCAGGAGCTAAACAACAACTCCAAGTGCCCAGACCCTGAGCTAGACTGCTTTTTCACTAACCTAGGCTACCATTCACAGGCATACCATTACATCCATGAATATCTAGGCCTCTAGTTGTAGGCATAACACTACATCCATGTGACTGTAGTCCCAATTTTATGCTTGCAACCATGTAATCTATGCCACCTTTTCAGGGCTATTCTCCAATCAAATGCCTAGAACTTGATGAGACTTTCTAGAACAATAAATGACACAAGGACAAAGCCTCTAACACAAAACGTGATCAAGGAATTGACCTAACTATGCCTAACCATGAAATTCATTTCATCAAACACATTGAGAACATGTAATCTACATGTCATGAATGCATATATAAACATAGGGGTCTAATATTTATCTAAGAATCATCAAGAAGGTATAATTCCCTCTCATAATATTTGCAATAACATCTATTATCTCATGTATTCATTAGCCATTCATCAAAAAATAAAACATATAGATATCCATAGCTAGAACCTATTATGAAACCATGCTTATAACCAACATATAACTTGAATAATAGCCATGATAGAAAAACCATTAAAGCCACATAATAAAAAGTATAATTACTCATGATATAAAATAGGGAAATAACTCTTATTAGCATATGAAAAACCCAACCAAGTCAGGGACATTCACATATCACCTAACCATAGATTGAGTTGAACCAAATATTTCTTTCAGTCAATCACCTGTGTTCCATATTCCAAGCATGAATGTGGGACTCAAGACCAAATATATCAGGGCTTCCCGGAGATCAAACCACCTCCACCCTCAGGTTTTATTTCAATCTTGCCATTACTGGTCAAGGGATTCCTATGCCCAAAAAAAAGCATACAGTACCAGGATTTACCACAATCCTGCCAAAACCGGTCAAGGGATCATGAGGCCCAAAACAAGCTTGGATGCCTCCAAATTTTTTCACCAATACCTTAAGGAATTTATTGTATCCTCCCTCAGGCTTTACAGAAATCTCACAAAAATCGGTCAAGGGATTCCTAGGCCCTTGGTAATTTTCCCGAGACCACCTTGTCGGGTTCCAAAACCATTCAGCAAACCAAAGCTCAACTAAGTAAATAACCCCATCACATCATGGCTATCCGAAAATGGAAAGGCAAGGTTGAAACCACTGTCACACATGGAAAAAGCCATGTCAATTACATCAGAGAACTAGATGCATACATGAATGTACCATGCATCCATAAACCAACTAGGAAATCACACATGCACCCTGTTACCTACAAGTATTTTCATTGAATAAGCTTGATCCAACCTTTCTTTGATTGTCCTTTTTTTTCCTTGTCCTTCCTTTTATTTCCTTTCTCTAATGCTAGAGTTCTCCAAGAATTCTCTAAGTGTGAAAGAGAATGAGAGAATAGAGAGAGCTCAAAAAATAAACAATCAAAAAGCCAACCAAAAAAATATCCACTGTCAAAATTTGTGAACTAATCCCCAAGATCCTTTTTATTATTGAGGCATATTTTTTCTTCCTTTTCCTCCATTTTTCCTTTAATTTCCCTCTCATGAAATTTTGTGACCTTTCATCTCCCTTTTCTCCCAATTTCCATTAGTTTCATAAATAAAATTTCAGTTAATGCATCTTTTCCTTTTCAAATACTTTTCCAATGCCTTTGCCAATTTCCTTAGCCTTAATTAACCAAAAGAACACCCACTAGGATGTTTTTCCCAACATTCAGCTAGGAATATGTGTCCCATAACCTCGGTCTTTTTTTTCCTTTATTAACTTTATTGCATGCAATTTTAACCTGGGGTTGTTACAGACCCATCCTCCTTAGTGGAACATCGTCCTTGGTGTTTTATGACACATATGACCAGCAAGACCACTGAAAACCAAAAAATATTGTCCATGGAGCTTTATAACTCAGCTCTATGTAGTATTTATTATAACAACCTATTGAAAAACAAAACCAACATGAAAAACATAACAACATGATAACCATACCGCTTATAGGATCTTAATAACACATATCATTGCAATATTTAAAATAACAACCATACATAGATATATACATATACCAAAACTACTTTTCCTAAACCAACAAACAATGAAGGATACATAGCTTGCATCTGATTAGCCATCTCCCATGTAGCTTCATCCGGCCAAAAGTGCTTCCACTGCACTTTAACTTGCTCAATTTCTCGATTCTAGAGCATGAGTTGTTTCTACTACAAAATGAATTGAGGTTCCAACTAGAATTCTCCTTCTAGCTCCACCTACAATACAGACAAGTCAATCACATGATCAACATCTTTCACATACTTCTTAAGAAATAACACATGGAAAACATCATGGGCTTTCCTTGTCGGACGCATTACAAGTTTGAAGTCCATTGGTCAAGTCATCTGAAGGATCTTGAAAGGCCCGTAATATTGAGGTTCTAACTTGGACCATGACCCAATCCTCAAGGAGCTCTTCTTGGGCTTGATGCGCAAGTACACATGTTCCTCAACCTTTAATTCCTTAAACACACTGTGTTGATTTTCATAACTATTTTGTCTATCATGTGCTACCTTTAGATTATTCTTGATAACTGCATTTCTTATTCCATCTCTGCCAACATGTCCACCCCAATCAATACCATGTTAACTAGATTGCTCCAACTGATAGGAATATTATAACTCCACCCATACAATTCCTCAAATGGACTCATCCTCAGTGACTCCTAATACCAATTGTTGTAAGAAAACTCAACTAG
This sequence comes from Pinus albicaulis, assembly GCA_034641835.2. Taxonomy (NCBI): domain Eukaryota; kingdom Viridiplantae; phylum Streptophyta; class Pinopsida; order Pinales; family Pinaceae; genus Pinus; species Pinus albicaulis. The sequence continues at coordinate 92,391,561 of CM076582.1, forward strand.
TGGAAGATACTCATCCCACCTTCTCTAATGACACATAACATACATTCTCAACATGTCCTCCACAATCTTATTGATCCTCTCTATTTTCCCATATGTATGTGGATGATAAGTTGTGCTGAAATCCAACTCTGTACCCAAACATGTAAATAACTCCTTCCAAAACCTGGAAGTGAACTTAGTATCTCTGTTCGACACAATCTTCCTAGTAATACCATGTAATCTCTATATCCTTGATGAATACCTTTTATACCTCACTTGTTAAATAAGTAGACTTAAACTCTATGAATTAAGCTAACTTAGTCAACCTATCAACCACAACCATGATAGAATCATGTTTTCTAGATGTCCTTGGAAAACTTGTGATGAAATCCATGGAAATGACCTCCCATTCCACTCTGGAATTCAAATCAGTTGTAGTAAACTACCTATATTATTTCACTCTACCTTTACTTGTTAAAAATCCATGCACCTTGCGAAGAACTCAGACATCTCTTTCTTCATATTTTGCCAATGGTTTAACTTTTTAACTGGTGTCAATGTTTTCGGATAGCCCTGGTGGCCTGAATACAACTTAACTTGAAATTCCCTCAAGATAATATTCTTGAGCTCACTGTTGTTTGACACATAAATTTTGTCCCAAAATCTAACCAAATAATTTGTCATGAGATGATATTCCACATCCTAATCACCCGTACCCTACTGTTTTAGCTTGTGCTTAAGCTCCTTGCACCTGTCTTCCTGTTATCCTTCCATAAGATCTAATCCTGCAAATATGTCCCATATGAACTCATAGATTCTATGTGATTCACCTGCACTCTTCTGCTAATAGCTTCTACAACTATGTTCTCTTTACCCTTAATATACATGATCTCAAATTCAAACTCACCGAGTGTGGAGAACCACCTAGCTTGTTTTGAATTCATATTCGGGTGGTCAAATAAGTATCTTAATCCACTATGATCACTAATAAATACAAACCTCTTTCCAAGAATATAGTGCCTCCACATTTTCAATGCATAAATGATCTTTTCCAACTCAAGATCATGTGTCACATAGTTCTACTCGTGCTCATTCAATTTCCTTGAATCATAGCATACCACCTATTCTTCTTTCATTAAGACTCCAAAAATTCCTCTCTTGCTAGAATTTGTAACACCACAAACTCTTTATATGGATCTTCAATCTTTAGAACTAGATATTTTGTAAGCAACTGCTTCAACTTCTCAAAACATATTGCACATTCCTCTGTCCATTCAAAATTCTTTGCCTTTCACAGTGCAGATGTGATAGGATAGGACATCCATGAGAATTTGTTGATGAACCTCATCTAATAACCTAATAATGCCATGAATTATCTGAGATCATCCACATTCCTAGGGTTTCGCATTCCATGATAGCTCTTATCTTTTCTGGATCCACTGCAATGCCTTCCTTGGCAACCACATTCCCCAAGTAATAAAAATTTGTCTAAAATAAATTGCATGTATTAAGCTTGGAATAAAACTGATCATCTCTTAGAAATCTCAATAATATTTCTTAGTGTTCGAAATTTTCTTCCTTATTCTTAGAATATATCAATATATCATTAATGAATACAATCACAAACTTGTCCAGATAAGGATGAAACGCGTTATTCATCAAACACATGAAAGTAATTGGAGCATTAGTAAAACCAAAAGGAACCAAAACAAATTCATAATTCCCATACCTTGTATGGAAATCAATCTTGTATATGTCCTCTTCTTTTATGCATACCTGATGATATCCTAATCTCATGCTAATCTTTGAGAACAATGTTTCTGCCTTCAACTAATCAAACAAGTCATTGATCCTAGAAAACAAAGGCAAGTTCTTAATTGTCATCTTGTTAAAATTCTCGTAGTCAATACACAACCAAAGAGTACCATCCCTCTTCTTTATTGTATAAATAACTAAATAGATTCAAGTGATATTTTAATGTACTAAAACAAAATATTGAATCAATTATACAAATTACGGAAACCAATTTTGTTCGCACAATCACATAAATAAGTAAGAGAAAGAATCAATCAATTGCAGAACACAAGATTTATCTAGGGAAAGAAACTGCTCAAAACCCTACTATCCATATATTTCATGCAGTCAATATCATGAAAAAATACAATGATATTTCCCTTCCTTAGAAACCTCCACACTCTGCTAACTGTCTCACTCTGATCTAGGAAAAATTGGTCCATTACTTAACCAATTATTTGCCTCTATCTAAGCAGCGCTGCTTACACATTATTGGAGTAATTGTAGTCCTATTAAATATAAAATCCCCAAGAATTTATTGCGCAATTCCTTCAAGGCATCCTGATGACCCCATGCATGACCTGTACAATTTTCTGATTATGCAACTAATAGTTATCTTCCCTTTAACCCCAATCTCAACTAATACTTCCTTTAAACTGACATGCAACAATTATTTATAGTGAATTATCAGTTATCTGATTAGTCACTGCATGTGAATTAAATCAGATTTAATTCATTGGACCTCTCATTATCTCATATCTCAATTAGAACTAGTTAAACTGATTTTAAGTCAAATACTTGAGTTAACTAATTACAACTCACAAATAATTCATCTAGGGCTCCTAAAAAGTATGATACACCCTACATTCCTCTATTTTGAACCTCAACTCGAATTAACTGAGCTAACTAAGTCTTATTGACTCAGTTAACTCATACAGGTTTTCATATGATGTGGAATTACATTTTACTTCTAATTTAATTAAAGGAAAATTAAATTAAAAGCCTCATGAGTGTCATTCTCAATATTTATTGTTGCCAATTTTCAGCACTCCCTCTCCACAATAAAGGAATTCAACTCTATCCCGATATGGTACCTTTGGAATTTTCTACATGCAACAGTTTTGTAGTGTTGTTTACTACTGCAAATTTTAAAACTAGAAAAAAAAGCATCCAAATTGAATCGGTATGATGCATTTGTCTCCAGATTCTCTCACTACTGCTAGCTATTACATTGCCTACTGAAAACTCTACGCTACTACTGACTTTTCACCTATGCCATATACACTGTTGCCAACTCTGATATGCACTTTATTATCTAACATCTGTCACTTTGACCCTTGACTACATCAACCACTACTAAGCCATCCTGCTACTATGTATTGTGAGCCCTTGTAGCAAGATGTTGATCCATGAGAAAAGACATCTCAATGGACCCTGCCAAAATTTCTTCTGTTGGGATTATGAATTCACATCACCCTAACTCTCACCTAGAGGTATGGTTCCATGTGATCTCTCTACCCACCTGGATCAAAAATTACCCCTACTAGAGGTCTCTGCTTGAGTGGATGCCTCCACTCGGTCTCCTCTCTGCTTCTCTAATTGTGGTTGCTCAACAACCTTTTGAGGCTTCTTCAGAGGTTGCATGTTTAGAGGTAATTCATGTTCCCTCTCAACCACCAATTATCTAAAATTTTCTTTGCTCCTTAAAGCTTTTTATGCATCTTGGAGCTCGAGAGCATACAGGTTGTTGACTCACACACCGATCTGTTTCACCATTCCCATTGTGATGTGTCTAAGGAAAACCTTTCCTTTTCTAAATATCACATCATAGCCACGGTCTTCCAATACCACTACAGAAACAATATTCTTCTTTAGTCTTGGAACAAACCAAACATCTTTCAGTATGAGAGAGGAGCCAAACTCCCTCTGAAAGGTAATTTTACCTATTTCAGTCGTGATATACCTCCTATCATCTCCAAACTCTATGTTAAATTGGAGGTCCTTCTCCTCTAATTCACTGAAGAGATATTTATTCTCTGTTATATGGAACGAGACATCATTGTCAATATACCACATGCATCCCATTATAGTGTTGGCCATGCATGCAATGAGAGTAAAATCAAGCTCTAACTGTGAAGCTAGAGCTTCACTCGTTGTTGCAACTGCAGACTCCTTCTTGCTTGCTTTCTGTGGATATTTTGTGGCATAATGCCTGTACTCATGATAGTGAAAGCACTTGACCTTGGACAAGTCTCTCTTTCCTTCTTAGCCTTGGGAATTGTTTCCCTTGGCTTTATTTCATTTTCCGACTAATATAAAATATTCTTCTTTGTTTTTGCAAGAGTTCGCATCTCCGGTGCTTGGCCTTATCTCTTATTTAACCAAGTCAAACCACAGACACTCCCACTTTGGTAGTTTCTCCCTCCTATTCACAAAGTCCTGGTAGCTATGCCAACTCTTGGGAAGGCTTAGAATTGCTAGGCTCGCCAAATAATCCTCACCTATTGTCACACCATAACTTACAGTCTCATGTCGACATTGAGTGAACTTCGTCAAATATTTTGGTATTGTCTCGCCCTCCTCCATCTTGATCTTTCTAAGCTTGTCCTTCAGCTCCAGCTTCTTGTAGCTGCTACTATTCTGAAAAAAATATGTTAAGGCCTTCCACATGTAATATGGAGTTTCCTTTCCATGGATTTTCGATACAATATGATCTTGAACTCCTTCTAACAATATCCTTCTCACTTTTGCTACCTTCTTATTCCATGCATCAAGAAGTTGAGCATCTATTGTTGCGGGTTGGGGAATGCCACTGTCTATGAATTCCTTCAGTCTATTGTGCTCTAGCACTACCTCCATTCTGTCCTTCCACGCTATGTAATTTGAATTTCCCTCAAGGACATATTCGAGTCTCAAGCCAATGAAACACATCTTGATATGTTGTTGGTCCTGAAGAATAACTATGTAAATTTAATGTGCTTGTGCAAAAAAAACTCCGGTTCTTCTCTTCTATTGTGATTCTTGGCACTCTGATACCATGTATAAATATCTAAATGGATTCACATGATCTTGTAAATTACTAAAAAAAAATATTAAATCAATTCTACAACTTGCGGAAACCAATTTCGATCGCACAATCACATAAACCAGTAAGAGAAAGAATCAACCAATTGCACAACACAAGATGTATCTAGGGAAAGAAACTTCTCAAAACCCCATTATTTGTATATTTCTTAAAGTCAATATTATGAAACAATGCAATGTTATTTCCCTTCCTGAGAAACCTATGCACTTTGCTGACTATCTCACTCTAATTTAGGAAAAATTGGTCCAATACTTAACCAATTATATACCTATGTCTAACCAGCAGTTCTTATGCATTCTTGGAGGAATTGTGGCCCTATTAAATGGGAAATTCCCAATAATTGATTGAAAAATTACTTCAAGGCATCCTAATGACCTCGTGCATGACCTGTACAATTTTATAATTATATAATTGATAGTTATCTTCCCTTTAACCCCAATCTCAACTGGGCCTTCTTTAGAACTGACATGAAATAACTATTTATCGTGAATTACCAATTATCTGATCGATCACTACATGTGAATTAAATCATATTTAATTCACTAGACCTCTCACTAACTCATCTCTTAGTTAGAACTATTTAAACCGATTTTAACTAAAATACTCGATTTAACTAATTACAACTCACAAATAACTCAACCAGAGCTCCTAAAAAGTAGGAGACACCCTACATGCCTCTAGTTTAACCCTCAAATCGAATTAACGAAGCTAACTAAGTATTACTGGCTCAGTTAACTCGTACAATTTTTCATGTGATGTAGAATTACTATTTACTTGTAATTTAATTAAGGGAAAATTAAATGAGAACCCTCATGGGTGCCATTTTCAATATTTATTGTTGCCAATTTTCAAAATTTGTGAACAACATTGGTGCACCCCAAGGTGAAAAACTTGGCCTAATGTATCCCTTGTAAAGAATTTCCTTCAACTGCAACTTCACTTCCACTAACTTTTGAGTTCTCGTCTGGTAAATTGCCTTTGATGTTGGTGTTTCCCCTGGTACCAACTCAATATAAAATTCCACTTCCCTACAAGGTGGTAACTCTGAAATATATTCTAGAAATACATCCTCAAACTGTTGTAAAACTAGCTACCTCTTCAATAATTTTTCATCCTCAACATACTTAGATTTATCACTGGAAACATGCATTTTAAACAACATACAAACATGCATTTTAAACAACACACACCCTTTCTTACGACTGCGCTTTACCTGCATAGTTATAAACATTCTAACTGATGTATCCTTCTTCTTACCCTGTAAGATTATTTTTTCTCCATTTTCATTCAAACACTCAATATCCTTGTCATAAAAATCCATCTTAGTCTGAAGATACAACCAATCCATACCTAGAAGCATATTGTACAAACCCAATGGAAGTACATTTAGATGTGTTGATGTAGGCATACCATTGAACTCAAATACACATTCTCTTACCCAATGATGAAATCTTTTCTTAGTAATTGTAGCTAACTATACCAACTAAGACTCTGCATGCAATTATTTTCCCAAAGCACACTTATACGCTAGGTCAGGATTAACATAAATATAATATGATCCATGTTCAATCAAAATAGAAACAACTCAATCACAGAGCTTAACTTCCATCACAATTATTAGGTGTGGAGCCTGACTATCTTCTTAACTTAGAGGTATTATTTTAGGCGGGTGTATACCCCAAGAATATTATACAGCCCTCCATGCGAGGGGTACGGGGGGGGGGTTGCCCCCCTCTGGCTAGGTGATCCAAGGGCTAGTGGACCCCTGGTGGGGGTTAAGGGGAAATGCCCCCAAAACTAAAAATAGATGAAAATTTTCCTTGTAAAATATTGTAATTTCGTAGTCAATATAAGACATTCATTAGGAAAATGATATGATGGTAGCATCTATGTTAATTTAGGGTTTTTTTCCCTAGAAGGAAACCCTAAATTTATATCAGGGAATTGTATTTTGGTTATGTATTATGATTATTCTAAGCGAGAAAGAGAGAGGAGACGGTGTGAGAGAAAAGAGGAAATTATAGTGAATATGTTGTAGATTATATCTTTTCATTTTGTTGGATAATATAAGAGGAAGGGTTGCTTGTTTCTCTGTGAATTTAGCCCAAATTGGGTGAACCACATATACCTTTGTCTCTATTTTTTTATGCATTTCTGTGTTTTTTTTTCCGCAATATTGTATGTGTTTCATTTCTCCGTTAATTATTTTATAACAAATTGTATCAGAGTCAAAGGTGTATTTGGCTGATAAACTCGTAGGAGAAAAGGGTTCCTAGGTTGAGTGGGAGTAATGGTGGAATATGGTAGGTTTATGTTCGAGAAATTTAATGGCCAAAACTACTAGTACTGTAAGATGTGGATGGACTATTACCCGTATCATAAATATTTGTACCTACCATTGAGCAGAAAATCAAAGAAGCTGACAAGGAATTAGTTCAAAGGATGCAATAAATGACACCAACCCTTTCAATTCAAGTATTAAACACATCAACCCTTTTAATTTAGGAATTAAACACAGGAAAGCACAAGAATCAACCATGAAATCTTATCAGCCATTGGATCATGTACAAATCAATCTAGGACACACATTTTAATTTTAGAGATGGTAATCCATGCCAATATTCCCTACCAATTAAATTCTATATCATAAAACTATAAAAGATCAACCCTTACTGTTTTTTATTTGAAACAATCATTCTAGTCATCAGCTGCTACAGACATACAATCAGAGTGTTCACATACAATCAAAGTGTTCAGACAGTTTTACATTCATTCTATTCATCAGCTGCTGGAGATATACAGACGGAGTGGGTGCACAATGTTATATTCATTCTCTTCATCAGCTACTGGAGACATATAGGTTTTTTTTGAATAATGTTATTATATTGAGTACTTTATCATTATTTTAGTTGAGAAACCAGAGTAAATTAAAGCCATTTTTAAATGAATGACGATACCAATGTCTATGTTTATTTATCACTTGTATATGCTTATTTGAAATTGTCTTTTAATGATTAGACTATCAAATTAAGACGATATAACTACAAGATTGCAAGAGCATAAATAAAAGGAATTAGACATTTGAGATGCAACAAAAAATCATGTATTAGATATGAAATTGCTTATATTCTCATACTTTCAACTCCATAGTAGAAGATAAGCTAACCTTGGTCGCTTTCAGAAGGTATAAGGCTCAAAATAAGACTAGTAAGAAGTGCCTTGAAATTTTCCATTGTTCCCACATCCACACACATGGCTCAACCTCTCTTTAAATCTCTCTAAAACTATGCCAACAAGTATAAAATAGGGGTTGAAATACCATGAATAAAACATAGCTCATGTAAACACTTAGAATTCCATTTACAACATAAGAAGGCAACTTCTAATTTATGTTATAGCAGATTAAATCAAGGGAGTCGGCATATTTAAACCTCACAGGTGTCAAATTCCAATTACAAATCATATGAGGGTTACTCTTGTCTCTTACACAATTTGATGTTCAAGTTTCCCACTGAAAATAGAACTAGTCTGTAAGGTTCTGGGGAAATTTTTTCCCTATGTTTTTGTTAGTTCACTAGGGTTTTCAACAGAGTTTCTTTCTGTTCAAAATAAAAAATGCACAATTTTCCTACATAATGCAAGAGTTCACAACAAATAACAGAAGATGTCATGTTGTTAACAGTCAATAGGTATTACTTATCTTTCTCATGTTGAAATTAGAATCCATACATAAGTGAAATGTAGTATAGTGAAAATCATTCAATAATTCAAAGTAACAATGTAATCCAAATTCATCTATTCAGGTAAAATAGATCTGTTCCATTGTAGTCTCAATTAATTCACAAAATTATTCATTGATATGAATGGATTACTAGGTTTGGTTTTAGCATTAAGATAAAATCCTTGTTGATAACACAGTATACACTCAGATGCATCATGAACTCTGTTGAGTAAAATACCAAGTTGCCTACACAAATGCAAGAGTTCACAACAAAGAATAGAAGATGCCATGTTGTTAACATTCAATAGGTATTACTTATCTTTCTCATTCTAATATTAGAATTCATACATAAATAGAGTTTACTCTGTACAATTGTGTTGTAATATTTATCAAATTTCTTACTCATGTTTTCCTCTAATACAATTTTAACATGGTATTATTAATTCTATACTTATTTGCAAGAGTTATGTACATGTAATTACAGTTCATGAATGATTACTGAACTACTTATCAAAATCAACATTTTTTTAAAATCATAATTTTGTGATAAATCTGTAGGTTGTTGTAGCCATGCCAAGATTTTCTATTACATATCGTCATTAGGGGAATTTTGAGGTCTAAAATGGGCCTCCTAAGAAAAATGTATAACAAAAATAAACTTTATAAGAACCAATAGGATTCAAGATGATGATGTCAACCATAGGGGATGATTCACCATTTTTAAGTGAAAGGGTAAAAATATTAAAATAAAATAAAATAATAAACTACTTTTTCAACTCGTATTTTCAACTTATCTCCCGAAGTTTTTACTCAAATTTCAAGCGGGAGTACTCGTTGGATGAAAAATTTAATTCCTCATCCAAGGAGTACCCATGTTTCATACTTTCGATTGACCCTTCTACATGAAAAATGATAAATACATAAACAAGCATGATTACAATCACGTTTTTCATGTATTTCTCAATTTTCGTTTAGTAGGACCCATCGAAAGTATGCAACATGGGTACTCCTTGGATGAGGAATTAAATTTTGCATCCAACGAGTGCTCTCGCTCTAAATTTGAGTAAAATATTTGGGAGATAAGTTGAAAATATGAGTTGAAAAAGTATTTTTTTCATTTTTCCCTCTAAAATTTGATGATGTCATCAAATCTTATTATATTATTTCCACTATTATTTTATAATTTCCTTAGGAGGCCCATTTGAGACCTCAAAATTCCCCTAATGATAAGGAACATGAGGAGGCAAGGGACAAGGGGGGACCAACTGCAGAGCAATTCGTCATTTGAGGATGGGGGGGTGATGTGAATGCTCCCAATTCTCCCGGCAATGTCATTTAAAAGGACTATGTGGTATCAGATCATCCCAGCCCACCATCAACCATGGTGCGAGGTGCAATTTCAAAAAATAAAATTAGTGCCATCAGAGGATGGACAAAGAAAGACATACTCGATGTAATTGATGACATCGAGTTTAAGGGATATTCAATTTAGGCATATGCAAAAAAAATGGTATTTTTTCCTTTAAAATACATTATTGGATAAATGGGTTGACTAATACAGAGCGTAGAGGGCCTGTTATAGTTATGACTGAATAGGAGGAGGACGAGGTGGTCGAGTGGTGTAAGGAGATGGCCCAATTGGGACATTGGTTAGAGCTTATACAACTTAAATCCATAGTAGATAAAATATGTTAAGGGAGGCCAAACCCATTCAAAGATGGTTTTCCTGGTAAATCATGGTGGAGTGGGTTTAAAAATAGGCTTCCATACCTTGTGTTACGTACATTCAAGGGCCTTGACAGAGACAGGGCTTTAAATCTATGCCCTGTAACTGTTTCCAATTTCTATAACACTCTTTTTATTACATATGAGCAACACTCATATGCCCCTGACCATATATGGAACTGTGATGAAACATGATTACAGGCAAGAAGGAATTGTGGTATGTGGGTAATTGCCAAGAGAGGGAGTAGAAATGTGCCTAAGATATTTCCTAAGAGCAGGGAGTGGATCACAATCCTTTGTTTTGTCAATGTAATTGGTTCATCAATACCATAATTTTATTTATTTAAAGGTAAAAGTCAAATAGAAAATTATATGCATAATTGTGAACCAGGTGCATTCATGGTAGCACATCCACATGCATGGATGACAAAGGAACTATTCCTGAATTTTATTTGCCACTTTGTTGCTTTTGTATCAGGTGGTGTCTCACTTGAAAATAGACACTTAATAATTTTAGATGGCCATGGAAGCCACATGGTTATGCAGACAATCAACGAGGCCAATAATTTGGGCATTGACCTATTAACATTGTCGGATCATATGAATCATAGATTGCAACCCCTTGATGTCAAAGTGTTTTGGAATTTCAAGAAATATTTCAGGGTCAAGTGAGCTTCATGGATGGAAAATAATCCAGGGGTGGAAGTAAAGAGGTTTGAGCTAGCTGAGTTTTCAAGTAAAGAATTTAAAAGGGCTCTCACACCTTTTAATATCAAGGATGGATTTGATGTAATGTTCCAAAATTTTCACTAAATTAATTGGAACATTAATTTTTCTTTCCTTTTAATAAAAAGAATAAAATGGGTAAGGGGGCACATGAAGAAGCATAATAAACACTCAAAATGTGCAAAGGGGTCACTTAAGTGGTTTATTTATCATCTCCTACTGTAAAAAGGGGAAAATATAAGAAGACTAGGTCCAGTTTAACCAAGTCAAACAGCGCTGCATGGAGGGAGTGAGTCACCAAGTGGGATAGCACAGTTTTCATAGGAGGAATATTATTTGATCAGAGGAACCCTAATGGGTATGGTCCATGGCAAGCAAGCCTCCTCTTGGCATAAAAGAGGGAAGGAGAGCCATTGCTCATTATGTTGGAGATTTCGAATTTTCTTTGCTCTCTCCAGTTGTTCCACTGGGATAGCTTTTGATGCTTAGCACAAGGGAGATTTCTATTTAGAAGTTTCCTCTCCTTCATTGGGAAGCTTTGGAGGACCTTATTATCATTCTCCTCACATCCAGGCTTGAGGCCAAGGTAACCATCTTCAGCTACAACGTTTTCCATCTTGGCAGAAACGTTGAGTTACTGGGGGTTGCAGTGAGGATTCATTATCACCCACTTCTGGAGCTATTTTTGCAGAGGAGGAGCTCTTTATTTCTCTGGGATATCAGTGAGGAAGACCCTAGAGCTTCATTGTAGATTTTGGCATTGGGCCATATGTTTCATCTCATTCACAGTGCAGTCTCTTCTCCATATTGCGTTATCCTCAATGGGCACTTGCAGGAGGGGTTCACACTATGGATTGGAGGGTGTAATATTCAGTGAAGGGAGAAAATTTTCACTTTGAAGATAATTGGAGGAGGTTTATTCATCATTTTATGCATTTCGATCCTTCTCTCTTTTTGTATTGTTATTGAGTTGCTGCTGCTACCCAGCAACTCCGGCATTTTTCCATTTAGTGTATTTTGGCCAATCCTTTAAGGGATTGTTGTAGTATTGTTTTCTTGGGCTGAGGTCTTGCTCCCCCACTTTATTTGAGCCTATTATTGCTATATAATTTTATCTATATCAGTTTTCATTAATTTCTTACTATATATTGCGCATTCATAGCTTGTTGCTGGGATGTGTAGCTGTGTACTTCCCTTTTTGCATGTACATCTGTCTTGGGGCTGATTTGGCCTAACTTGAGAGGGCTTACCTCAAGTTCTTGTATATATATTTTCTGATGCACATAATATAATGGCTATGCACTCTTCTTGCACCATATGTATTGATATTTCATTGCTGCTGCTTGTAGAATTTTATGTATTGTTGTAGCTCTCCCTTTTGAGCATTGTTTGGGATATACAGGTTTGGAGGATCTGAATAACCTTCCTAAGGTTATTTCTTTGAGCTCATCTTCTAGAAGAGTAATGTATGAAGGGTGAAAAAAGGGATCCAAGTCCTGGTTTAGCTTATTTTTACATTGTCTTCCTTATACAACGTCCTTGAGGACCATTTTCCCGAAAATCCTAAAAAGGAATATTAGAGTGGTATCAAAGCTTTGAACTTGGCCCAGCCTATGGAAGTTAGAATTGCAGAGACAGAAGAGATCAAGATGACGCAAAGGATGAGATTACTCTCATCAATTTTTAGATCCAGCAAGATCCTCTCCAAGGAGGTTGAGGAGACTGAAGAAAGAGAAAAGGAATGACCATGCACTTCCTACTCTCACCAAGGAGGAGAAATGGAGCATGAGAAACACTTGCAATTCGAAATTATAAGTGATTATCTTGCTAAGTACCGAGAAAACCCTAGAGCCTTCCAAGGGACTCAATATTTTCCACAATTTATTCAACATAAATAAGAGAGAAGACCCCACAGCCATGGGATGATGAGAGGCAATAGATTTCTATTGTCCACATTTGACGGATCACTCACATGTGCAGCTGAGGTTTGGGTGAATAAGCTAGAGGCTTTCTTCCTACTAAATCCTATAGTAGACAGAGAGGCTGTAGAAGTTGCAGTGCTGCACCTTGAGGGTGAAGCAAAGACTTGTTGGTTCAGCCATTGGGACCATGCAAGGGTTTCTACTCTTGCTGATTTTTCTCATAGATTGATCAGGAGATTTGGTCAAAGGAGGGAGGAGCCCTCACCACTAGTTGCAGAGGCACATACCAGCACTGTCATAGTGATGGAGAAGCAACCTTCATCTCCATCTATTGAGCCATCCAGCACTATTGAGGAAGAGACTCTTCCAACAACACAAGATTCTTCCGAAACTCTCCAAGGTATGCCTAAGTTTTTATTTCTCAAGGAGGATTGTACATCATTGCATGCTGATTGTCTAGAGAAGGAAATTGTCACTGCACTGTACTATCATCCTCATACATCATTGATATGTCATGTACCACCATTGAGGTTGGGGTTTAAAATATTGGTCATGGAAGAGATTGCATTTCAATGTCCCATGAAATGCAAAGGCCAAAATATGTTTTGGGAAGATGGTATCCCTTATTGGGAGGATACCAAGATGCAGGATGAAGGAAGACATCCACAAGGAGTTGAGTGGATGTGGATGAAAGGCAAGAGGATGGTGAGCCTTTTTCAAGTTTATGATACATGGCAGCAAGAGGCAATGTTGCATTGGCTACTCTTGAGAGAGTTTGGCTGGCATATGACCTATCCTTTTTCATGGGGTATGGAGAAGGAGGAGGACTGGCAGGATACTTACACCATGGAGTAGAGAGGAGCATGGGTGCATTATGATGAGATGTAATTCTTATTACCACTCAATATGCCACCTTCACATATTTTTTATGGTGGGAGTATGGAGGAGCAGTAAACATTCTTGTTGCTCATATTATATTCAGATGTTGCAGGAGCAGGAGGAGGCACTGGCATAGTGAAAAGGGATTGCTCCTTGGCCTTAGCTGCCCTAACAGTACCTTCTTCATGGGAGGAAATCTATATTTGCAGCAACATGATGAGTAGAGTCTTTGACAAGATCCTTGTCAAATAATTGATCTTTGAGATGACAGTGGCCCTACTCCACAGACCAGCAGCACTGTCACTTAAGAGTTGGGATTACTTGTTGAAGTGTTTCCAAAACCACTTCTCATGTGATGTACCTTGGATTCATGTAGGAGATGAGGATGAGGGAGTATTGGATGGCAGCATCCTTTACTATATTTTGATCTTCTTGGCTTGGGTTCACAAGCACAAGGGGAGACACCTGCATGCAGCACTTATGGATTCTCCTTTCATGCATTCTTATGCATACTCTTTATTGATGAAGGAGTCCACTTGGGAGGGAATCCTAAGGAATGTATATCATCATATGGTCAGATGCATAGCCCGAGAGATGATGATATGGTTTGCACAACCACTTCCCTACGTTGTTGGAGTAAGGGAGAATTTTCACTTGAGCCATTTCAGCTCAAAGACTGGAGTACATGATGAGGGAGGTAACTATTTGCTTTATGTTTTGCACTCTCTTATATTTTTGAGTAACACATCATATCAAGGAGGATCTTTCCTTCTTGCACATTATTTTTTGTTGTACTTATGGTCAATTGCAGTAATTATGATGGCCATCATGTTGGTGGATTGTGGGGGAAAGCCACAGGATTTTAGGTGTGCACCATTGGCACCAAATTATGTTTTCATGATCTCATCTTGCGGGATGAATGTGGCTGCAAACAAGTGGTTGAAAGTACACTTGTTGCACTATCTATTGTGGCAAGCCAATGATGCCCTACATTGGTTCCCTGTGTGGAGCTATGTTTCACCTCCTTGTTCTCACAGATTTATGCTTCCATATTCTGCTAGTAGAACGTTGGACATGGGAAGAATCATGGGAGGAGTAGCACAAGAGTTGAGGATGCCCATAGGGAATATGGTTCTCCATATTTCTCACGCTGCATATTTCAGAAAAATAAGTGGGCCAGCCTTTATTGCTATGTTGCATCTCTTGCTTTCAAATGGGAGAAGCCATTTGGAGAGCTTGAGCTTTTTGGGAAGGCACCCCATGGGTGTTGAATTTGATGGGATGGCTTGGGTCTCTCTTGAATATCATTATGTTTCAGCCATATATAAGCAGCAGCCCCATATGTATCATAAGGGAGGAGAGACACATTGGGAGGATGTGTTCTTTGGGGGAGAAGACCTCCACACCTTTTGCAGTACGTGCTCTAGGGGGAGTATGGAAGAGGATATGGTCACCATGACAGATTATTTGTTTCTCCATTAGGTGAGCCATATGATTGGTTGGATAACATATGATCATGACTTCCAACTCATCACATATGAGATGATTTGGGCCAGCTTGATTTACAGCGCTGAAGAAGAGATCCTTGGAGATCTAAAATTCATATTTTCACTTGAGGGAAATACTATTGCAACCCAAATTCAGCTTTCACTCCAAACTTATCATAAGTGGAGAAAAGGACAGCATGGGGTAGGCTATGAAGCTTTCCATGATCATATTTTCAGCCCACCTATTCTACACGGACTCAAGGTGGAGGATGATATCTAGGAGTTGCCTAGTTGGAAGGTGACTTATTTTGCATGGTTGATTTCTTGGGGATGGAGGATAAACATGGAGAGAATGTCTCCCAACATACCTTGGGAGGACCTCTAGACAACACTTTTCCACTCTCTTGAGCACCTCACTTTTTCATGATGATAACTTGGTAGCTAATTTACATGCTGAGGAGAGGCATTGTGGGAGCTTTATTGATGTGATAGCATCCTATATCTTAGAGTAGATCATCATACATGGGTGTTGCATGAGAGGAGAAGAAGAATCAGTCTACCCTTTCACTTGCTTGAGGAAAAGCAATCTTTGGGAGGGGAGGACTGTAATGTTCCAAAATATTCATTAAGTTAATTGGAACATTAATTTTGCTTTCCTTTTAATAAAAATAATAAAATGGGTAAGGGGGCCCATGAAGAAGCATAATAAACACTCCAAATGTGCAAAGGGGTCACTTAAGTGGCTTATTTATCATCTCTAAGGGTAAAAAGGGGAAAATACAAGAAGACTAGGTCCAGTTTGACCAAGTCAAACAGCGTTGCATGGAGGGAGTGAGTCACCAAGTGGGACAATGCAGTTTTCATAGGAGGAATATTATTGGATGAGGGGAACCCTAATGGGTGGGGTCCATGGCAAGGAAGCCTACTCTTAGCATAAAAGAGGGAAGGAGAGCCATTTCTCATTATGTTGGAGATTTCGAATTTGCTCTGCTCTCTCCAGTTGTTCAACTGGGATAGCTTGTGCGGCTTAGCATAAGAGAGATTTATGTTTAGAAGTTTCCTCTACTTCATTGGGAAGATTTGGAGGACCTTATATTCATTCTCCTCACATCCAGTCTTGAGGCCAAGGTAACCATCTTTAGTTACAACGTTTTTCAGCTTGGCAGAAACGTTGAGTTGCTGGGGGTTGCAGTGAGGATTCATTATCACCCACTTCCAGAGCTAGTTTTGCAGAGGAGGGGCTCTTTCTTTCTCTGGCAGATCACTGAGGAATACCCCGGAGCTTCATTGCATATTTTTGTATTGGGCCATATGTTTCATCTCATTCATAGCGCAGTCTCTTCTCCATATTGTGTTATTCTCAGTGGGCATGACTTGCAAGAGGGGTTCACACTGTGGATTGGAGGGTGTAATATTTAGTGAAGGGAGCAGCCTTTCACTTTGAAGATCATTGGAGGAGGTTTCTTCATCATTTGCTACATTTCAATCCTTCTCCCTTTTTTTATTGTTATTTAGTTGCTGCTGCTACCTAGCAACTCCGGCATTTTTCCATTTAGTGTATTTTGGCCAATCCTTTAGGGGATTGTTGTAGTATTATTTTCTGGGGTTGAGATCTTGCTCCCCCACTTTATTTGAGCCTATTATTTCTATATCATTGTATCTATATCAGTTTTTAGTCATTTCTTACTATAGACTGTGTAGTCATAGCTTGTTGCTAGGTTGTGTAGCTATGTACTTCCCTCGTTGCATGTACATATGTCATGGGGCTGATTTGGCCTCACTTGAGAGGGCTTACCTCAATTTCTTGTATATCTATTTGCTTATGCACATAATATAATGGCTATGCACTCTTCTTGCACCATATGTATTGATATTTCACTATTGTTGCTTGTAGAAGTTTATGTATTGTTGTAGCTCTCCCTTTTGAACATTGTTTGGGATATACAGGTTTGGAGGATCTGAATAACCTTCCTAAGGTTATTTATTTGAGCTCATATTATGGAAGAGTAATTTATGAAGGGTGAAAAAAAGGATCCAAGTCCCGGTTCAGCTTATTTTTACATTGGCTTCCTTATACAATGTCCTTGAGGACCATTTTCCCGAAAATCCTAAAAAGGAATATTACATTTAAGAGGACTGGTATATGGACACTTAATGTTGATTCTCTTATGAATGATATTGGTTGTAGCCAATAATTTGAAGTGGAAGGTCAAGAAATAGAGAACTTATAAGACCATGTCAATGCCCAAGAAGATGTAGTTGTTGTTAAAGGTGTTACGCCAGTTTTTGGTCATCTAACCATGTATAATTAGATGGATCAAAATACACCATGTAAGACCAATTTTACCATAGTAAAATTTCTTTCACTAAGAGATCATCTAATAAACCATAGTTTATTAAGTTATTTCTGGTCCAAAATAGAAAACCCTATGAGGAATAATTAAATAAATCCTTATTTATTTGATTTTCCTCTAGGAATAATTAATTAAACAAGTATTTAATTATATTCCTGGTCATATTTAACCCAATTAATGAGAAATAATTAGATAAATCATTATTTCTCTTATTATTCTCTAGGAATAATTAATTAAATCATTATTTAATTAACATTCCTTGTTAAATTTGACTAAATCATTTAGGAATAATAAAATAAATCATTATTTGTTTAATTATTCCTTTATCCCATCCTCGAAATGATAAATAGATATTTTATTTGTTTATTATTTCTAAATAAAAGGATTTAACCAATTTAAATTCCTTTTCCCCCCATCAAAATATAATAAAATATTCCACTTAGATCTAGATTTTGGTTAATAATATTTTATTGTGCACCATTATCAAGGACAACTCAATATTGTGTTATAAAGATAAGGGTTTTCCATTCATTTCTTACCTTTGATCCTTTTATCTTTGTCAGACTTTGATCCTCTTATCATTATCTATCTTTGATTCACTTTTCTTTTCTTTTTGCTTATTGAGCTCCCTTTGCGTTCTACACGCCTTGGGAATTATACAACCATTGAGAGAGAAAATCTAAAGATGAAGCATTTGAGGACAGCTAAGAACCCATCCCTTTAAGGGGGGCTCTCTATGTTCCCTTCCTAGGTGTTACATAATACCAAAAAATATTTATAATTCTCGTCTTGTCCATTGGATATTTTGGAGAAACTCTTATTGAATTTTGTTGTTTAGCTGCTTTATTTGCATAGATCTAGATTTATTTTTAATTTTTTTCAATCATCTATTGCGTATATAAGAAGTTGAATAGCCACTTTTGTTGTTAGGTTTGTTTGTCATGTGCAGCTAAAGTGATCTCTTTTCGTAGACCTGCGTTAAGATTTTATACTCATATAAGGTATAATGTCCCTTTATGAAGGGTTGTTCAATGGTGATGATGATGAACATGTCAGTGAGACACAGATCAGTCATGAACCAACTATCAATATCATTAAGGCTGTCACACCCACTAAACCACCTACCAATTATGCATGTGATATTCCATCTGATGTAGTTGATCAAGGGAATGAAAATGCAATAGAATTAAGCAATGAGAAATTGAGCATGCCAACCCAGGTAAACACACCATCATGGTTGTCAGAGGTCATGATGAATTTCACTGGAAATAATGCGTCTACCACCATTGAGGAAACCATGGACATCCCTTCACAACCATCAGAGTTGAACACCGAACTTGTTCATTAATTTGTGTACAATGGATCACTGGAAAATGAGCATATTCAACATGAAGTACCAGAAGAAGACAATAATTGGGGCCAATCAGTTGTCCCAGAGGTTGAAATCCAAGTGTCAGGTCCTCAGGAGCATGGGAGAACAAAGTAGAGAATACTTGGTGCATTCTTTAAGTTACCAGTAGAGAGAGTGAAGGCCTGATCAAAAAACTCAACATCAGATTATCTTTGTTTGGGGAGGAGTTCACAATTTCTCACATCTGAAGATTATATGAATTTAATGTTTGAGTCTAAACATAAAAACAATAAAATTTAGGTATATAAAAAGAGAAAGAAGGAGTTATCCAATGAAAAGAGAGCTGCAAGGATTGCAGCAAAAAAAGCTCAAGCAAAGGAAAGGATGGAAAGACAAAAAGAAAGGAAATATAAGGAACATCAAAAGAAATTGGCAAGGCACGAGAGAGAGGCAAGAAAGGTTCAACAAGATTTGGAAAAAGGAGGAGGGGTGACAAGTAGGGAAGACCATGCTCCAAACCAGTTTGAGGAAAATAGGTTGATGTCTAACATGTTGAACCACATTGCATAGAACACACCACCATACCAAGACCTAATTAACATCCAAGTCCTCCGCTATCATCCAGGGGTTAGGCCCACCTCTTATACTCCTACCAGTGCAGGTTTAAATCCTAATTGTGTTTATATGACACGTGCACTCAATGTTGGGGTTAGTAACATAAGTGGACACTTGGGCTACTTAGTCCCTCCATGGCTACAAGGATCAACTTGGATTAAATCATATGGAAACATTCAGGCACATCCTAATCAACCAATATTGAGTAGTCCACCATACTTGGGTCAGCCAGTCAACTCAACATTTTTGGGCAATGCAGGAAATGGAAACCTTCAAGCATAAGGGTGGCATGACTTAATTTTTGTAACCACAATGCAATGTGATTTTGGTAAGGATGTTTTTGGGGTATTAAAGGTGTATTTTTAACTCCTATTTATCCTACATTAATTATCAATCCAGGTACGAATTTTTATCTCAAGAGTGTACTCAGTCTGAGGCGGCAATTTAATCTAAGAGTAATTCTCTCCAATTTGCAGTACAGTGTTTCAAATAAAAGAGTAAAAAGATGCTTGAAAATGAAATCTAATTGCAATAACATGAAACTTAATGCTCTAAAATCAAATCACTCACTCGGCAATCATCAGTCAAAGATGCAGTAGTAATAACTCTTTCCTCTGTCAACTAATGTAAATGGAATCAAGCATAAACAAGGTCCTCAATCTAAGAACTTAGACAGTAATAGCCAATGTCCTTTATAGTTGATGATCTTACACTCCACAATAAAGAAACTAATTGGAAATGGCAATTGAGTTGAATCAATAATGCTGCTAATGGAAATAGAATAAACATGCTCTCTGCAATAACATTCTAAAGCAAACCAAATACTTACAGGAAAGGAATAAATAGTAAAGCTAGTTATCAGAAATTAACAACAAAGCTATTTAATGGAAATGAACAGAAAATTCTAAACATCGAAGCTTTATATCTAAGAAGAACAACAATACAAATTACAGAGGAATAAATAATCTTGTTATGTTGGAAAGGAATAGCAACGCAATTCACTCACAACTGATGCAACAAACCGATTTTATAAAACGTTGAAACAATAAGCTATAAAACATGGAAAATGTGAAGCAATGCGACTTAAAGGAAATGAGAACTAAAGAAAACCATCATACAACTGGAATTGGAAAGTAATGGTACAGATAGAAAGTGGATCCACCAGGGTCGGGCCCTTAGCCGCTAGTGAAGCACCACCGAACTACTCCAGTATCAAATAATGAAACGACAACCAGATTATGTATTAATCATATGTAACAGAGTTTACAAGCAATCGCACTCTATTTTAACCAACGAGAGTCGATGATCAATCGTGAAAATACAAAAAGAAATCTGAATAATCATAATACATTATTGTCAATTTCTACAAGCACTATCCTTTTATAACAGCCAGCGGATGAAACAAGAAATACAAATAAACTTTGAGCAGTGATCCCTCGGGATCGAGAGATCCTAAGGGATTCGCTCCATCTTCTATCTTCAGTTATCGTTTTGTCTTCTTACACTGGTGCTACACTATTCCTTTCCTTTCTTTGATTGTGCACTCCGATCTCGACCTTCTTGTCTGGATATTGCCTTTTGCTAAATGGACAACAATTATTTCTGCTCTATCTTTTCCTCTCGAATGGTGGCTTCCCACTTCATCTATTTTCTGCATATAAGAAAAGACAATCTTTAATCAATTTGCAACAATCACTAATCTCCTTAATTCTATTATAATTCTTCAATATATTACCATTATAGAATATAAAGGAGTTATGATTAAAGGAAAAAGATAAATAAATACATGGAAAATTCATACCTTTTCCAATGCTCAACACACCCCCCTGCTTACCCTTTTTCATGTCCTCATGAAAACCATAGTTTACATGTAAAGCAGTTAGAGAATAGGCTGGAGAGGGTTTTTCATTAAGTGGTCTAAAACCATGATTTGCAGCTAAAAATTCAAAAATATGCCATGTATGCCCTTTAGGTAATTCATATTTGGCCTTATAGTTTGCTGTAGGATAAGATTGTAACTAACTATTAATCAAATTAAACAATGGTGGCTCACTACCATCCTTGTATGAAGGGATTTCCTTATGCTCCAAGCAGCGTCATGCAGTAAAAAATTTTAATATGCAGGCAAATTCACAACACATTTCTATTTTAGTACTGCTAATAATTTGAGGTGGCGTGGTCTTACCACATCCTTTCTTTCGTCGCATGTAATGTAGCTTTTCACTACTCTAGCCAGTTCTGCCCATGGTTCTCCCAGAGTTGCCGGCTGGACTCCTTTTCCTTTGACGGTCGGGGTTTGTCCTTCTTCCTAAAATATGTTCATGGCCTCTTGAAGTCTCAATTTTTTATGGGTCCATATGGGTCCAACTGCTGGTAGACCAGACATCTCAGAAATTACTGCATCTGTCACTATTATTTTCCTTCCTCTTACTATGGAATGGTCCTCCTGCAAGTTCTACAAAAATTCGATGGCCACAGTTTCATGGGGCTGCTGCAGTCGTGTAAGGTAGGTAATCCACCCTGTTCTCTCCAAAATTTCTCATGCAGCATCGGAAACTATTAGTACTTGAGGGTCACTACGTACTGCTTGCCCTCCCATTTCATCTAAGCCCTGCACATTGTTAATGTTTCACAATAATACATAGAAATGGAAATGGAATAGCACCTCGTGCATATCATAAAATACCATTAAAACTTGCTATTTCTAGGATCTGATGAAAATATGGAATTGACCCATATGCAGGCATATTTTTGGAAGTCACCTGCACCCCCCTGAAATATGATAGGTCACCCTCGACCGTCAAATGGAGGAGCAGCGTACTAGACAGCAGTCGTACAAATTCATGACATGATAAAAAATTATCGAATTACTAAAATCGAGTCATATTATGAAATCATGAATAGATATGGAAATGCTATGTAATGATTCGGAAATATGGAAAAGGACAGCTGACATAAATAAAAGTGCTTATGCGGTCATTATCCACTTAAACCATTATGAATGATTTATGAACAATATTTCATGTATAAGAGGTTCAACAAAGGGGTTTAGGAGCATAATATCATTTTAAATTAAGATAAATATATAAGAAAAGGGTTTATAATTTCTCTTGATTTGTGAAAAATATGACTCCAATACCATCAGCAAAGCTCTGTTGCCCATAGGTGTCTATAACCTTGAAAAAGTTGCTTTTTCACCCTTGGAACCATAATCCTTTATATATGCCTAGGAAAGTGCTTTTTGATGTCATGATGGAGGCCATTGTGCTGGCTTGGAGACTAGATGAATCACAATTCCATTCACCAGGAAGGAGTGAAAGGTGGGCAGGCCGGCTCGTGATGAGACCTCCTGTTCCAAGGAATTTTTATTTTTTTGAGTTGCCCATTGGATCATATCCTTGGTGTGGTGGCCATAATGGGAATGCCACTTCACTGCTTCCTTATGATCATGGTAGGTTGGCTCTTGATGAGACCCCCTATCCTCCATCTGACATATCATAGAATTGTTAGTAATCATATAGATATATTTTTTCTTTTATATAGCACTTTCCTATTTATGTATAAAGGATGGCTCAACACTCCTTAAGAGTAGGGATGGTGGAAGAAGACTAAACATCTCAATAGAGGAAAAGATGCCCTTATTCTCATTCAATAATAAAATTCAAAGAGAATTATGAGGATTAGGGAAGAACCAACATGATAAAAATAATCAATCAAATTAGTTTTAGTGAAAATAAAGACAACAAAGTGATATAGATAATTGTGTCCTTTCCTTTTTTCTTATCAATGCACAGGAATTTCTTTAAAGATTACAATTTCTTCTTGATGTGTTGATTCCAGTAACCTCTAATTTTTGTGTCCTTGCATAAATTTGTATATTTGCCTTAAAAGGATCATGAAGAATTCACAAAAATTCTCAAAATGTTGTTCTAAAAAAAGAAAAATGCACTCAAAAAGTATTGTTCCTTAGATGGAATAGCTATTGTTCCTTAAGAGGAACAGCAAAAAGAACATTTTCACGCAAAACTATGGTTCCTTTAAGAGTAACAGCAAGAAGATAAAAACACACAAGCTGATGTTTCTTTAAGAGGAACAACAACTGTTCCTTAAGCGGAACATCAGATAAAACAAATGAGAAATGTTGATCCTTTGGCGAAACAGCTTAAAAAAAACACTCCAAATCGAAACTGTTGTTCCTTAGAAGGAATAGCAGAAAGTGAAAAATAATGGCGAAGGGGATGTTCCTTTTAAAGGGAACAGCAACGATAATCCGCAGAAATATTGTTCCTTTTAAAAGGAATCGCAAAAACAATGAGTGGAAATGTTGTTCCTTTTAAAAGGAACAGCAAAAAAAACAATCAGAGGAAATGTTGTTCCCTTTTTTTTTCTAAAGGAACAAAAAAAAAAATCAGCGGAAGTGTTGTTCCTTTTAAAAAGGGGCAGCAAAAATATGAGCACGCAGACATGTTGTTCCTTAAGAGGAACAACACGAAAAATAAAGGCACACAAGATTGTTGTTCCTTTTGAGAGGAACGACTATTGTTCCTTAAGAGGAATAGCAATTTTTCCTTAAGAGGAACATCACAAAAAATAAAGGCACACAAGATTGTTGTTCCTTTTGAGAGGAACGGTTGTTGTTCCTTAAGAGGAACAACAACTGTTCCTTAAGAAGAACAACACGAAAAATAAAATTTTTACAAAAAAACAGTTCATACAAGAAAAATTAAAAGAAAAGCTTATGTACAAATTTTAGAAATAAAGGAATTGTTCAGTGAATGAATGTTGAGGAGGAGTTATCTTCCTCAACAAGAATCTACATAGTAGAATCTCCCCGTAATTGTTGCTAAAAGGATTCCCGATTAAGCGGTTTGTGGTAAAGTTGTACTCGATGACCGTTTGCTTTGAAAGAATGTCCAGATCCATCGATGTTATTTAACATAATGGTGCCATTTTCATGCACTTTATGTATCTCATAAGGTCCAAGCCATCGTGTCTAGATTTTTACAGGGAAATCCTGAAACCTGGAGTCATATAGGAGTGCCCAATCTCTTTCGTGGAAGATTTTCTTTTTAATGAGGGCATCGTGCCATTTTTCGCTCTACTGTTGAATTAATGCAGTGTGCTGGAGGGAGGAGAGCCTAATTTCATCTAACTCATTGATTTGCTGTAATCTGTTGACCTGGGCCTCATTTAAATTCAAATCCTGTTAGAAAATTATATATTATGGAGCAATGCAACACATAAAATATGTGGAAAAATACAAGCACACAAAACACATAAAACCAGAGAGACACAGATATACGTGGTTCACCCAGTTTGGGCTACATCCACCCCGAACAGCCAGTCCTTGCTTTCTATTAACCAGCAAAAAATGAAGAGACAAAACCTACAGCAGATCCGCTATAATATCCTTTGTTCTCTCTCACAGTCTCCCTCTCTGTTTCTCGCTCTGAGAATACACACATAATACACAGCTGCAATACAATACCCTCATATATACAAGGGGGTTGCCTTCTAGGGAAAAAAACCCTAATCTAAACATAACTTCTACCGTCAGATCATTTGACTAATGAGTGGCCCAGATTGACTAGAAATTACTATACTTTTACAAGGCAATTTTACATTTGTTTTTAGCTTTGGGGGCGCTGCCCCCGAAAACCCCCACCAGGGGGGGGCTCCGAAAAGCGCTGCTACCCCCCCCTGGACCCCCCACGGCAGCGATTAATTATGGGTGGCATTTCCACCCCTTTGAAGGTATAGGGGTCCAATGCTATGATACAAAGTAAACAAGATAATCAGGCTCCACACCCAACAATCTCCCACTTGAAGACTGATTGTAGCAACTCCATTGTTGCTTCATTTGCTGGACAATGACTCCTCTTTGGACCTGGTTGTTCGTCATCTTCATCATCATCCTTGAAGACCAATTGAAACTGAGCACATTCTCAGTTTCTCCCTGGTTACAACTTTTGTTAGCATTTCTGCAGGATTCTGGCTAGTGTGTATCTTTTCCAGCTTCAACTCTCCATCTTCCAATACTGACCGTATGAAATGGTACTTGATATGTATGTGTTTAGTCCTGGAATGAAATTTTTAGTTCTTTGCAATATGAATAGCACTTTGGCTATCAATGTATAGTGTGCCCATATCATGCTTCTTACCCAATTCATCCATAAACCTTTGTAACCAAATCATTTCTTTACTAGCCTCTGTAGCAGCAACATACTCTAATTCTGTTGTTGAAAGTGCAAAAACACTTTGGATTTTTGAAACCCAACTGACAGTTGTTCCACTTACAGTAAATACATATCCTGTAGTGCTCCTCCTGTTATCTCTGTCACCTGCCATATCTGCATCAACATATCCCTGTAGAGCAATGTTTGAACCACCAAAGCATAATGCTTGATTTGTGGTACCTCTCAAATATATGAGAATCCATTTTACTGCCATCCAATGTTCTTTTCCTGGATTATTCATGTACCTACTTACAACTCCCACTGCATGTGCAATATCAGGCCTTGTGCAGACCATTGCATACATTAAGCTTCCAACTGCTGATGCATATGGAAATTTAGACATATAATCCATGTCTTCTTGGGTCTTTGGGAACATCTCCTTACTAAGTTTGAAATGGCTAGCAAAAGGTGTACTAACTGGTTTTGCATTCTGCATATTAAATCTTTTCAACACCTTTTCTATGTACTCATTCTGAGACAGTGTTAATTTGTGATTTTTCCTGTCTCTAGTTATTCTCATACCAAGGATTTGTTTTGCAGCTCCCAAATCCTTCATTACAAATGAATTTGCCAATTTTCTTTTGAGCACATTTATTTCCTGCATGTTAGATCCTGCAACAAGCATGTCATCTACATACAATAACAATATAATATAGCTGCCATCATTTTTCCTTTTTAGATAAATACAATGATCAGAGTGACATCTAGTATAACCTTGTTCAGACATAAACTTGTCAAATTTTAGATACCACTGCCTTGGAGCCTGTTTTAAACCATACAAGCTCTTCTTTAACCTACACACCAATTTTTATTTCCCTTTTACCTCATATCCTTCTGGTTGCTGCATGTATTTCTCTTCCTCCAAATCTCCATGGAGAAATTTTGTCTTTACATCTAACTGTTCAAGATGTAAATCTTCCGCTGCTACAAGACTTAAAATCATTCTGATTGAATTCATTTTAACAACAGGAGAAAATATTTCATCAAAATCAATACCTTTCTTCTTTGCAAACCCCTTCACCACAAGTTTAGCTTTGTACCTCTGGTTTCCTCCATCTTCTTCCTTCAGCTTGTAAACCCATTTATTCTGCAATGTATTTTTACCTGCAGGAAACCTGGCTAAGTCCCAAGTCTGGTTATGCATTAAGGAGTCCATTTCTTCTTCCATGGCTAGCTCCCACTTCTTCCTTCTTTCAACACCAGTAGCTGTTCATGCATTCAGGTTCACAGAATCGATCCTTGATAAATAATATAATGAAGGGAGAGTATCCGATTCGGGTCTACTTGTCTGGTACCTCTTCAACACTTCGAGTGTTCTTGACTGTTAGCGTTGTGGTGGTTGTTACTACTATGGTTGTTGATTATTATTATTTTTGCTTCTTTAATTTTGAGTTATCTCATCAAGAGACGTGTATTCCTTGCTTTCCTTTTCTTGTTTCTTTCACGTAGCTGATCTTTATAAGTGCTTTTCAGTGAAATCAGTGAATATTATCTTTGCTCTAATGATTTTGTGATTTTCATAATCATATAATGGAATAACCTAATCTCCTTTTCCTATCCAATAAAGGGACATTTATTTGATTTTTCTTCAAGCTTTGTTCTATTTTCTTTATTAATATGGAAAAAGGTCTCACAACCAAAAGGCTTTAAAAAAAAGTAGTTTACCCTTTTATCTGTCCATGCTTCCTCTGGAATACCACCATCCAAGGAACTTGAAGGCCCTCTGTTTATTATATAAATAGCAGTATCTACAACATCTGCCCAAAATTGTAAAGTATTTCAACACGTCTCATGCCTTACGCAGCTCCATGATTGTTACGATTTCATCACTACGACCTCAGAGGCTCTTATTAGTGCTGCTGACCTAATCTTCTCACAGTGCCTCGAATAGTATTTCCTATCAAACTCTTTACGCAATATTTACCTCCATTGTCTATCCCCGAGACACTTCAAGTTCACCTACTGTCTCCAATCTCAACAAAGCTTTCCATTTCTTGAAGTGTCCATCTATGAGATTTATTGATATAATAATCCATGTTTTCGATTTACATCATCAATAAAAATAACATAATAATGAGAATATACGAAAGAGAGATGATAAAGCAGGTCCCCATACAATAACATGCACAAGATACAATTTTCTCTTCTTTTTCTTCCTTTCACGAGAAATCGACTCTCTTTTCTATCCATTAATTCTAAATCCAAATCAACATTCTTCAATCCTGGCAAAAAATTTCTTGAGTGAAGAATCTTCATTCCCTTCTCACTCATGTGTCCAAGCCTATGATGCCATAATGCGGCATCTTCTCCTTTGGAAGTTAAAGCATTAAAAGAGTTAGAAATACCATTGCATAAATACAATGTACCAACCTTTTCAACTTTTGCTATTACCAGTGCTCCTTTGGTGACTTTCCAAGTTTTATCTGTGAAATTTGTCACACAACCTTCACTGCCTAACTGCCCTATTGAAATCAGATTATTCTTTAGATATGGAACATGCATTACCTCCTTTAGTAGCCATTGGTTTCCATTCTGTTGTTTTACAAGAACTTTACCCATTCCAACAATTTTACAGGTTTTATCATCACCCAAACGAACTTGTCCAAAATATTCTTGAACATAGTCATGAAAATATTTCTTATCAGGTGTGGCATGGAATGACACAGATCCACCTACAAGCTTAAAAAGATAATTAACATTTCGAAAGAAGAAGTCAAGCATCTGTAACATCTTTGTCACATTTCTTCATGATTGTTTTCTTTCTGTGTGTCTCCTTCTTTTCCCTTCCGAGATCTATAGTCTTTCTTTAGGTATCCTTTCTTTCCACAATTCCAGCACACTATCCCTGTTCTGGACTTGGATCTGCCTTTCCTTTATTTACTGTGATATCCCGAGCTCTTTCCTATTTCCATTCTTCTTCCCCTAGACTCTACACTCAAAGCATTACCTGATGTCTCACCGGAGCTTTTCCGTCACATTTACTCGCTAAGGATAGCACCAACAACATCATCAAACTTTAAAGTACTAGATCCAGAGACAGAGTTACTAATGGCCATTACTAAACCATTCCAACTCTCTGGCAATGAGCACAAGAATAACAAATCTCTAACTTCATCATAAAATTTTACCCCTACAGAACTTAACTAACCGGTAACTGTATTAAATTCATTTAAATGGTCTGCAATAGATCCACCTTCCGACATCTTCATATTAAATAGTTGTTTCATAAGAAATACCTTGTTTGAGGCCGAGGGTTTTTCATATAGTTTCGCCAACGTCTGCACCAAACCCTCTGTTGTTGTTTCCTTCGAAATATTGAAGGTGACTGACGCTGCAAGGCACAAACGTACTGTTCTGAGTGCCTTTCTATCATTTCCATTCCACGTCTGTCATGGCCACCGGCTTCTTTGTTTTTCCGCTCAATGGTAGGTATAGATCTTTCTGATACAGATAATCTTCCATCTGCATCTTCCACAGCAGAAAGTTTTGGCCATTAAATTTCTCGACCCTAAACTTACCATCATCCGCCATTGCTCCCACTCGAACCAGGAACCCTTATTTCCTGCGAGTTTATCAGCCAAATATACCTTTGGCTCTGATACCAGTTGTTAGAAAATTATATATTATGGAGCAATGCAACACATAAAATATGCGGAAAAATACAAGCACACAAAACACATAAAACCAGAGAGACATAGATATATGTGGTTCACCCAGTTTGGGCTACGTCCACCCCGAAAAACCAGTCCTTCCTTTCTATTAACTAGCAAAAAATGAAGAGACAAAACCTACAGCAGATTCACTATAATATCCTCTGTTCTCTCTCACAATCTCCCTCTCTGTTTCTCGCTCTGAGAATACACACATAATACACAGCCGCAATACAATACCCTCATATATACAAGGGGGTTGCCTTCTAGGGCAAAAAACCCTAATCTAAACATAACTTCTACCATCAGATCATTTGCCTAATTAACGGCCCAAATTGACTAGAAATTACTATACTTTTACAAGGAAATTTTACATCTGTTTCTAGCTTCGGGGACGCTGCCCCTGAAAACCCCCGCCAGGGGGGGGCTCCGAAAAGCACTACTGCCCCCCCTGGACCCCCCATGGCAGCGATTAATTACGGGCGGCGTTGCCACTCCTTTGAAGGTATAGGGGTCCAATGCTGTGATACAAAGTAAATAAGATAATCAGGCTCCACACCCAACAAATCCACCTCCTGGGCTATTCTTAATGTTTGAATTTCAAATTCTATTGGAAAGATGGGTTCTTTTCCAAATACTAATTGATATGGTGAATACCCAATGGTATTTCTCCATGTTGTTCGCTATGCCCACAAGGATTCTGGCAATATTGAAGCCCAGTCACGTCTGTGTGATGCAACTGTTTTTGTAAGTATTGCTTCTATCACCTTATTTGTGCTCTCTACTTGGCCATTTGCCTGTGGGTGGTATGGGGCTGTAATTTTGTGCTGAATGTGGTAATTTTTTAATGTTGAAGAAATTTTATTACCTACAAATTGCGGTCCTCCATATGTAATTATGTCCCTTGGGAGGCCATATCGCACAAATATTTGGAAAAGGAACTGTATTACAGAGTCCTCTGTAGCTCTTGGAAGTGCCTCTGCTTCAACCCATTTAGTAACATACTCTGTTGCAACTAATATGTATTTTTTCTGATTTGATGGTGGGTTAATAGGACCAACAAAATCGAGCGCCCAGGGCTCAAATGGCTTGATTACTAACTGTGGATTCAAAGGCATTTCATCGGACTGTCCAGGGCGTCCCGCCCTTTGGCAACTATCACAGGCTTGTACAAACTTTTTAGCATCTTTAAAAATTGTAGGCCAATAATAGCCTGTTTGTAAAACCTTGTGACCAGTCCCATGATCTACGAAATTTCTGGCGCATGGCCCGTCATGGCATGCTTTCAGGATGTCAAATATTTCATCTTCTCAGATGCATCTTCTGATGTGCATATCTTCTCTTGTATGAAATAGGTAGCCCCCAATCCAAGAGAATCGGGTACTGCGTTGTACTATCTGTTTCCGTTCATTGGGCGTTAGATGCTTAGGTAATTTACCTACTGCTAAATAATTTGCAACATCAGCATACCATGGCATTCTGGTAGTAACAGTAAAAAAATGTTCATCTGGAAACCGATCTTCTACTGCTGCTGCGTCCATTGGTTTTGGCATTCGTGAGAGAAAATCAGCTATAGGATTCTCCTTTCCAGATCGGTCCTTTATTGTGATGTCAAATTCCTGCAATAGAATCAACCATCTTGTTACTCTACCATTTGTAACAGGTTTATTTGCTAAAAATTTTATGGCAGAGTGATCTGTATATAAAAATATAGGATACCAAGTTATATAATGTCTAAATTTATTTACAGCATGTATTACAGCTAAAAATTATTTCTCAGTCACAATATAGTTTAATTTAGCAGGAGATAGATTCTTGCTAATATAATAAATTGCATATGGTTTTTTATCTTCTTCCTGCCCAAGGACTACTCCGATAGCTGTGTCTGAGGCATCAAATGAAATTTGGAGTGGAAAATCCCAATTTGGGCCTCTTAGCACTAGGGTTGTTGATACAAGCTTTTTCATATCCTCAAAAGTATGGTCACATTTATCTATCCAAATAAAATCAACATTTCCTGTTAGTGTGTATAGAGGTCCAGCTATTTGAGAATAATTCTCTATGAATCTTCTATAATAACCAGAAAATCATATAAAGCTACGTACCTCTGTTTGTGTGGTAGGAGTAGGTATTAACAAAATTATCTGAATTTTAGTTGGATCTACCTGTATTCCAGTTGCTGAGATATAATGACCTAAGATGAGTCCCTTAGTCATCATCATGTGACACTTTTCATGGCTTAAGCAGAGCCTGGTGGCAATACACCTTTGCAGCACTTTTTCCAAGGTTTCTAATGCTGGCTCAAAATCATCTCCATAAGGTGTGAAATCATCCATATATACTTCGAGCCCTTCATTTATTAAATCTAAAAATATGCTAAGAATGGCCCTCTGAAATGTGGCAGGGGCATTGCATAGACCAAAGAGTAAGACTCTGTAAGAAAATGTTCCCCAAGGACAGGTAAAAGTAGTCTTATCTTGGTCTTCAGGGGCAATCTAAATCTAATTTTATCCACTGAAGCCATCTAATAAAGAAAAGAATTTTTTTCCTACTAATGTATCTAATACCTGATCAATGAAAAGAAGGGGAAACTGGTCTTTCTGGGTTTCTTTGAGTAGTTCTCTGTAGTCTACACATATCCTCCACTTTCCATTCTTCTTTGGCACCACGACTAGTGGAGAGACACACTTGCTATCAGATATTGGATAAATAAAGTTTACATCCAACAGTTTTTGTAATTCAGCTTTCACAATATCCTTAAGATGAGGGTTTAATATTCGTTGGGGTTGGTGAATGGGTCTAGCATATTTTTCTGTATAAATGTGGTGTGTTCATAACTGGGGATCAATTCCTTTCATGTCTGGGTAATCCCATGCAAAATATCCCTTATATTTTTTCAGTAGTTGGACCATCTTCTCTTCTTGTTCAGCAGTCAGTTTTTTTTTAATGTTCAGATTTTTTACTAGTTCAATTTCTATGTTTTTTATATTGTAAACAGAAGTGGTAGGTATTGATTGATCTTGAATGTATTTTAGGGGATCTTCTTCTTCTTCATTATCAAATGCTACCTTGATCATGTGACATTGCAATTGGGATCTGGTTTTTGGTTGGTTAATGAAAATGTTAATGATGTCATCCTCTATTTGGTCTTTAAAGTTGAGGGCATATTCTATGGTTAATGGTGATCTAATGTTTTCTATGAGGTATGATACAGGTTGTTTCTTCGTTTTTATTATCGTTATGCTTGGCTGGGCTGGAGGGTATAAGGCTAAATTCTTGACATAACTCCCTCTAATTATATTCATGTTTCCTTGTCGGCAGCCAATGTAAGCATCAGCAGTTGCCAGCCAAGGTCTACCTAAGATTAAATGGTGTCCATCTAGCCATTTTTGGGAGTTAATAATCAAGAAGTCAGCAGGGTATTCCAAGGAGTCTACAGATACCATTACATCATGTAGTGTGCCTTCTGGCTTGACTACCAATCGATCAGCCAATTCCAATAAGGTTGTTGTTGGATCTAATGATGTAATGCCAATTTTTTGACAAGTGGTGGTTGTTAGGATATTGATTGCGGCTCCCAAATCAACTAAGTCATTTGGAAATTATTTTCCATTGATTTGCACCGTAACTATAGGATTTTTTGGGTCCTCATACTTTACAGGTGCTTCTCTTCCTGATAGTAAATCAGATAGAGTGCCAACTACTCGGACGGTTGGGTTAGTTGTTGTTCTCCTCTTTGGCTTTCTTATACATAGTTCTTTGATGGTATTTGCATAAATGGGAATATCTTGGATAGCTTGGAGGAGCGGAATTTTTATACACAAATTTTTTAGTTCTCCGAGAAGATCAAAATCAGGATGTTCTATTGGACGAGGTATGATTAGTCGTTTTGGGAATGGTGGAGAAGAGGTGGTTGCTTGCTCATGAGTTTGTTGTCTAACCAAATTCTCCTTTTGCAATGTTTGTTCTGAAGGTAACAGATTTTCAACTTGAACATTTTTGTCTCCCTCTAATTCTATTATGGGCCCAGACCTTAGTTGAAGGTTGTTGCACTCCCTTAACTCGGTTTCTAGTTCTGGTGCTTCGATTATTTGAACAGACTGAACCGGCCTATTATTAGGGTTCGGGTTGGGTTGGGTTGGGAGTTGCGATCTTAAGTTGGTCTGGGGATTTTGTTTCAATGTATATGGTGTTGCCAGTGTAGGTGGAGGGAGAGGAATTGTTCCAACTGTTTGATTCATAGATATTTTCCAGTTCGACTACCAGGTTTGACTCTGTGAGGTGGAGGGGGACCATTGTGTTGGATATGTATTATTTTTCCAAAATGGTGGACAGTAAGGAAAGTTTGGCCAATTGGTTTGATTTGTTTGATTTGGCCATGGTAATGTAGGAAATGGTTGTTGTGACCAACTAGGGAAGGGTGGCTGATTTTGCCACATTCCATTATATTTTTTAGCATTATACTGAGGATACTGAAAAGAAGAGGATGGATCAATGGGCATACCTGTTTGTCGTGGCTTCCATTGACGGCGCTGATTGAGTAGGCATACCATTTATGTTTCCTCTTCTGCTTCTTTGTAGATTTCTTTCAATCTCAGGAGTGAGGGGAAACTTTCTGTGGAGTGATCTTTCGTGCAGATGGCACAAACTTTGACTATATCTAGCAGGCACTCTTTATGGCTATGTTTCTTTCTGCATCTAGGGAAGAATATTTCCAAATTTGTTCTGCTTCTACTTGCTTTTGTTTAGCTTGCATGATATCGAGCTGTGTTGTCAGAGTCCCTAGAATATTAGTTTTTAAATTTTCTAGTAGATTTCCAATTTCTGTGTGGGTTATACCTCCACCAGAGGTCTTTCTATCCCTTGTGATCATGTCAAATTCTGTTGGTTTTAGTCTTGTGCTGTCTCTCGAACTCTTGATACATAAATCAATAATTTCAGCAAAATTTTCCTGATATATGTCACCTTTTCCCATGATGTTTAATGTTTCAACCCATTGTTCCTTCATCCCTTTAATTAATGTAGTTTTTAACACATTATCAGGTAAGGGTAAAGATGCATAAGGTGATCTATGGAGATTGTATTGAAAGCGTTCTACATATTCCTCCAATGTTTCATTAGGTTTCTCTGTCATCTGAAATATTTCATCCTTTAATTCCCTGGACCTACAATAATCTTGATATTTCTTTAGAAAAGTAGCTTTCATCTGATCCCAGTCATTTATAACACCTCCACCTAACCCCACAAACCATCGTAGAGCTTCTCCTTTTAATGTGGAGGGGAATAATTTTAGCTTTCGGGGATCGGTGGTATAGTCATACCCCCTGCATAATACATCAAATTCAAACAAAAATGCATCTGGATCTTCCGATGTTAAGCCATGGAATGTAGGAATATGCTAGAGAGGAATGGCCTTCACAGGTGCATTAACTGCAGTGACCACAATGGGATATTGTAGTGTGGAAGTTTGGGGTGGTTGCTGGTTCTGGGAAATTTGATCAAATATGTGCCAATATCCTTTTGGGATTTCTAAGGAATTGCTCCTAGGCTGACTAGAAGGAGTAGGGATGAGATTAACAACACTTCCTTGGTCTAGGATAATGAGTGTCCCTTGCTAAACTATTATCTGAGGGGATTTTGGTTCTTCATGTTCTTCAACTTTGTTTTGGATGATTTTGATAGCACTTCCCTTATCTGGGCTGCTTAGTGTTTGGATTACTTCAAGAGGGGGTCTTGGTTCTTCTATTTCCCCTGTTTCTCCTCCTCCTTCACAGAGATTATTAGAGTTCCATTCTTGTAAATAAATTGGGCGAGAATTCTCAATTTCTTGAGAATCTTGATCAGTCTCTTCTGTTTGGCTATGCACCTTAGCAAAAGCTACAAATGGTGATTCTGTGGCCCGAAGGGAGCTAGTAGGTTGTTTAGAAGAAATTTTTCTAAGGCCTACTGATGGCTGAGATTCAGCTTTCTTAATGATATTGTCGATAAATTTTGTTCGCCCAAGGGTCACCGGTCCCTTAGGTTTTTCAGGTCTGGGAGGAATTTTGTTTTGAGTAGATTTTCTATTCATTCAAAAAAATGCAAGCATTAATTCCTACCTTAAACTTCTACGCAATTCTGCTATGAAGCGGGCAGATGAACGAGCATGTTCCTCGTTCGTTACGTAGGTTCTTACATTCCATTTTTAATACCCAATTCTTCCTTAGCAGAGAAAATAAAATATACATCACTCTTTCTAAATAGCTACACTTTCCCCAGCAACGGCGCCAAAAATTTTGGGGTATAAAAGGTGTCTTTTTAACTCCTATTTAACCTACATTAATTATTAATCCAGGTACAAATTTTTATCTCAAGAGTGTACTCAGTATGAGGTGGAAATTTAATCTAAGCGTAATGCTCTCCAATTTGCAGTACAATGTTTCAAATACAAGAGTAAACAGATGCTTGAAAATGAAATATAATTGCAAAAACATGAAACTTAATGCTCTAAAATCCAATCACTCACTCAGTAATCATTAGTCAAGGATGTATTAGTAATAACTCTTTCCTCTGTCAACTGATGTAAATGGAATCAAGCATAAACAAGATCCTCAATCTAAGAACTTAGACAGTAATAGCCAATGTCCTTTACAGTTGATGATCTTACACTCCACAATAAAGCAAATAATTGGAAATGGAAACTGAGTTGAATCAATAATGATGCTAATGGAAATAGAATAAACACGCTCTCTGCAATAACATTCTAAAGAAAACCAAATACTTACAAGAAAGGAATAAACAGTCAAGCTGGTTATCAGAAATGAACAGCAAAGCTATTTAATGGAAATTAACAGCAAATTCTAAACAGCGAATCTTTATATCTGAGAAACATAACAATACAAATTACAGAGGAATAAATAATCGTGTTATGTTGGAAAGGAATAGAAATGAAATTCACTCACAACTGATGCAAAAAACCGATTTCATAAAACGTTGAAACAATAAGCTATAAAACATGGAAACTGTGAAGCAATGTGACTTAAAGGAAATGAGAACTAAAGCAAACCATCACATGACTAGAATTGGAAATTAATGGTACAAATAGAAAGTGGATCCACCAGGGTCGGGCCCTTAGCCACTAGTGAAGCACCGCCGAACTACTCCAGTATCAAATAATGAAATGGCAACCAGATTATATATTAATCATATGTAACAGAGTTTACAAGCAATCACACTTTGTTTTAACCAACGAGATTTGATGAGAAATCATGAAAATACAATAGGAAATATTAATAATCATAATACATTATTGTCGATTTCTACAAGCGTTTTCCTTTTATAATAGCCAGTGGACGAAACAAGAAATATAGATAAGCTTTGAGTAGTGATCCCTCAAGATCGAGAGATCTTGAGGGATTCGCTCCTTCTTCTATCTTCGGTTATCATTTTGTCTTCTTGCGTTGGTGTTGCGATGTTCCTTTCCTTTCTTTGACTATGCACTCTGATCTCGACCTTCTTGTCTGGATATTGCCTTTTGCTAAAGGGACAGCAGTTATTTCTGCTTTGTCTTTTCTTCTTGAATGGTGGCTTCCCACTTCATATATTTTCTGCATATAAGAAAAGACAATCTTTAATCAATTTGCAACAATCACTAATCTGCTTAATTCTATTATAATTCTTCAATATATTACCATTCTAGAATATAAAGGAGTTATGATTAAAGGAAAAAGATAAAGAAATACATGGCAAATTCATACCTTTTCCAATGCTCAACAGATGCAATAGGTTTGCTAAAGATAGCATCCATGGATGTTTGGAATCATCCTTTTGGGTTTCCTTAAGAAATTAGTATGTATCAAAAAAAATTTAATTGCTACAAAAATATATCTTATATTCCTTGGGAGTTCACAAATTTTTTGAAATACAAAATTTTCATGTCCTTACCTCCAAAACATGATCCCAATATGAATGCGACGACCACCACTTTGTTAAACTGTTGAAGTTATAATTTCTTATTTGAAAGAACACAACACTTTCCATAGCCAATATATCATAATTTTAATTAGTATGTATCAAAAAATTTATAATTGCTACAAAAATATATCGTATATCCCTTGGGAGTTAAAAAATTGATAGTGTAACCCATTTCTAACTTTCTCACTTGAAAAGGCCTAATCCCAATCATCAACGCCACCATTAAAAAAATAAGCTTAGATTATTACTTGCCTTCTCTTTCAAGAGTAAGATAGATGAAGGGTGTCTTCTGATGATGAGCCATAGATATATTAGTTCTTGCCAGCCAACTATTCCCTGGATTATGTTTATCAATATTCCTTGATGGAAATTACATTTTTCAAGGAAATATAAAAAAATATTTATCCTCCATTTTTTTGCTAAAAGAAACATACAAATTAGAATATGATATATTTATTTTGCTATTATATGGGAAAAAACTTAGAGAAAACATCCTCTACTATATACAAGAATGGTCGATCACAAAACAATTGGTCTTATGGATTGAAGCTCACTGTGATTCTTATGTAGAAACTCTAAGTACTCGCATTGAACAGATGGGTAAGAAAAGTTGACAAACATGTGAGAAAAGAAACTTACAATTTGAGAGAATAAAATAAGAACATACTGTTTGAAAATAAGTATTTAAAGTAGCCATCTGATTAACTTGGTGTTATGCAGAATTATGAATTACATATAAAATAAATTCCCTAAATGTGATGCTTTTCATTTAGAACAACATATCAAAGACTTTGCAGAAACTTTTCCTAAGAGTAAATAGACACGCATAAAGCTGGAGAAACTTACTTGGAATCCAAGCGCTTCCTATTCTCCTTATGTCGCTCTTGTTGTAGCTCCCAATCCAACTTCAATCACCAGACTAGTTCTTGCAAGTATAAACACTAAACAGCAAAGAGATTGTAATATATAGATGGCTATTTACCTTAATCGGTTAAATCAATGAAACATGAAACATATACATCAGCTAAGAATCCATGATATGAAAGATAGAAACATATACAGATACATATGTGGGAAAGTGAGCAGCAATATTTATTAATGAATAGAAGGAGGAGGTTACAACCAGCAATTGATTTGATGTCACCAACTCCAGTGTCATCCCAGCCTCATCATAATGAACATCTCTCTAGCAGCATATCACTCAAATAAAATACTCAATTGAGAAACCAACAACATTTCTTTACAAAATTTCTTCCTTTTCAAGCACTAGGATCTGTGCTCAATTTATGGAACAGCTGAGGGTATTTTCTCAATCAATGACTTTCTAATAATAGGAAATACATGTTCCCAGGCTCAGAGGTGTTAGATGGACACATGGATTCGAATTTTGACACATATGGACTCTTCTAGAAGGCACTGGCCATGTGGAGATTCCAGAACAATGATATTTTCGCTCCCAATTGACCAACGCACTCATGAATGTCGGGAAGTGATTTGCACAACACCCTTGAATGGAGGTAACTGCATATGAAAATTAGTTAGTCCCTTGAGAGGCTGCGTTAGTGAGCTCATAGGTGATATAACATGTACTTCAAATCTTGGAAACCTTGCAATGGAAGTCATAGATGATTTGTTCTTGTTCTTTGTCTTAGGGCATGTAGCTACTGAAATGATAAGGGATTATAGACCCTATTTCATTGGTTCTGGGGATGATGTCCAGGTTAACTAGGTCATTGGGAATGGTTCCCAAATTGACCTATAACAGATTTCCCCTTAAATCATGAAGTCAAAATAATAATAACAATATTTTTGAATGAGATGCTTTACATTGTGATGGGCTAGAAATGAAGTGGAGTGGCGACTTGCATCAATATTACAATACATTACATCATGATATATCCTCTTGATCATGAATTGTTGAGGGAAGGAAATCCCATGCTCAACACAAAACTATCTAATAACAGGTACATAGTGCAGAAAGTTGTCTACATTGGAATGTTGTCCAATACATACATGCCTATAGATATAGGCCCATGTTCAGATGACGATATGTATGTAAGGTCACCATACAGATGACGTGTACAAAAATCCTGAAATTGCAGCCCGGATGGCTGAAACTAGATCTACGGTATTCTTATCTCATTCACTCGATCGTTCGGGTACAAGTCTAGCCATGAAAATATATGATTTGTAGTCGAACATAGTAAGACATCGTTTGATTACCAGCCAATGATGTGAGCTGTTAAAAAATGCGAGAGAGCTACCATTGATGTCAATGGCCCTCAAGGTACTATAGTAAATTTTGTAAGGCGTGAATAGATGATTTGATGTCAAACACTAGACAAAATCTTACAGTCAAAAGTCCGGAAGCGAGGATCTTGTCGATGTTGTAACAAGCCTCATGGTACTAGAATATGAAGTTTCTAAGTAAACTTCTTGGAGGATGATTTGACGTCGACAGGAAGTCACTTTATTGTGAAACAAGAGTTACTAATTTCAAAGACAAATGTGAATTGATATAGAAATGTTCAGGGATGACTCTCATGAGAATGAAGGTTTATGAGTATTGCAGAAGGATGAGCATTCACTGGATGACTTCTCTTGAACATATCGGTGACAATGGGATGAGTTGATAGCATTGACCCAAAACTGAAGTGAAGGTATGATGACCCATAGGTATCAATGAAACTTCGAGAAGATTACCCAACCCAAACAGTCACAATGATGGAGTG
The DNA here is from genome assembly GCA_034641835.2 of Pinus albicaulis. Taxonomy (NCBI): domain Eukaryota; kingdom Viridiplantae; phylum Streptophyta; class Pinopsida; order Pinales; family Pinaceae; genus Pinus; species Pinus albicaulis. The sequence continues at coordinate 92,431,770 of CM076582.1, forward strand.
AAGTGTCATGTTAAAGAGCGACCTACTACCATAAAAAGTTTTGTTAACTTTCCCAAATTTTCCTAGGTCATTTTTCGACCAGTACCTCTTTATCTTTTAACAAGCTTGAGGAGGATAACATATGATTTATCTATAATTCAACCCTTCAGGTGAATAATGTATCGCTACTTAATAATTCAACAAATCTAGCGATGAATGAAACTTGATTCTTGCCATGATCGACAAGCCTGTCACTATTTTATGTTTTAATGAGCCTAATGACAGTGACAGCCTGGTCCTTTTTCATATTTAGAGAGTTTGAAAAAGAGGATGGAAGAAAACTCCATAAGTACTTTTTCGTAAATCTATCGCTTAGATCTGAAAAAGTGTAAGATTATATCTGAGAGAACCTCCTAGACATGTTTGACTAAGGAATTCCTTTTTCGTAAATAATCTATCTCAGTCCAGAAAAGGGTTAAACTTATACTGAGTAGATATCAAATCGTTTACTTTTAAGAGCTAGAAAAGACAAGTTCTCGACAATCTTTTCACATTATCAGAGTCTGAAAAGAGCTAAAAGAAGACTCCAGGGGTTCCTTTTTCGCTGTTATAGAAGCTCGAAAAAGAGATAAAAGTGCGCTTAAATTCATTTTTCATTTTTAACAAGCTCGAAAAATAAGGATAAAAGTATGCTTTGTGGTAAAATCATTCTTGAAATAAATCTGCACGACTAATCTTCTCATTAGTTGTAAAACCTATTCAGAACAACATCAAATGGATTAAAAATACTTGTTTCATGATAAAAATAGAATAAAACCATAGTCACAACAATAAATATGATTTGCAAATAATCAAATGACTAATTTAAAAGAGTTTTACTATTCATTTTTACCATTTACATTTTGGAGCTCTGAACCTTTTTTTCCCCCGAACTTCAGTTGTCGATTACGATCGATTCTGTGGACGGTTTTCATCGTCGTTGGATCCAAGTTGGTGCCATAAACCCTCTCTTTCTTTCAGTAGTCAATTCATTTCATTTCACTGCAAATTTTTAGGGATTTGGGCCCCTTAGGGTAAATTATTTTTCAAAAGAGGTCAACGCACCCTTTAGCATCGAAAACTGAGTTATGGAGCACCTAAATTGAAGCCTATGTGCATATGCAATGCATTGTCTATGGTTAAAGACTACGTTGGGTGCAATTTACATTTTTTATTCTTGCATTGTACCCAAAAATTGCCTAATTTTTTACATGAAAAGTACACTAATGAGTCTTATGGTTATGTTTCAAGCAGTCATTGGACTAGAATGACGATTACTTGGAGAGAAAGAGAGCATGAAGAACAAAATATGATTTCCCTAAATGATCTGGGTACAGTAAGAGCCCTAAGAGATTGTGGGTTATTAAAGTACTTTTGCTTGTTAGGGATGAGACAACAAATAGAACTCTTGGAGTTCTTAGTTCATGCATGGGATCCAACTATTCAGGAATTTCACATTAGAAAAAAAGTGGTTCCTATTACAGTGGAGGATGTATATTTTCTGACAGGCTTGTCGAGGAGAGGCGTGCATATTTCTCTCTCAGGGTCTACTCTCGAAGGAGAGATAGTGAGAGACTGATCCAAGCAAGGATGGGAAAATAAACATCCGTGACGTTCGTGATTTGCCTTTGAGAACCATTATTTTCATGATTGCAAAGCTTGTCATCACTGTTACACTACATGTAGCGAATAGATCATATATGAAGTATGCGCTAGAGTGCATGGAGCCAACAGTCTTCAACAAGTCTGAAGTTTTACTTTCTCAAATAAAATAACAATTGAACAAGGAAAAAGAAGGAAGGAAGAAAAACTGTAGTTATGGTTTGATCCTCATTTCATTTGCCTTAGATCGGATTCCACTGATGCAGCCTTAGCATGTGACACTGGGTGTGTCTAATCCTAGAGATCTGAGGATGCGGAGGTGGGTAGAACTAATGGCTATGCATGCAGGCCAATCGTCCATTGTGTTCTCGACCGCATTCTACACCTAGTTCAGGCGACAGGTTCTAACCATCGATGAGTATGCATATGCAGGCATCGATTTCAAAGGAGATCCAGAATTAGCTTTATCAGAAGGCACTCAGTGGGGTGCAATAGGTAAGAATGTTCTTACCATTTTTTTTTTTCCTAAGGTTTATGCAATGTTTTTGTATTTAAAGGTTTTCCCAAGACTAAACTAAAGTTTTAATGTAATGTAGATGTTGGTCAAGTTCAACCAGTGGAGGAATCAGTGTTGGAAATATGATGTAATTTGTTGTCCTTGATGGAAACCTACTTGAGGAAGTTGTCCTTGATGGAACCCTACTTGACGAGTTACCTATGTTTAGCAACCTATTTGTTAATGATGTAAGAATGATGTATCTATAGATTAGTTCAGATGTGACAGAGAAAATAATTCCAGAAAGTGCCAGAGAAATGATAAATATAATATGTCACAATGTATACGCGGGTTTGTAAAGGCCAAGTCACATATGTACGTAGATAAGTACGTCACAAGTCGTGTATGCCTGTTTGTGCTCCAAATTTATAATACCAGGGGGCTTTACCATGGTATTATCCCATAGTATTGAGCATTGTATTATCTATTGATTCCGTCCAGGATTACCATCAGCAGTTGAGTGGTTTTGACTCATGGTATTGGTAAAAGCCAAATCTATTTAAGAAGAGGAAGTTCATAGTGCAAGGTGTGCATGTGTAAGGGTTGTTGATGAATAAATTTCTCTAAGGAATATCTGCATGGATGATCTTTGTTCTTAATTGATAGATCTGAATCTATGATGCACCCATGGATATAATGATGGTTCAAGATCTCTAGATCTAATGATGATGAATCTCTAGAATGACCTAGTGAAGGAATGATGAAGAACTGGCACAAGTTTGCTGAAGAAAATGAATAAATCTGGGTAAGTTTTATAGATCTGGTATGTTCTGCAAAATTTATTTTTTACATATCTATATGCTAGTTGGTTTCAACAAAAGTGTGTATATACATGGGTTCGCTTCATAAAAAGCACATATGGTAGTTAGGGTTTTCTGAAGAATAAAATACACAGAAGTATATGTGGGTTGATGTACAGGAAAGCGCGTATGTACGCAGATTCAGTGAAGCAAAGTAGCGTATGATATTTGAATCAATGATTGTTCAGGGTTGATTTTGTATATGCATATCTATTATAAAGTCTGGGTTATTTCTGAAGTTCTGGTCACAGTGGTTTCACTGTTCTAATTGAGGTGTTGCACAAAGTTCATGATTGTTGATAAAGGGTTGTGCTGAAGCTGTTTGATCCAATATGAAAATTGATGAAACGTGGTCTGCAGTGGGTCTGAGGGTTGAAGCCTTCAGTATGGAATTAGAAGCTTCCTTCCAGTAGAAGCTGGTGTTATGTTCAGGGGGTTGAAGCTCCCTTCCAGGAGTGGCTGGTAAACGAGAAGAAAGGGGGTTGGAGCTCCCTTCCAGTAGCAGCTGGTAAACGAGTGAAGGTTGCAGCCTTCTGCAGGTATAATCTTGCATATTGATATGAGTCTACATGAATACATTGTTTTAAATAGTTTTCCATATAATAAATATTGAAGACAGAGACAACAGTAACGGTGGTTTTCTCCCGAATTGGGTTTCCACCTTAAATATTGGTGTTCATGTGTGTTCCACTTGTGTGATATTTTATACTACTGATTACTGCACATATTTACTGATTATCTAACCGGATGCATAACTGATGAATCTGATTTAAAAGATTGTTTCTGAGGAGCTTTCTAAAGTGGAAATTTATATCAGTATATGCTAGTTTCTTTCAGCATATTCGCGTGTATACGCGAGTTCAGTTCATAAAATCCGCATATGGAATTTTGCAAAAGAAAAATTAAATTTATTAAGTTGAGTTCTAAATACTAATTCACACCCCCCTCTTAGTATTTTTCCCAACAATTGGTATCAAAGCCACGTTCTTCTGAAGAAGCTTAACCGCTAGAAGGAAGATCAGCCAAGATGGGACAACATCTATCAGGCCTCCACTCTTCAACAGAAACAATTTAATCTTCTGGAAAACATGGACAAGATCCTATCTGCAGTCTCTTGGAGCATATGTATGGGCTATTCTTGAAGGATGTTATCAATATCCAGCCTCAGTTCCAACAGATGCAACGGCAAGAAAGAACTATGAAACAAATTCAAAGGAAGTCAATGCACTATTAGGGAGTCTGACTAAAACAGAATTTATCAAGGTCATGCAGTTGAATATGGCAAAGGAAATATGGGACAAAATCATTCTAAGCTATGAAGGTGATACAAAGGTAAAAAGTGTTAAACTCCAAACTCTCAAAATTCAATATGAAAATCAAAGGATGCATAATGAGGAGAGCACTGCTAGTTTCTTTACATCTAGATGATATTGTAAATCATATGAGAAACTTGGGTGAAACCATAACTGACACTACTCTGGTTGAAAAAGTTTTAAGATCTCTAACTTCAAAATTTGAGTCAAAAGTGTTTGCTATTGAAGAGAAACAGGATCTTCAAAGTCTTACTATTTTCCAACTTCATGGGATTCTAACTGCATGTGAAATGAGAAAAGGAGGATCTTCTGAAGTCAAATAAGTCGTCTTTATAGCCTCTATAAAAGGAAAAGAAGTACAAGAAACAGAAGGATCAGGGTATATTTCAGAAGAAGATGAGGTAAATTTTGTAAAGAAGCTCCAACTTGGTACTGGAAGATTCAGAGATAAGCTTCCTTTCAAATGTTTTTCTTGTGGAAGAGTTGGTCATTATGCTGCTAAGTGTCCTCATAAAGAAACACTTGAAAAAGGAAAATAAGTAGCAAGAAGAAATAAGAATCGATTTAGCACTAGAAAAATTTAATATACTCATGAAGATAGTGATGGGTTATCAAATAGTGAGGAATAATCTGATCAAGATCTTAGACTTCTCATGGCATTTGAAAAAGAGTCTAGAGAAGAAAAGGATACTTTTATGGATGCTCTAGAAGACAATTATTTTCTTGAAGAAATCAATCAACTTAAAATATGTTTGGAAGAAAACAAAATATCCATAGAAACTCTAAAAAATCAGCTTGAAGAAAAGGAGAAACACAATGAGAAATTAGAATGTGAAGTAGTAATTCTAAGAAAATAAATTGAGAAAGTAAAGACTTTGAATCCTAGATTTGCGAAAGGATCTGAAACCTTAGATGAAATTATCAAGGTACAACGTTCTCCTCTTATAAAGACAGGTCTTGGATATGTCGGAGAATCTTCTTAGTCTTCAACACCAAACTATCTAAAAGCAGCTACAGCCAGCCTACTGCATTCTGTCGCTCAGCAAGGTAACAAGGAAACTTTACAGGTAAAGAATGACCACCTCAATACAAAGAACACTAAAAGGAATATCTTTTAGAGAAATATCAACCAACAAGTAAACACAAGTAGAAGGTTCCATGATCACAGAAATTTCTTCTTCAATGGACAATGTTTCTCATGTCATAATTTTGGTCATAAATTTGTTCAATGTGTTTCATGCAAAACCATCATGACTAGAGAAGCAAGAAAAAAAATAATTGATACTGTTATAAAGAAGAATACATATAACAATTTTCTCCTCTTCAAAATGAAATTGAATGTGCTTATTGCAATAACTTTGGTCATGAAAAATCTAAATGTAGGAGCAAACTTCAGCCAAAAAAGAATATACCTTCAACTTCCAAAGTATGGAAAAATAAGGAATTAAAGGTTGAGAACTGTGGCATAGCTTTATTTGCAAAAAGAGAAGAAAATCAATGGTACATTGATAGTGGATGCTAAAAACACATGACAGGTGACAGAAATAAACTTCTTGCATACAATGCTCTAGAAAGAGAAAAGAATGTTACTTTTGGAAATGATACTCCTGCTATCATTAAGGGAAAAGGTTTGGTTTTTCTAAAATAAAAGGTGAAAACTAACAATGTTATGTATGTGGATGGATTAAAGCATAACCTATTAAGTGTAAGTCAAATTTGTGATCAAGGAACTGAAGTTGTCTTTAGCTCAAAAGAATGTGTGGTATGTGATCTTCATACAGGAAAAACAATCATAAAAGGAAATAGAACACCAAGCAATTTGTATGTATTGAAAAGTTGTAAAGAACAATGTTACTTGGGTAAATCTTCATAAAATTGGCTATGGCATAGAAGATTGGGGCATTTTAGCTTCTCCCAAATCAACAAATCTAGCAGACTCAAAGTTGTCTGTGATATTCCCAATATTACTCTGCCTGAGAGTACTATATGCAAATCTTTCCAATTCGGTAAGAAAACCAGAGTGAAATTTAATGCCAAAGAAGGATAAGCAAGTAAGCCTCTTGAACTCATTCATACTGATATATGTGGACCCATGAGAAAAAGGTCACCCCGTGGAGAACAACATTATATTCTAGTTATTGATGATTTATCTAAAATGTGTTGGATTGGGTTACTAAAGCACAAAGATGAAGCATTTGAAAAATTTCAGATCTTCAAAGCATTGGTTGAAAATGAATTAGGTCTAAAAATCAAGTGTCTTATATCTGATCGTGGAGGTGAATATATATCAGATGAATTCTTTGATTTTTGTGAACAACATGGCATAAAAAGACAGTTTTATGTAGCTGGTACCCCACAACAAGATGGAGTAGCAGAAATAATGAATAGAACAGTTCAACAGATGGCTCGGGCTATGCTTGATGATTCAGGAACACCTGACACATTTTGGGGAGAATTAGCACATACTGTGGTAAATATTCTTAACAAAGCACATGTTCATGTAAACAGTGTTAAAACTCCATATGAGCTCTGGTATGGTAATCTTCCCACTATAAAGCATTTTAAAGTTTTTGGAAGCAAATGTTTTATCAAGAACAATGATGAAAAGCTTGGCAAGTTTGAACCTAGAGCAGATGAAGGAATATTTCTTGGCTACTCTTCTAGAAGTAAAGCATATAAATGTTACAATAAAAGACTTCAGAAGATTTTTGAATGCACTGACGTTGAAATTGATGAATCTCTCTCAGCCCCAAAAGGGGAATTTCAAACAACAAATGAAGATGATGATGATGTATGTCTTCCTGCATCTAATAGAGATAATATAGAAGGTGAACCCAATGAAGCAGCAGAAGAAGATCTATCTGAAAAGGCTCCATCTAGGTATGTTCAAAATAATCATCCAGAATCTCAGATTTTGGGAGAAAAGGGATCAGGCATTCAAACAAGAAGAAATCTTGTAGGGTCTACTAGCTATCTAGAATTTTTATCCACTATTGAACCACAGAATGTTAATCAAGCTAGAAAATATGAATGTTGGATTCAAGCCATGAATGAAGAACTTGATCAAATTGAAAAAAATCATACTTGGGAACTAGTTCCAAGACCACATGACAAAAATGTTATTGGAACAAAATGGATATTCAAAAACAAGTTAAATGAAAATGGAGATGTTATTAGAAACTGATGCAGGGGCATTAGACACTAGCCAGCAATGTGGGAGTTTTGTCCACATGTTGTGGCTAGGAGAGTTTGAAAAACAATTGAATTGTAACAGCTAGGTGTCAATACCTCAGCTGACTGTATTATTTAGATCAGTTAGAGTTAGTGGAAGTCGAATAGCTAGCCATCTGTCATATTTCAATTATTTGAATGAATTGTAATTAGACCTTTGAATTCTAGAACGTTCCTCTCAGAGGAACCGAAGAGTCACATGTTTGTGTATATAAATGTAATCCCTCGTATGTATTGATAGAGCAGAGAGAGAGAGAGAGAGATTTCTGAAATAAACTCTGTGTGTGAACAATTGTTTCTAGTTAAATGATTTCAAAGCTTATTTGCCATTGAATTGCCTCGAACTGCAAATTTTGAAGAATTGTTTAATTGTGAAGCAATTGAATTCTGTGTATATATACAATTACTGAGTCGAACCATTGTATCGACTCCGCATCCATCTGTCTGTTGTTTCTCTGTAAATTATTCGAATAAAACCTGTTAAATCAATACTACCCGCAGGCGAGGTTTGTGCAGAGGAATTGTGGTTGTGAACGCTGTTTAATTTGGAAGATTTACCTCTTTGTAAAGATATAGAGTTGTTGCTTTTGAAACCAGAACCGTGGTCTAGATGTGAGTTAAATGACTAAGAAGGCCAGCGCGACCCTGCATTAACCTGGTCAATCACTGTAGCAAAACCATGAGCGGATTTGAGGAGGCGGATTGCCCATATCGCACCGCTTTTGGTGTACAGGCGGTATTCCCCGGTCAAGGAGCGATTCCATAGAGGAGCACACGTGTGGCAAAGTGGACCCCTAGAAAACCACCATTTAAACTGTGCCATCGCACGTTAACATCCATACTAGGACGCCGAGCGATATTGACGAGAGCCGTTGATCTGGGAAAGGGCCATCGGACGGTGGTCGCTTGCAAGAGATGCGCGAACAATAACCAAGGTGCGCGGACGATAAAAGAGGTACGGTGCATGAGTTTGATTGGTCCATTGACTATAGAAGTGGGGCCAGGGCTAAAGGTTTATTACATAGTTAATTATTCAAAATAGAGCATTGGTTTTAATATAAAGTTTCGAAAGGCATAAAACGTCGGTCATAAGGTTGACGGCATAATATAAGGTTCGGGAGTATAATTTAAAGTTCAAACATTGTGGATAGTATTATTTATCAAATTCTATGAATTTGATAATTAAATAAAAAGAAAATAAAAGGGCCACATGGGGTAAACCAAAGAGAAATGCGGGCAGAGCCACGTCACCGTTGACCAGCTCTCCTTGGAGTGGAATTTCAGCATTGTTGCGTCATTAGTGGTATCAGAGCCATTTTTTTAAGGTTTTTTTTGTAGAAGAGCTGACATGGCGATCCGAGTTGGTAGAGGTGCTGGTAGAAGGAGGCTTGTTGCCAATGCAGAGGTGTTGAGGATGTTGCAGAGGGTCGAGGCCAGAATGGATGCCATGGAGCGAAGACAGCCCAGAGATCTGGAAGACATCAGTGAACCTAAACCAGAAGAAGCTGAAGAAAATGTTGAAATTCCTCCTAACATGAGGCTTCTTAGAACTGTTCTGGGATCTGCAATTAAGCCCAGAATTGAAGTGTCGAGTTATGCAAGGGGACTGAATCCAGAGGAACTGGTGGATTGGATAAATGAAATGAATAAGTGCTTCTATTATGAAGAAATAATCGAAGATAAAAGGGTCAAGTTTGCAGTAACAAAGCTGAAGGGACATGTTGCACTTTGGTGGGATGGAGTGCAGGCAGAAAGAAGGAGAGTTGGCAAGCAACCTAACAAGAGATGGGCCAGAATGATGGCTAAATTAAAAGGTAAATTCCTACCTAGTGATTACCAGCTGACATTGCATAAGAAAATGCAGAACCTGAGACACAGGTTGCTGACAGTAAAGGAATACACAGAGGAATTCTACAGAGTGAGCATAAGAGCTGGGAAATTCCAAGACACACCAGAGAAGACTGCCAGATATGTGAATGGTCTCAAGATAGAGATCCAAGATGAGATTGGTCTCCTGTCTCCTAAGACAGTGGAAGAGGCCTATCAGATGGCCTTGCGGAGGAGAAACTCACAGGAAGCAGTGCGCGAGAAGAGGTACTCTCGTAGAAAAGGAAGTCGAATTAGTAGGAGGAAAGCCTGCTACACCCAGGGATGGAGCTAACAGTAGCTCACCTCAGAATGCATCTACAGAGGATGATGCAAGGGGAAGAAGGGGTTCTTACAGAGGAAGAGGAAGAGGAGGCAGAGACAGAGGCAGAGGTAGAGAATTAAGGTGCTATATATGTTAGAAAGTGGGACATAAGCACTATGAGTGTCCATAGAATGTGGGTGTTGGCCCAAGAAATGTTGTTGTTGCCCAGACTAGAGAAGAGGAAAAATTTGAAGAAGAAATTCTTCCAGAGAGGGGAAAATCCTTGGTGGTAAATAAGGTCATGTTGAAGCAAGCCAAAGAGGTCACTGAGCCTGCACAAAGGAAGACTTTGTTTAGGAGCATATGCAAGGTCCAAGGGAAATGTTGCTAGCTAGTAATTGATAGTGGCAGCACAAAAAACCTGGTTTCCACTGAGGTGATAGAGAAGCTGAAGTTGAAGACAAGGGAGCATCCTAACCCCTACAGGGTGTCCTGGTTGCATAAAGGGCACCAGCTAGTTGTAAAAGAGCAGTGTGAGATAGAGCTACAAATGGGAAAATACAAAGATAAGGTCCTGTGTGATGTAATGCCCATGGATGTGTGTCATATACTGCTGGGTAGACCTCTTCTACCTACTTGCAAGAGGTATGATGGCAAGAAGAACACTTACAAGTTCTTCAAGGATGGGGTACATCATACATTGATACCCATGGAAGAAGGAGAGCCATCCAGCAGAGTGATTGATCCAAAGACCTTGTTGCTGAGCGGAAAGGAATATCTGCAGCAGATAGAAGAAGAAGAGGTAAGTTTTGCTTTGGTTTGCAAACCCAAAGTAGTTCTTACTTCTACAAAGATTTCTGATTTACCAGTAGAGATACAAGAGATGTTATACAATTACTGTGACATTTTTGTGGATGATTTACCTGATGAGTTGCCACCTATGAGAAAGATCAGCCATCAGATAGATTTTATCCGTGGTTCAAATCTGCCAAATAAGGTAGCCTACATAATGACTCCCAAGGAAAATGATAAAATCAGGAGACAAGTATAGGAGTTGGTGGACAAGGGACTGATCAGAGAAAGTCTGAGTCCATGTGATGTACCAGCAGTATTGAGCCCAAAGAAAGATGGAAGCTGGAGGATGTGTACTGATTCCAGAGCAATCAATAAGATCACAATCAGGTACAGATTCCCTTTACCCAGAGTTGAGGACTTATTGGATTGTTTGAGTGGTGCTAAATATTTCTCAAAGATATATTTCAAGAGTGGATACCATCAGATTAGAATAAGAGAGGGTGATGAGTGGAAAATTGCCTTTAAAACAACTGAAGGATTATATGAATGGATGGTAATGCCTTTTGGGTTATCAAATGCACCAAGCACTTTTATGAGACTTATGAATGAAGTATTGAAAGAGTTCATTGGTAAATTTGTGATAGTGTATTTGGATGATATATTAGTTTTCAGAAGAACTAAAGAAGAACATTTAAGACATCTTAATCATGTCTTGAAGAAGCTACACCAAGAGAAACTGCTGATAAATCTGAAGAAATGCTCATTCATGAAGGAAGAGTTGGTGTATTTGGGGTTTGTTGTTTCTGGAGAAGGATTGAAGATGGACCCAGAAAAGGTTAAGGAAATTGTGGAGTGGCCTTCACCCCAAAATGTTTTTGAGGTAAGAAGTTTCCATGGACTTCCGCGCTTACGTAAAGTTTATAAGAAAATTCGTTAAGATTAATGCACCCATAATTGAGACAATAAGGCAGAAAATAGCCATTTAGTCTGGATCGTCGGCGCAAAGAAATTTTAAACTGTTGAAGCAAAAAGATAATAGAGAAGCCTGCTTTTATTCCCCGCTCGATTTTACTAAACCATTTCAAGTAAATTGTGATGCGTAGAGAGGTCATTGAGCCGTGTTGAGTCGATGATAGGCATGTGGCATATTTCGTTGAAATCTGAATGACACTCGTAAGAAATTATTCCTCTTATGAGAAGGAATTATATGCACCGTTTTCAGCATGAAGAAGTGGAGACATTATTTGATGTCCAGGGAATTTGTATTATATTTTGACAAGCATGCTTTGCAGTATATTGTACAAAAGCCCAAGTTGAAACATAAGCATGCTAAATGGGTTGAGTATCTCCAAAGTTTTAACTTTGTTTTGAAACATATAAGTGGTCAAGCCAATAAAGTAGCTGATGCTTTGAGTAGGAGGCACATGCTTGTTCAAGAAACAAATTTTGGAGTTGTAGGATTTGATTTTCTCAAAGAATTCTATAAAACAGATCTAGAGTTTAAGGAAGCATTTGAGGCATGTAGTAACCCTGTTTTAACAGATAGAAGCCAGTGGATGGATTATTTCCTGTAGGAGGACTTGTTATTCAGAAGAAGCCAATCGTGTGTACGAAGATGTTCCATGAGGGAAAATTGGATCAAAGAGAAGCATAGTGGTGGGCTTTCTGGACAATTTGGTACTGATAAGACTTATGAGCAGCTGAGTCACTTCTATTAATGGCCCAAGATGAGAACAAATATGGATGTTGCATGAATCAAAGATTTGTCAATATGCTAAAGGAAGGAGCCAGAATGCAGGATTGTACACTCCCTTGCCTATTCCAAACAGGCCTTGGGACATGGTGAGTATGGATTTTGTTCTAGGATTTCCCAAGACTCAGAGAGGGAATGATGCAGTTTTTGTTGTGGTGGACAGATTCTCCAAAATGGCACATTTTATTCCATGCTATAAAACTAGTGATGCCACACATGTTGCTAACTTGTTTTTCAAAGAAGTTGTTAGATTGCATGGGTTTCCCAAGAGCATTGTTTCAGACAGGGACACTATATTTGTGGGTCATTTTTGGAGGACATTGTGGAAGAAACTTGGTACCAAACCGAGTTTCAGCTCAGCTTATCATCCTCAGACTGATGGACAAACTGAAGTAGTAAATAGGAGTCTGGGAAATTTGTTGAGAAGTCTTGCAGGAGAGCATCCCAAGCAGTGGAACCATATTTTTCCCCAGGCAGAATATGCATATAATGACTCCCCAAATAGAAGCACAGGGCAGAGTCCATTCCATATTTTTATGGAATGCACCCCAGAGGAATATCAGAGTTAAGAAATCTAGGAAAGCCAGAACTAAGGAGTGCAGATGGTGAGGAATTTGCTTCAGAGATCCAGGCCATACATGAACAAGTGAAACATCAACTACAAGGCAACAACATCAAATACAAAAGCAGAGAAGACTTGAGTAGAAAAGAAGTTCATTTTGAAGTAGGAGATCTAGTTTTGGCACACTTGAGAAAGGAGAGATTCCCAAAGAAGCAATATAACAAGTTGAAGTTCAAAAAGATTATACCATGCAAGATACTTAGAAATTTTTCTGCAAATGCTTATGAGATTGAATTACCTCCTGATGTTGGAATATCTCCCATTTTTAATGTTGCAGATTTGTACAAGTATGAAGATGATGGTGCAGAAGAAAGAGTAGTGCATGGGCGAACGTATCGAGTGGAGGGAACAATATCCATAAGAACCATTGCAACCAGAGAAGAAATTGATAAAATAATTATCTGTAAGGACCAGAGGACAAGAGTACTTTCAGTACTCGATCAAATGGAAGGACAAGCTAGAGGAAGATGCCACTTGGATGACTGAAGGAATGTCGCAGAAGATAGGCAAGATCAAGGAAGAGATCATGGACAGGTCTATGAAGAAAATTTCCCTGTGAGTCCGATGCAAAAGAGCTAGACATTAGCCAGCAATGTAGGAGTTTTGTTCACATGTTGTGGCTAGGAGGGTTCGAAATCACTTGAATTGTAACAGCTAGGTGTCAATACCTCAGCTGATTGTATTATTTTAGATCAGTTAGAGTTAGTGGAAGTCGAATAGTTAGCCATCTTTCATATTTAAATTATTAGAATGAATTGTAATTAGACCTTTGATTTCTAGAATGGTCCTCTCAGAGGAACCAAAGAGTCATATGTTTAGGTATATAAATGTAATCCCTCGGATGTATTAAGGAGAGAGAGCAAGAGAAAAATATATTTCTGCAATAAACTCTGGGTGTGAACAATTGTTTCCAGTTAAATGATTTCAAAGCTTATTTGCCATTGGATTGCCTCGAACTGAAAATTGAGAAGAATTGTTTAATTGTGAAGCAATTGAATTCTATGTATATATACAATTACTGAGTCCAACCATTGTATTGACTCCGCATCCATCTGTCTTTTGTTTCTATGTAAATTATTCGAATAAACCCTGTTAAATCAATACTACCCACATGCGAGTTTTGTGCAAAGGAATTGTGGTCGTGAATGCTGTTTAATTTGGAAGATTTCCCGCTTTGTAAAGATATAGAGTTATTTATTTCGAACCCGAAACCATGGTCTAGGCATGATTTAAATGACTAAGAAGGCCAGCGCGACCCCGCATTAACCCTAGTAAATCACTGTAGCAAAACCATGAGCGGATTTGAGGCGGATTGCCCATATCACACCGCTTTTGGTGTATAAGGGGTATTCCCCAGTCGAGGAGCAATTCCATACAGGATTGGATGCGTGGCGAAGTGAACCCACAGAAAACCACCGTTTAAATCGCGCCATCGCACGTTAACATTCGTACCAGGATGCCAAGCGATATTGACGAGAGCCGTCGATCTGGGAAAGGGCCATCGGACGGTGGTCGCTTGTAGGAGATGTACGAATGATAACCAAGGTGTGCGGACGATAAAAGAGGTACGGTGCGTGAGTTTGATTGGTCCATTGACCGTAGAAGTGGGGCTAGGGCTAAAGGTTTATTACATAGTTAATTATTCAAAATAGAGCGTTGGTTTTAATATAAAGTTTCGAAAGGCATAAAACGTCGGTCATAAGGTTGATGGCATAATATAAGGTTTGGGAATATAATTTAAATTTCAAACATTGTGGATAGTATTATTTATCAAATTCTATGAATTTGATAATTAAATAAAAGAGCCACGTGGGGTAAACCAAAGAGAAATGCTGCGCAGCCACGCCACCATCGACTCTCACTTCCTTGAGTGGAATTTCAATAAGAAAGCGTTTAAACAAAAAGCTAGACTTGTTTGCAAAGGTTATGCTCAACAAGAAGGTATAGACTTTGAAGAAATATTTGCTTCTGTAGCTAGACTTGAAGCCATCAAAATGTTTCTTTCTTTTTCAAGTTTTCAACAAATCAAAGTTTATCAAATGGATGTTAAATCTTCTTTCCTAAATGGTGATCTAGAAGAAGAGGTTTATATAGAACAACCAAAAGGATTCATTTTTGGAAATGATTAAAAACTTGTTTGTAAACTTAAAAAGGTTTTATATGGTCTCAAACAAGCTCCAAGGGCATGGTATTATCGTCTTGACAAATATCTTCATAAACAAGGTTTTTCAAAAGGATCTACTGATAGCAACTTATACATAAAAACTGAAAATGATAAACTATTGATTCTGGTTGTTAATGTTGATGACATCATTTTTGGAAGTAATGAAGAGTCTATGAGTCAAAAATTTTCTTCTGTTATGCAACAAGAATTTTAAATGTCTTTACTTGGGGAACTAACATTCTTTCTTGGCTTACAAGTGCAACAACCAACAGATGGTATATTCTTATCACAAGCAAAATATCTTAAGAAAATTCTGAAGAATTATGGGATGGAAGATTGCAAACCTATAAGTACACTAATGATAACCAGGTGTAACCTCAGTTCTCATGATGATTCTTCCATTGTGAATTAACCAGAATACATATCCATGATTGGAAGTCTTCTTTATCTCACAGGAACAATACTGGACATTATGCATGCAGTTGGGATTGTTGGACGATTCCAAGCTAATCCAAAAGAGTCTCACCTTCACGTTGTAAAAAAAATATTCAAATATCTACAAGGAACTCAAGAATTTGGACTATGGTATCCAAAGAATGTTGATCTCACTCTTCATGATTACACTAATGCAGATTGGGCTAGAAATGTTCATGATCGGAAGAGCACTAGTGGTGGTGCATTCTATATGGGTCCCCGATTGGTATCTTGGTTCAGCAAGAAGCAGAGTTATATTGCCTTATCTACAGCAGAAGCAGAATATGTGGCTATCGCATCATGTTGCACACAACTTCTTTTGATGATGCAAACTTTACAAGACATTCAAATCAAATGTTCACCTCCCATATCCATTATGTGTGATAATACAAGTGCCATCAACATCTCAAATAATCCTGTAATGCATTCCAATACCAAGCACATTCCTATCAAGTATCACTTCTTACGTGAACAAGTGCTTGAACAAAAGGTGAAATTGGAGTATGTTCCCTCCAAAGAACAAGTTGTTGATATGTTTACTAAACCTTTTCCCAGGGAAACATTCGAATATCTCAGAAAAAAGCTAGGAGTTTTCTCTACTACTCTGAAGATCAGATCTGCTTAAATTCAGAAGATTAAATTGGATATGCGGATTTCATAAAGGGCAGTCGCGTGTATACGCGAGTTTATATACAGAAAACCGTGTATGGTTTTTTTCTGGCACAATTTTCTTATGAGGATTCCTTGATGTTTTTTTGTTGAAAGTGTTCAGGGTGCACAAGCTAAGGGGGAGAAATTTTCCTATGGGAAAGGATGCATTGTTGTCATTCTAAGTGTTGGCCGTGGTCTGATCTGATGATTGAGATTCATTGGTCTTGTTTATACAAAAATTCATTTGATGAAAAGGTCATGTTGAGATCTATGATGAAAATTGTTATATTCAGTCATGTAAGGACTTGTTCAAATTTTTAAACCCGCTTGGTTGGGTAGTTCAGTCAAATATGTAATTCCACTTGGTTAGATCATTGATGAAAGTACGAGTCCTTGGTGATAGGAATGATCATACTTGGTTGAGTTATAGAGTCATGTACTTCTTTGAAAAATCTGTCTAAAGATTCAGCATGAACTCAGGGGGAGCATGGTAAATTCAGTGCACTTCAGATCAATAGAGCTCATCTCTCTACAAGGGAAAAGAAACCTTGTTTTGGTTTTGATCCACCCTTTGCCCTTGATGTCAAAGGGGGAGAGTATCATGGTGTTTGAATAATGGTTATGATTAATGTATCTATATTTTGTGGTGATCAAACACCATCGTGGTTGCCATCAAGTCCAAAGGGGGATATTGTTGGCAATGTGATGTAATGTGTTGTCCTTGATGACAACCTACCTGATGAAGTTGTCCTTGATGGAACCCTACTTGACGAGTTGCCTATGTCAAGAAAACTATTTCTTAATGATGTAAGAGTGATGTATCTATAGATCAGTTCAGATGTGACAGAGAAAATAATTCCAGCAAGTGCCAGAGAAATGATAAATATAATATGTCACAATGTATACGTGGGTTTGTAAAGGCCAAGTCGCGTATGTACGCGGATAAGTACATCCCAAGTCGCGTATGCATGTTTGTGCTCCAAATTTATAATACCAGGGGGATTTACCATGGTATTAGCCCATGGTATTGAGGATTGTATTATCTATTTGATTTTGCCCAGGATTACCATCAATAGTTGAGTGATTTTGACTCATGATATTGGTAAAAGCCAAATATATTTAAGAAGAAGAAGTTCATAGTGCAAGGTGTGCATGTGTAAGGGTTGTTGATGAATAAATTTCTCTAAGGAATATCTGTATGGATGATCTCTATTCTTAATTGATAGATCTGAATCTATGATGCACCCATGGATATAATGATGGTTCAATATCTCTAGATCTGATGATGATGAATCTCTAGAATGACTTACTAAAGGAATGATGAAGAACTGGTGCAAGTCTGCTGAAGAAAATGAATAAATCTAGGTAAGTTTTATAGATCTGGTCTTTTCTACAAAATTTATTTTTTACAGTTCTATACGCTAGTTGGTTTCAACAAAAGCGCGTATGGCAGTTAGGTTTTTCTGAAGAATAAAATACACAAAAGTATATGTGGGTTGATGTACAGGAAAGCGCGTATGTACGCAGATTTAGTGAAGCAAAGTAGTGTATGCTATTTGAATCAATGATTGTTCAGGGTTGAGTTTGTATCTGCATATATATTCTGAGTCCGTTATTTCAAGTTTCTATCACAAGAGTTTTCACTATTCTAATTGAGGTGTTGGGCAAAGTTCATGATTGTTGATAAAGGGTTGTGTTGAAGCTGTTTGATCCAATATGAAAATTGATGAAATGTGGTCCGCAATGGGTCTGAGGTTTGAATCCTTTAGTATGGAAGTAGAAGTCGCGAAGAGAAGCTAGTGTTATGTTCATAAAGAAGCCTTCCAGGAGTGGTTGGTAAACGAAAAGAAAGGGGGTTGGAGCTCCCTTCTAGTAGCAGCTGGTAAACGAGTGAAGGTTGCAGCCTTCTGCAGGTAGAAGCCTGCGCACTGATATGAGTTTGCATTAGTACATTGTTGTAAACAGTTTTTCATATAATAAATATTGAAGACAGAGATGCCAGCAGCGGTTGTTTTCTCCCGGATTGGGTTTCCACCTTAAATATTGGTTTTCATGTGTGTTCTACTTGTGTGATTTTTTATACTGCTGTTACTGCACATATTTACTGATTATCTAACCCGTTGCATAACTGATAAATCTGATTTAAAGACTGTTTTTGATAAGTTTTCTAAACTGGAAATTTATATCAGTATACACTAGTTTCTTTCAGCATATCCGTGTGTATACGTGAGTTTGGTTCATAAAAGCCACGTATGGAATTCTACAAAAGAAAAATTAAATTTTTTAAGTTGAGTTCTAAATACTGATTCACCCCCCCTCTAAGTATTTTTCCCAACAATCAGAGCATGGAGTGGATGAGCCAGTAGAGAGGGTTGTCGAGAGAGAAATCCTTTAGGATTTATACATGGTTGAGACTCTATCTGAGCTTCGGCATCACATAGAGGGGTTGACCTTCGGGATTCTATATTTTTGGATCGAAGAGTTACTCATGCGACTGCGATGCCACACTATAGGCAATACTAACCGCTGGATGTGGTTATTACATGTAGATAGCTAGATCTATAGCATGTTACCATGAGCATCACTAGATTACTTTTGACATATTTCATACATTTTGATGTCAGATGACCAATGTGTCCTAGGCACAAATTTTTGTAAAAACCTATAACTATCTATCTATTTGATTTCAGTGTTTTCATGTGTTTATTGCGTAATCCTATTCAATTATGTGAATGTATCTTTACATGTGTTGTAAATGTCTGTCTATAACATGATTAGCTAAAGAATCAGTCAATGTGTTCAAGTTTCTAGAAATGTGTTGATATTGAATAAAATCAAAATGTCTTTCCAAAAGTCGAACTCTTAGGAACAAACAATGCAGCGTTGGATTTCTAATAATATAAACACTAGTAAGTTGTAATACCACAAGTTGTGAGTCTAACATTATGATTATGTGGTTAATACCAAATGAAATGGCATCAAAGAGAAGTTCGATCAACGTGCTACACTCAGTGATATTATTTGTCGATCTAACGATACAAATCCCTTGAAAACTCACTAACTCATTGTTCGGAGTGAAAATGGCCCACACTGCAGAGGATAGATTTTGCGTACTATGAATAGAACCATCAGTATATCCAAAAAATGGTTCCAAATATTCAGACATTTGCGATGAAATGTAAAGTGGATTACTAACGTCAAGAAAACTCTAAAAAACAAACTAAGATAGTGAATGCAAATCAACAACATATATATACAATATAATACAAAACATTACTATGCTCATGATTAAGAATAGTAACGTTTTAGATACAACCCATTTTGAGGCTGCACTAATGGAATTCCATCGTAATCCACCAACTCGTAGGCACCCTTAGCAAGAAATCTTTTGACAATAAAGGGGCCATGCCATAATGGCTCAAATTTCCATGTACCTATGACATCATCTTCTTGATCATAAAGAAGGACCAAGTCACCCTCTGAGAAAATGTGAGGCTGGAAATTTTTGTCGCATTGTGCCTTTATATGTCTCTTATGCACTTCATTGGCCAATTTGGCTTCACAACATGCTTCATCAAGATGGATGAGGTTAAAAATATGCACTTCTTCTTCTTAGGTGTCAGGTAACAAGTCGATTGCGATTTTTAACGATGATATTTCACATTGGATTGGCAATATAGCTTCCATACCATACACCAATTGAAAGGGAGTAAATCCGGTTGCATTTCTCACTGAGGTTCGGTAGTCCCACAAGGCCGAGTACAAGATCAAATTCTAGTTTCTTTTATGAACTCTAATTGTTCGTTGAAGCATATGTTTAAGAATCTTGTTGATAGCTTCAACTTTTCCATTTGATTGTGGATAATAAGGAGTAGAATTATCATGTGACAATCCTAACTTAGCAGTTAATTCAGTCATCATGTGGTTGCGAAAATGCTTCCCATGATCTGTGACTATAGCCTGTGGGACCCCAAACCATGCAATGACATGATTAAATAAAAGTAATGCAATTGTTTGTCCTGTGTTGTTGAATGTGGGCATCGCTTCGGTCCACTTAGTAAAGTAATCTACTGCAACAATAATATAACTATACCCCCCAGATGAATGAGGGTTACAAGTCATGAAGTCAATGCCCCATTTCGAAAATGGTCCAATAGAGACAACAGGATGCATTGGCGTTGGTGGTTTGTAGATTTCACGATAAAATATCTGGCACGCATGACAACTTCTGATTGCGAGAATGCAGTCATGAAATATGGTAGGCCAAAAGTAATCAATGTAGAGTATATTCCACCCAGTATCGTATACAGACAAGTTTCCACCACAAGTCCCAGCATGACAATCATTTAAAACCTTTTTGGTCTCCTCATGAGTGAGGCACCTTCTTAAAATTGTATCACCACCACAACGATAAAGTGTATCACCTATGATCTGATAATCTTTGGCTTGGTATCGTATACATCACTAGTCAGAGCGAGAGGTATCAGGATGAAAATTCTGGGTCTGGAGATAAATGATAAAAGACCCATACCAAGGATTAGATGATCCAATCAGAAACAGAGAATCATCAGGAATAGATGGTTCCAACATAGTAGCAGTACTATCAGAGGGAAGGTCACAGAGAAGCTCAGCCAAAACTAAAGACTTCTTTGACTTGGATTTGATGAATTCCAAATCAAATTCCTGCAAAATGACAATCCATTTTGAATACTTTCCCCCCATAAATTGACATGATAAGATATAAGTCATGGGGTTTCAATCTAAAATGATAATGGTCTTCCAGAACAGGATTTAGTGGAAAAATCTTTGGACAACTTGAACAGCTACCAAGGCAAGCTTTTCTAAGTACGAATACTTCACTTTTGTATGATTGAGATTATGACTCAAATAATAGATCGAATGTTCTATCCCATTTTCTACTTGGACAAATACCATAGCAATGGTCGTATCAGCTGTGGAGATATATAATAAATAATCATTCTAATAATTAGGGGGATACATTAATGACGCTCGGACAAGAGTGTCCTTGACAACATCAAAAGAAGCTAGTGCAACTTGGTCCCAATGGAAGGGAATCCCCTTTTTCAAAAGTCGAGTAAATCTTTTATCCATTTCGGCATAGTTGGGTATGAACCTCCTTAGGAAGTTAGCCATCCTTGAATTTTCTGTATCTGAAGTAAATTTGATGGCACAGGAAAATCAAGAATGGCCTGGACCTTTAATGGGTCGATTCGAATTCCTTCTTTTGAGACAAAAAATCCAAGAAAGCGACCAAAACCAACACAAAACACACATTTATGTGGATTGAGGCATATTTTGTAGTGCCGACAACCTAAAAATATGGCTCTCATATGCATCGGGTGATCATTCTGACTTCATGAATGCACAGGTAAATTTTCTAGATAGGGTTGAACAATGTGCTTGATGTCATTGAAATCATAATCCATTTCTCTCTAAAAAGTGGCCCCAACGTTATTTAAACCAAACGGTAGTTTCCAATAAGCGAATGTGCCCCAGGGACAGATGAATGTTGTCGTATATGATCCTCTAGGCAGATATTAATTTGATTATAGCTGAAAAATCCATCCACGAATGAAAATATTTCGCATCAATCACATTCGTCAATAATCTGGTCGATAAAGGGAGTGAGATAATTTCCTTTTGGGCAAGCAAGATTGGCATCCCGATAATCAACACACACTCTAATGGTTCCTTGTTTTTCATAACAGGAATGATGTTAGAAACCCACTCTGTTAGAGGAACATGGTAAATGAAACCAGCACGCAAAAGTTTTGTAGAAATTTCTATTTTCCACCCCGGTTTTCAATTTCTCCTTATTTCTCCATATAGTTAAATGCCCATTTCCATAGCCATACATTCAACAAGCTAAAAATATGAATATTTTCTGAAAACACAAATTATGGAAATTTTTAAATGCTGGAAATGCAGAAATAAAACTCAGCAAAATAAATCAACCACACATAGAAAAGTAGACATGCTGATTTTTGGTCAATGTGACCCTGGAAAAACCCCCTACAACTCTTGGGGAAAAACAATTCGAAAGCTCCTTATTTCTGGAAAAAATTCCTTTTACAGTGAGAGAAATACTAATAAAAATCAGTAAGTAATAAATACAACTTATCTCGTTTTTTGTGCTTAACCACCGCTTCGAAAAACATGTACATAGAAAAAACAGAATAGTAATAAATGTTGTACGGCCTCCTCAATTTTTGTGCCCAGATTTACAGCATTAAATGTTGTTGTACAGACTGCCTCAATTTCTGTGCAAACACCATTAAATGCTGCTGTACGGATTTCTTGATTTCCGTGCAAAAAAATAGCAAAGCTGCTATATAGTTTTTTGCTTTGTTTTCTTTGCAAAAGAATAGCCACTTGTTGTATGGCTTGCCTCAAAAAATGTGCCAGAAAATCAGCAACTCAGCTCCTCGAAATCTGTGCCAAACCCTATTATACGGCCTCCTTGGAATGCGTGTCAATTTTTTTGTATATTCAGCCTTGAAACTCGTGCCCACTGCTTCGAAATCTGTGCCTCTCCTTGTTGTACAGACTTGGTAAAATGTTGCATCGGTTTGTGTGCCAAGTTCATTCCTCCTTCTCCTCACTATCCATAAATCTCCTTTGCTCTCCTTCTCTCCTTCTCTCGATCTTCTCATGAAAGAATGAATGACCTTTTTCCTCATTTTCCTCCTTTAACCTAGCCCTAAGTGACTTTTGGGGAATCCCTAAATCCAATGGCTAAGATAGCTTTAGATCTAGGGCTGAGATTAAATGCTCATTTAAATCTCACTTTCTATTTTTTAATTCACCCCACTTTAATAAAGACCCACTTAGTCATTTATTTCCAAAGTCACTTTTCCTTTCTAATTTCACATTGAATTTATTAAATTCAATTTAAAATTAGACTTTAGTAACTTTATCACTTAAAGTCACTTTTAAATTAGATTTGACTTTATAACTTTATAAAGTCACTTTAGGAGAAAAATTAAATTCTTTTGGACACTTTTCCCTGGGCCAAATATCAAAGCCTTAGGGAACCACCTGTACTCTGGTAACCAAATTTCAACACTCCTTCTTATCGAGGAAGGTGTTTCTCACCACACCCATATTGTCTCTGAAGTAGACATGCTTGCCCCATGGTAAGGCATTGGTAAGAATATCTGCAACCTGCTCATCAGTGGAAATATACTCAAGCTTCACAACTCCCTTCTCAACATAGTCTCTGATGAAGTGATATCCGATGCCAATATGCTTTGACCTATCATGAAATACTGGATTCTCCGTGATTTTAATGAAACTCTGATTATCATAGTAAATCACTTAAGGTCTCAACAGCTGACCAAATAAGCCAAAAAACATCTTTCGAAGCTAGATGGCCTCACAACTAGCTAGACTGACTGCCATGTACTTTGATTTTGCTAAACTCAATGCTACTTACTACTACTTCCAGCTGAACCACGACACCATTGTCAAACACAACCCAAAACAGCACCCTGAAGTGCTCTTCCTATCAGAAGCACAACCTGCCCAATCAGAATCAGTGTAACCTGCCAATCTCACTCCACCCCCCTGCCTATAATCCAGACCATAATCCATTGTCCCATGCAAGTACTGAAAAATGTGTTTTCCAGCAACCCAGTGCACCCTCCTGGGCTCACAGATGAACTGGCTCATCGTGTTGACTGCAAAACATATAATCTGGTCTAGTGTTGACCAAATACATTAAGGAATCAATCAAATGTCTATACAATGTGGGATCCACCAACTCGAAATCTGAAGCATGAAGCTTCTTCCACTTGGTGATCATTAGTGTCGACATGGGTCTATAATCCTCCATGTGGAACCTTCCAAGGATGTCCACAATATACATTCCCTGCCCCAGGAAGAAATTCCCCTCCTCCTGCCACACCTCCAAACCCAAAGAGTAATGCATCAAGCCAATTTCCTTCATCTCAAACCCTAACTCGAGATCTCTCTTGCAATTCTCTATGAGTCTCTCTACACCCGCAATGACCAATTCATCCACATACAACACCAGAATGAGAGGCTCCTCACCTATCACAATATAGTAAAGGTTCAGATCTGCCTCACTCTTTATGAAACCCATCTCCTACAAGTATTTATCTATCCTGGAGTACCAAGCTCTGGGAGCTTGATTCAGGCCATAAAGGGCCTTCTTCAGTCTACACACATGGGACTCCTTCCCATGCACCTCAAAGTCTTGTGGCTACTTAATTTACACCTCCTCCTGTATGAAGTCATTGAGAAATGCGGTCTTCACATCCATCTGGTGGATCTTCCAACCCATCTCTACTGCTATCGATATGATGGAGAGAATCGAAGTATATCGAGCCACGGGAGCGAAGGTCTCCTTAAAATCAACTCCCTCTACCTAGGAGAACCCTCTAGCCACAAACCTTGCTTTGAATTTCTCAATGCTGCCATCTACAGCATTATTTACCTTGTAAAGCCATCTGGAAGTAACCATGTATTTTCCCTCAGGCCTCGACACCACCTCCCAAACATCATTCTTCATGATAGAAGAATACTCATCCTGCATGGCCTCTCTCCAGACCTACTGGCTAGCTGCCTCCTCATAGCTAGAAGGCTCAGAGTCAAGGATGTTGGCAACCATTGCCATATAGCTACAGAACCTATCAGGTGGTCTGCTCTCTCTGACCGGCTTCTTAGGCTAAGAAATAGATGTGTCCTCTCTCAAGGTATCCTGAAGCCACTTGGGATTCCTCTTCCCTGGGCACACTTCTCCCACTAGAGAATGAAACTCCTCCTCATCATCATCAGGATCCTGAACTCCTGACTGTCTATCTGTTGTCCTCCTGCCTGCACCTAAACCTGTAAATGTTGAAGTACTGTGTGAACTATCCATCAGTGGACTCCCTAGTGAACTTCTCTGTGGACTGCTCTACATGTTTCCCGAAGCACCACCCCTATGACTCTGTGAGCCACTGCCCACTGACGGACCTAACACCATAATCGATGTACCTTCAGATCCTCCTGATCCCTACCCACTAGATCCCTACGACTGATTCAGCTGCTCTTGAGGGTTTGGCTGATCCAGATACTCTAACTCCTGTGACCTCCTAAAAGCCCTGTCCTCCTCGAAATTCACATCTAGCCTGACAACAACTCTCCTCAGTGCAGGAATATAAATCTGAAAGGCTTTCAAGGTCTCATTGTAGCCCACAAAGATACCCTTCTCTGCGGTGGGCTCTAGTTTGGTTCTCTTCTCCTTGGGTACGTAGGAGTATGCAATACACCCAAAGATATGAAGATGACCAACATCAGGCTTCTTCCTAGAAAAAGCCTCCTCCGGAGTCATATGCCCCAAGGCATGATGTGGACTTCTGTTCTACAAATATACAACAGTGTTGCAGGCCTCTTCCCACAGAAACAATGGTAACCCCTGATCATGTTGCATGGCTTTGGTAGCCCCTCCAATGGATCTATTCTTCCTCTCCACAACCCCATTCTACTGGGGGTTGTAAGGAACTATGAACTCCCTCCTAATGCCTGCCTCCACACAATAATAAACAAACTCACCAAGGGTGTACTCTTCTCCATTGTCTGACCTCAGGGACTTGATATTCTGACCTGTCTGAGTCTCCACAAGACCTCTAAACTTCTGAAACCACTTGAAGATATCACTCTTGGTCTTCAAGAAATAAATCTAGGTCCTCATGGAGTGATCATCAATTAATAAAACATAATACTCGTATCCACTCAAGGAAACATGAGACATCTGACCGCTCACATCGGAATGAATCAAATCAAGTATCCCATTCGATCTGTTGTCACTGTTGGGAAAAGGGGATTTGTAAAACTTGCCCATCGCACATCCTCTGCATGTATCAAAGTGATCAATACTGAAATCTGGCACGCTTGTATTGATCTCCTGCAATGTCCTCAAGGCTCCATTATACATGTGCCCCATCCTGCGGTGCCAAATCTCACATAGCTCTGAACTACTAGCTCTGCTGTTGTGTTAGGTCCCTATATTACCAGTATAGTCCCTTATTTTTATTAGTGTAACCCCTTTATTGTTATTATTGTACCCTTTTAACCCCCATTTTGTTATTATTGTGCCCTTAAATTATTATTGTTAGGTCGGCTAGGATTACTTTGCGGCCCACTAGGATTACATTATGGCCACATGGACTCCTATATATAGAAAGGAGGTTTTGTAAATTGTATCATCCATGAATTTTTCATTTATGTAATGTATTGGAGGTTTCCCCCTCAAAGTGGCTTATTTATAAGGCATTGATATCTCTTTTATTCTATTTTTGGAGCTGGTTACACAACATTTGGTATCAGAGCTTTGGATTCTAGGGTTTCGCTGCTCCAAACATGTCATTGTGGAATTTTCGCTATAACTATTTTTATACAAATTTTCAGAAGCTGAAATATTTACGGTGTGAAGCCTAAATCCTGAGGAAGATCTTCTAAAAATTTTAGAGCTTGGTTCGTAATACTTTTGGAGATATGATCTGTGGAAGTTAGGTCTTTTTTCAGGCTCCTAAACAGGTCATCGTGGAATGTTCGCTATAACTTTTTTTCTACAAAGGTTCCGAATCTGAAATTTTTAGGGTGCGAAGATGAAATCCTGAGGAAATGTTTCAAACAATTTCAGATCTTGATTCCCAATATTTTTGGAGATATGATCTGTGGAAGGTGGTGCTTTTTCAAGCTCCCGAATTTCATCTCAAATAGGTGATCGTGGGAAACGTTCAATAACTCTCTCTCTGAGCATCGGATTGGAGTACCGTAAAAATTGGTCACAAGTACACGGACTGCAGTTTCTTGGCTATCAATTTTAGAGGTGAAGGATGAAACAGTGACACGTGGCAAGTCGTACAATTTTACTCTACTGAACCAGTCCATAATTAGGTCATTGTGGGAGATTGGACATAACTTTGTCTTGGAGAATCCAAATCAGGTCAGACCTATGGCATTCATAAGAGAATTCACAGGGATACTTCAGTGCTGAATTTCAAATATTTAAGAGCCGCAATCATAGAGATAATCAAATTTCAATATCGAGCTCCTCAAAAGAAAGAAAAAGTTGTGTATTTTTTTTCCGAATTGCATAAGTCTTGTTTGAAAAATAAATTTGAATTGATTCCAAGGGCATATTGTAGAATAGATATCAGTATTGGGTTCTAAAACATTCCTCGTAAAAATAATTCAACACCCATTAAGCCTTAAGAATGCTCTACTGTGACTCATGAAGATGAAGAATTGCAACATGATCTATCAAAATTACAAGAGCAAATGCACCAAATTTCGCTCTCGCAAAGAGCAGCAAAAAATGAAATGGAAGTTTTGAAGAAGGGCGTGGAAGAAAATATGGATGGTGTGAAGAATAATATGGATGGTTTGAAGAAGGACCTAGAATCTAATATAGATGACATGGAAGCTGGCATGGAATCTAAAATGGAAAACATGAAGAATGATCTAAAAGCAGACATAGAAGGTTGGACAAAGTTGATACAAGAAATGTTTCCTAATGGTGAAAAGATAGTAGAGGAAACTCATGATGAGAAAAAAATAAATTTTAATCATGATTTCATAAACTTTAATGTTTGCGGGAAGAACCACCATATTCCAAAAATGGATATGAGGAAGTTTTATGGAAAGGATCCTGTAACATGGATACTACAGATGGAGCAATAATTTGATCTCCATAATGTGCAAAACACACAAAAGGTATGCATTGCAACTTTACATTTAGAACAAAATGCATTTGTATGGTATCGATGGCTTTTCTCCCGTAAAAAATTTTTCACTTGGTCAATTTCTACGGAGGAAATGATAGCACATTATGAGGATACAAAGAGCAACACCTTCTTTAGCCAATTGATAAATCTCAAACAAAAGGGTTTAGTGGGGGAGCACATTGAGGACTTCCAAAAATTGAATATAAGGGTAACTAATATTCTAGAGGAACACGGGATTGATCTCTTCATAGGCACTTTAAAGGATAACATCCAACATGAATTTCACATTTTGGAACTTGATTCATTGGAGAAGGCATTCAGGTTGGA
The DNA here is from genome assembly GCA_034641835.2 of Pinus albicaulis. Lineage (NCBI taxonomy): Eukaryota > Viridiplantae > Streptophyta > Pinopsida > Pinales > Pinaceae > Pinus > Pinus albicaulis. The sequence goes on from CM076582.1 coordinate 92,459,963, forward strand.
AAGAAAAATTGAATGTAAAATTATGATGACAAGGAAGCCTGCCACTCACTTCTATAAAGAAGGAAGTGTTTCTACGCCTAGATTTCCACAACCTACAAGGTTGACACCACAACAATTGGAAGAAAAAAGAGCAAAAGGGCTTTGCTACAGTTGTGATAGCAAATACACTAAAGGTCATAAGTGTGCTGAGAAGAAATTATTTTATATAGATTGTGAAGAGGAAGAAGAAAATGAACAAGAAGAGGATATACACCAGGAACCAGCCCTAGAAGAGGAAGAAATGAATCCGACCATATCGTGCAATGCACTGGCAGGAATTACCACTCCTCAAACTCTCAAGATAGAAGGACATATCAAGAAGAAAAAGGTAATAGTGTTGATTGATTCAGGTAGCACCCATAATTTTATTCATTGCAAGGTAGCCAAGGAATTAAATTGTTTCCTATACCCAACACCAGAATGTCAAGTGATGGTGGCAAATGGAGGAACTATAAATTGCTCTGGAAAATGCCATAATATCAAGCTAACCATGGGGGAATATGTATTGACTAGTCCAATGATTTCCATTCCTATGGGAGGTGCTGATGTTGTACTAGGAGTACAATGGTTACAATCTTTGGGGACGGTAGCTTTTAATTTTCAAGAACTTTTCTTGAAATTTTTTTTCAGAAGGAAAGGAAGTCGAATTACGGGGTATTGCGGGGAAGCCAGAAAGGATAATAAGCTCTAATGTCATGACAAAGCTTCTAAAGAAATAACAGCGAGGCGTAATTGCACAATTATTCTCACTAGAAGTTCCAACATAAAAATCATCTATTTCTGCAGATCTCCAACAAGTCTTGGACAATCATTCCAAGGTGTTTGAAACTCCCAAAGGACTCCCACCTATTCGTGATCATGATCATGCTATTCATTTGATTCCAGGAAGTGTTCCTCCAAACATCGGGCCTTATAGATATCCTTACTTCCAAAAGAGCGAAATTGAACGTATGATTGCAGAAATGTTAGAGGCGGGTATAATTCAACCTAGTCAAAGTTCTTTCTCTGCTCCTGTAGTATTGGTACACAAGAAGGATGGATCATGGAAAATGTGTCTGGATTATAGGGAGCTCAATAAGCTAACCATTAAAGATAAATTTCCCATTCTTGTGTGTTGGTCGCTTTAATTGTTTTAACAATTCAAGCTCCACATAAATTGTCAACCTGAGAAGGTCTGTTTATTCCAAAGACAACCACGCACTAGATATGCTCAATTCCAAAAGCAAAATAATGTTGTAGTAAAAGTCACACACTTATCAATCATACAAATCTAATTATTCACACCCTGTTTTAACAAAGCTGAAGTCTACTTTATGTTATAGTAGAAGCAATTCCTCTATTGCGGTCTTTTAAGAATCCTAATGAAAGGAAATCACCCTGCAGGAAAGGAAACCAATCAACCATAACAGGGAACAGGACCCTATTCCTTCAAATAGGAACTTCAGCACCTGCTGCCTGACACTAATCACACTGTAGAAAAGATAAATTCAAGAAAACAGGACCCTATTCCCATGAACAGGAACCTTCAGCACATGTCTCCTGTTACTAATCACACTGCAGGAAAAAGAGAGTCAATCAATGGGGAACAGGACCCTATTCCTTTGCACAGGAATCTTCAGCACTTGTTTCCCAACATCAATCATACATTCAAACAGATAACAGAAAAAGATCTCTTGGCTTCTTTAAGAATGAATGTTACCAAACTCATGCAGCATTTAAAGAAAACAAAATCCTTAAAGAACTACAGAACTATGCAATTGATGTTTCAGTAAACATAATTAAATTAAGGTGCAAATATCATAAAGAAACTCAACACACTACAGGAGCAATCAGGTGAATCTTGTGATGAAGGCGGGCCCTTTCCTTCTCACAAGATTCCCCAGGGAAAGAGTTAAATTGAAGCACTCAAAAGAAACCTTTATTCATCTGTCAAAAAGGAATGATACATTACAATGGAGTCTAGATCCTTTCCGCTCAAAACAATGTTTCTCCTGTAGTCTCTAACTCCCCTTCTAATGATGATGTCTCCTCTTTTTAAAGAGGAGACATCTATTACAGTTACATCAGAGCAAATCTATGTTTATCCAAATCTGTTCTTCTTTCTTAAAATAGGGCCCTTCTATTCTTCCATAGAAAGATATTGTTACAACAGATGCAGAAAAAGTACTGGCTTCAGAATAATCTGTGTAACCACTCCTTGCTTGTCTTCATCTTGTTGCCATTGTTCCCAAAATACTCTTCCAGAATCGAAAATCACGAGTAGTTATAGAATTTGCGTGCCCGCTGACTGTTTCAGCAACGAAGTCGACTGTTTCAGCAACGGCCGATCGTTTCAACACAGCACGTTCCTTATCATAAATTATCTGCGATCTTTTAGACTTGTGTTAGCAACAATCTACCTTCGATTAATGATGAAATATAAGAGTAATATGGAATTATATGTAAACAAATTAAATATATAGTAAAGAGGAGGATTTCATATACCTTTGGATAAAGTGAATGAAAATGATGATGGAACCCTTTTTAAATATAGTTATAAAGGGTAAGGTGGTGTCAATATGTATGGTAAAAATGGTACATTGTGAGGTCCTAACATCCCCCACAGCTGAAAGGGTTGCATGTCCTCAGGAAACTCTTAGTCTGAGTCAGAGTCTGAGTACTGACTCTTTGCATGCAAGTTGCTCAAGCAGTAACTGGGGAAGGTGGCTTCTGTCGAAGCTCGGAATCCTCGATTGTTCTACAATTGCTGCCATGCTAGTGCCTCATCCCTCTTAGCCAATTGGTAGTGAGACTAGTATTGTTCTGTCGGCATCGATAAGATCGGGAAGTGAAAATTATAACCAATCCAGTTCTCTCCACAATGCCGAATGCATCTGATGTAGTGTGGTACCCTGGATAGTGCAGCTTGAAGATTATCAGGGCTAAAAGGGTGATACTCTTGTCTTTCCTTACATGACTGTTGCCAGAAAATTGTGTTGGCCTTCAAGGCAGCAGCTTCCTTAACTCTGATTAAGTGTTGACACTTTAGAAGTGTTGAGGCTTGCAGTTGTTGTATGTAGCGGGGCATTCCTGGCTTCTGCAAAAATCGGTGATATTCTGCTACAAAAATGGCTAGATTTGAAGGTTCCGGTCTAATCCAAAGGAGGCGATTCTCCTCATTATGCCTACTTGCAATAAAAGCAGTTTGCCATGTGATCTGATTGGCAAGAAATGAAACAAATTCCCTAATTTTTACATCACCTACAATAGGAGTGAGATTGACATGTTTATTCTCAGGCATAGCCTCATTATGGAGATAAAGTTCACATAACAAATGTTGGTCACTAGCAGGGGCCTCAGCAAATGTTTTAACAAATTGTTCCGCTGTGAGCAATTCATGAGGTCTCCCATCCTTAATTGCCTTTAATTGAAAATAAACAAGACATTCAGAAAGGAAGAGATAATAATTCAAGGAGGGTTTCCGGGTGGCCAACAATTTTTGCACTAATGAAAACATTAAAACCAACTTTTCCTTTAATTCCTTGACTTCTTTCTTAGAATCCTTGAGCTGTTGCAGTGTCTGTTCCCAAATATCCCAATTGGCATACATCTGATTCTGCCAGGCCAACTTATGCTGCTGCAATATTTTATCTTGATCCACAGCATAATGTTTCTTCCAGTTATTCATTATTTCTAATTGTTTCCATGGCAGGGTCTGTGTCCCGGCATTATAAGTACTGGGTTGGGCCATCGTCTGAGTAGCTGAGCTAACTAACACAGGGCAGGATATCTATGGTTTGGTTTCTTTTTCCAGACTTTTTGAGGGACCTACTGGTTCTTGTGTGACAGTAGGGCATTATTATTTAATTGCAGCTGATGTAGATGCCTCAGGTACCTGAATTTTGACTAGTTTGTATCCTGCCTGTTGGTAAATGTTACCACACTCATGGCACATGTATTCTCTGCATGGATCCTTCTTTTGTGCTGATGCTGTGTGTGCCAACATGTAGAGATTTAATTCTCTATCAAAGGCTTCCCTTGCCATTATCAATTATTTCTTATAGGCCTCTAGTTCTGACTTCAAAAACTCATTTTCCTCCAATAAAGATGCCATAGTGGGTGAACCCTGTGTGCTGGTTGATTCTGCTGGAGTTGTCTGCTGATCCACAACTATAGCTGGTTCTTTTGTTGAAGCTACAGCTGGTTTCCTTGTATTATCATGCTTGGTGTATGATTTTTGTACCTCAGTAGCTATTTCTTGTGTTTCAACTTCTGGGTAAGTAACTGGTTCTTGTGGAGCAGTGCCGTAGGACGAGACGGGTAATGGTTGGGGAATTTGGAATGGTGATGAGGATTTAAGTTTTAACAGGATAGTCGCAGGGTCAGGGGAAATGGGAGTGACTTCAGTTTCAACAATCATTTTCATTTTCCTCCTAGGTAGGAAAGCAGAAAAGTCAGTGACTTTCCTTTTCTTTGTAGGAGAATATTCTTTTCTAGGGGAAGGGCTTTCGGAAGAGGTGACAGCTTGGGATGTGGCCCTTGTTTGTCATTTTGAGACAGAGACTGTTGGGGTTCATCTCTTCCTTTTATGAGTAGGGGGAGATGGGGGTGTTTGAGAGTCATCGCTAGAGATATGAATAGTGGGAAGGGGTGACTCTGCTAAGTGGGATGAACTTGGGGGTAGGTCAACTGGTTCTGAGGATGGAATCAATGGGGGGTCAGGGATATCGTCTAGTTGCCTTTCATAAGAACTTTCAGGAGTTTCTTGGGAACTTCTGGCTTGGGGAATTTCGGCTTGCTGGGGAATGAGGAGTGGATTATTCAGAGGGGGATTTTTCTGAGCAAAACCCCTCTGAATTAATAATTGACATAAGCGATGATGGGTAAGGGATAATAATGGGAATTTTACCCGTCTACAGTAATATGACATGTTTTTGATACATCCAAGTAGATAATAAGGAATATTAACTAATCGACCATGCCGCAAATGATTCATTAAAACGAAGTCGTGTTGATAAACTACCTGGTAACTCCCCTCGCATGTCAAATAGTGCTTGATGAATTTAGCTAATGTTGGCCATGGGCGAGGTAATGAACGCAGACTTATACCGCGGCCTTTATGTTCAATCTGTTCCTCTGGAAGAAGGAAGTCTTGCTGTGCATTTAAAATGACTTGTTTCCAGCTGAACCAGCGAGCACCTGTAACCAGCAACCCTGAAAATTGTGCTATATCTTCCTCTGTGACTGAAATTCGGACCCCTTGAACCACTGAGTAGTCTTCCTAAAAAATCTGCGCAAACTCTAAAACTTGATGAGGATCAAATTCTCCTAACCTTTCAAAGTATGTTATCCATCCTGCCTGCTGAAAAAATTGGTAGGCCTCCGAGAACAATTCAAGAAGAGTTATCGAACCAGGCTCATGTCTGATAGCCGAACCTCCCATAGCTACTAACTTGAGTCACATGCAGAGGCGCAAAGAACAGAAACACAGGATTTGGTCAAGCTAATTGTTGCAACAGAGGATATGGAGTCTCAATGACGACGGAAATAATGGATATGAAGAGTGACAGAGGATTGGATGGTGTGGAATGATGATTCAGTTTTTGAAATTCCCCCCTTACGTATGATGAAATGATATTTAAGTGTGCGGGGATTGTAATCATTATGAGCAAGATCCTCTCTTTAAAATATTATTTAATTGTATTACATAAAAACCACATACCTTATATTTTTACCTTTTTTTTTTATAATTCTAAGTATAGAGTGCTTCATAATGGCTTGATATTGATGGAAGAATCTTTAAATTTCTCTGGAATGTAGAAACAGGAGCATATCAGGATCTGCTCAATACTGAATAATATTCACCCAAGGGATCTGAAGAATAAAAGTGGAGAACTGAAACACTTGTATAGCAGAGGAAAGAAATGGTTTTTTAATAATTAAAAGATGAATGACAGGTTGCTTAAAGTGGTGTTTCAGCAATGGAAAAATGAGTGACATGTTGCTGAAAGTGGTGTTTCAGCAATGGAAAAATGAGTGACATGTTGCTGAAAGTGGTGTTTCAGTAAAGGGAAAAATAAGGAGAATGGGATATAATGACTTGGGTTTAAGACAAGTGGGGGAAGTATTTGCTAAGGGATAATTTCAACAGTAAGGAACGGGAAATACTAGCTGAAGGATGATATTTCAGAAATGGTAGAAGTGGGAAAAAAAAAGGAAAAAATGTAGAAATGGGATAAGTAATGAAAGGGATATTGCTAGGAAATGGGTTGAAATTAAGGGAACAAAGCTCCTGTGATTGAAGCTTCAGATCTTCTTGTGATGAATCTATCCTCCTTAATGAGTTCTTCCATAATCTGTAAAATTTAATTGTAACATGCCAACCCTTGACAGGGATTATTAGTTTTAAATCTAATCTAATGCTAGAAATACAGTGCAGAAAATTAAATGCTGTGAGGAGCAGAAGACTCCCCTAGAAAAAGATATTGTGTATCAGTCATGCAAGCAGCCTTGAAATCCTCTTTAGGAACAAGGCGCTGGTACAAACGAAGCCTATGACCATTGACTAGTAGAGGTCTTTTAAAATCATCAATTGTTAGAAGTCTTACTGTTCCATTAGGAAAAACATCATCTAGTTCATATGGTCCAAGCCAACGTGTACGTAGCTTACCCTGAAAATTTTCAAACCGAGAGTCATACAATAAGGCCCAATTACCCTTTTGGAACTGCTTGCGTTTGATAATTTTATCATGCCACTTCATTCTTTGTTGTTGAATCATGGTTGTTTGGTGAATGGCATCTAATCTCTTTTCATCCAATTCAAGAAGCTGCTGCAACCTAGCTGTCTGCACATCAATCAAATCAAGATTAACAGCTAAAGCAGTTCTTAGAGTTTTAATTTCAAATTCTACATGAAAAATAGCATTTTTACCATAAACCAATTCATAGGGAGAAAAACCTGTAGTGTTTCTCCAAGTAGTTTTGTAAGCCCATAGTGCTTCAGGGAGCCTTTGAGACCAATCCTTCCGGTTATCCTTCACTGTTTTAGTTAGAATGGCTTCTAATACTTTATTTGTGCTTTCCACCTGCCCATTGGCCCAGGGGTGGTATGGTGTAGTCATTCTATGATGAATATGATAGTTCTTAAGGGTAGACTTAAAACCATGAGAATTGAATGGAGGTCCTCCATCGGTCACTAGCTCTCTAGGAATTCCAAATCTAGTGAAGATTTCTTCAAATAAGAAAGCTAGGACAGCTTCTTCATTGGCTCTAATAAGTGCTTTGGCCTCCACCCATTTAGTTATATAGTCTGTAGAGACTAATATATAAGTTCTTTGATTGGATGGAGGATTAATGGGTCCTATGAAATCCAAGGCCCATCTTTCAAATGGTTCAGAAACTACCTGGGGGTTTAATGGCATTTGATCTCTATGATTGGGTTGACCCATTCTCTGGCAACTGTCACAAGCCCTCACATATTTCTTTGCATCCTTAAATAATGAGGGCCAATAGTAACCCATCCTCAAAATTTTGTGTGTTGTTCTTTTATCAGCAAAATGCCCTCCACAAGGGCCATCATGACAAGCTTTCAGTATGTTATACACTTCATCTTCCCTAATGCATCTTCGGATTTCCTGATCAAGCCCTGTGTAGAAAAGACACCCACTTATCCAGCTATACCTGGCACTTTGTTGAACAATTCTTCTCTTTTCTCTGTATGACAAGTGTGATGGTAATTTTCCTGCAACCAAATAATTGGCAATATCTGCATACCACGGAGAGTGAGCAGAAACTGCAAATAAATACTCATCAGGAAAAGAATCATCTACTGGAATATTATTATCAGTTTTTAACCGTGAAAGGAAATTAGCCACCACATTTTCTTTACCAGGCCGATCTACAATTGTGATATCAAACTCCTGCAGTAATAATAGCCATCTGGTAACTCGAGCATTTGTGACAGATTTGTTCATTAAATACTTAATAACCGAGTGGTCAGTGTGGACAAAATTAGAATAACCAGTGATATAATGTCGAAATTTATTAATGGCATAAATTACTGCAAGAAACTCTTTTTTGGTAACTGTATAATTAATCTCAGCAGGGGTCATGTTCTTACTAATAAAGTAGATAGCATAAGGAAGATGATTCTCCTCTTGTCCCAAGACAGCTCCAATTGCAGTGTCTGAAGCATCAGAAGATATATGAAAAGGGAGGGCCCAGTCAGGTCCCCTCAAAATAGGAGCGATAGATAACTGATGCTTGAGTTCTACAAAGGCTTTCTGACAAGGATTAGTCCACTTAAATTTAGCATTTTTCATAAGCAACACAAATAATGGAGAAGCTATCTTATAAAAATCTTTAATAAATCTTCTGTAATATCCAGCATGTCCTAGAAAACTTCTCACATCAGTTTGTATTTTAGGAACAGGAAGATTCTGAATGACCAGTATTTTAGATGGGTCTACCTGAATACCTTGAGATGAAATAAAATGTCCAAGCACTACTCCTTCACTCATCATCATATGATATTTTTCAGTACTTAGGGAGAGGTGATCTTGTATACAATGTTTAAGTACCTTCTCAAGATTTTGTAATGCATCTTCAAAAGACACACCATAAGGAGTAAAATCATCCATAAATATTTCCATAGAGTCATTCAGCATATCAGAAAAGATTCCTATAACAGCCCTCTGAAAAGTTGCTGGTGCATTACATAGCCCAAATGGAAGAACTCCAGAAGAAAAAGTTCCCCAAGGACTGGTGAAAGTGGTCTTGTCCTGGTCTTGGGGTGCAATTCTGATTTGGTTATACCCACTGAATCCATCTAGAAAAGAAAAGAATTTCTTCCCTGACAGACTATCCAACACCTGATCAATGAAAGGCAAAGGAAAGTGATCCTTTTGAGTAGCTTTGTTTAAGGCTCTGTAATCAACACATACTCTCCATTTCCCATTTTTCTTAGGGACAATTACCAATGGGGAAACCCATTCACTGTCAGATATGGGGTATATAAATCCTGCATTAAGCAATTTCTGAAGTTCTTCTTTAACAATTTCCCATAAATTAGGGTTCATTCGTCTTTGGGGTTGAAAGACTGGTCGGGATCCTTCTTTAATATAAATTCGGTGAGTACATAGTTCAGAAGAGATTCCTTTCATATCCGTGTAATCCCATGCAAATGCTTCCTTATTTTCACGTAATAACTTCATTAACTGCTGTGTTTCAGCAACTGTTAGATCAGGATTTATGTTTAATGTCTTGCCAGGTTCAATTTCAACTGTTATGCTTTTAGATGAGATGGTGGTTAATGTCTGAGATAAGTCTTTAGATTCAATCTTTTCTTGGGTATCTGTTTCAAAAATTGCAGTCAATTGATTGTGTGTTTCAGCAATTACAGAGGAAGGTTCACAAATAAAATTATTAATTATTTCATCCTCTGTATTGTCTTTAAGAGTTAAAGCTTGTCCGATAGTTAAAATAGGCTGAATAGCATTATCATCATAATCCATCCACATAGAATCTTCATTATTAATTATGGGTGTAGCATGAGGATAAAGAGTAAGCTGTTTGGTTTCATAACCATTAGAAATTGTCATTGAACCAGATCTGCAACTGATAAAGGAATCAACTGTGGCCAGCCATGGCCTCCCCAGAATTAAAGGATGTCCCCCCAGCTTTGTTTTAGTTTGCAATACGACAAAATCAGCTGGGTAATTCCAGGATTCAACTGAGATAACTAGATCTTCAACAACTCCTTCTGGTTTAATTGTAGAACGGTCAGCTAACTCTAGCATAGTTGGTGTATCTCTGATTGTGTTATTTAGCTGTAACAATTGTGAAGTTTCAAGATTCATTATGTTTATTGCAGCACCTAGATCTACCAGAACTTGAGGAATCATTGTTTTACCAATTTTAACTGTCACGGTAGGATGGCCGGGGTCACCATATTTCACAGGAGGGGTTTTTCCAGACATTAATGCAGATAAATCACCCATCACATGCACTGTAAGGGGATCTTTAGTTTTCCTACAAGGTTTCTTAACACAAATATCCCTTATGGTTCTGGCATAAATTGGTACATCTCTCAGTGCCTGTAAAAGTGGAATTTTAACATACAAGTTTTGCAATTCCCCTAAAAGATTAAAAGTAGGTGTTTCAGGCATTCTAGTTAAAACTAAACACTCGGGGAATGGTGGTTCTGTTATTTCAATACCCTTGTTAGAGGGTGGTTGTGCTTTCTTATGTTTCTCAATTTCCTCTTTATCAGAATCAGAAGAGGTTATGTCATCAATAATAGGCTCTACTATTTTCCCGGATCTCAAATGAATGTCATTACATTGCATAGTAGGAAATATAGGCTGATTCTGAATATCAATGACTTGCACAACTTTATTATTGGGGTTAGGATTTGGTTGCACAGGTAGCTGGGGTCTCATTTGGTTATTTGGTGGATCATTTGATGGCAGAGGAAGTGGTTGTTGAAATGAAGGAAATTGATTTGGATATGCGAGTTGTTGGCTTCTCCAATTTGAATTCCAAGGGTTAAAAGAAGATGGCTGTTGTGGGGGCCAAGGAGTCCACATTGCAGGATCAACAAAGGGAGGGTTTGATTGTTGCAAGGGTGGGAAATTCATCTGATTAAAGGGTGGGTATTGCATTTGATTAAAGGGAGAGTAATTTGTTTGACTGAAAGCAGAATAATTATTCCAACGATTAAATGGCATACTAGAATTCATACCTTGTCCTTTTGGTTGCCATTGTCTTCTTTGAGTTAGCAAGTAAACTGCTCCAGCTTCTTCTTCCGTTGGTTGCAATGCTGCCTTTATTCTTGGTAGAGATGGACATTGTTGTGTTTCATGATCTTTCTCACAAAGGGTGCAGATTGGTATTTTGTCCAATGGGCACTCCCTTAGTGGATGTTTGTCTCTGCACTTCGGGCAAAAGACAGCCAGAGCTGCTTCTGCTTCAGCCTGCTTCTTTTTAACCTGCAAAGTGTCAATTTGTGAAGCAAAAGAACTTAACATATCAGTTTTAAATTCTTCAAGTAAATTACCTATTTCAGCTCTTGTTGCTCCCCCACTGGCTGATTTCTGCACTCTTGAATAGGTGGGGTCTCTATTACTTACTCTGTTCTTTGCAGCTCCCCTTGAACATCTTTTACAAAGTTCAACAATCTCATCATATGATTCTTTAGATATATCTCCCTTGCCAAGCATGTTTAACATGTCTAAACAATCATCCCTTAGTCCTCTAAGTAATATTGTTTTGCGAATTTCCTTACTTATATTCGGATGATCAGATCTCTGTAGATTATACTGCAGCCTTTCTACATAGTCCTCCAGATTCTCGTCCGACTTTTGTGCCATATTGAATAGTTCATCCCTCTTTTCTCTCGTCCGAAAATAGTCTTGATATTTAAGCAGAAATTTTTGTTTCATCTGTTCCCATGTTGTGATCACCTGACTTCCAAGGCTCATGAACCATCTTAAATAATTTCCTTTTAATGTTGCTGGAAATAGTTTCAAATTTTGAGCATTAGTAACATAATCATAACTTCTGCATAATATATCAAATTCAAAAATAAATTCATCCGGATCTTCAGAGGATAAACCATGGAAGTTAGGTAAAGCTGACAATGGAATATTCTTCATAGGAGTTGTTCCTCTAGGGAGATCACTGATAGGAAATCCCAAGGTAGAGAGAGAATTTTCATCCCTTCCTTCTCCTTTAGGATCTACACATCCTCCACCAAAGAATTCTTCGTTGTTTCCTTCCATTGGCTGTTCTCCTACTGCACTTGCTCGATCGTCAAGATCTTCTACTGGCTCCTCAATGTTTTCCACTGGTTGTCCAACACTCTCTATTAATTCCTCAACGTGCTCTGCTGATTTGCTAGCACTTTCTTCTGACTCTGCAGCACTGATTGCTGGTCCTTTAATTACCGGCTCCTCTATGTTTTCAGGGCCCACAACTTCCTCTGTTTTGTAATCCGATTGAGGGGAGTTCTGAAGTTTTGGTCTTCGAGAACTTAATCTCTGTGATGATTCAGCCTTTGATACAATCTCGTCAATGAAAGTATTTCTTCCTCCCCTTCCTTTTCCCTTGCCACCTGTAGGATCAGTTTTCTTCTGGGTTCCGCGTCCTCTCATACAATCTGCACATCTAGAAAGAAAATATTAATGCTTTTGAAATCTATAATTTCCTTCCCTCGCAACGGTGCCAAAATGTTGGTCGCTTTAATTGTTTTAACAATTCAAGCTCCACATAAATTGTCAACCCGAGAAGGTCTGTTTATTCCAAAGACAACCACGCACTGGATATGCTCAATTCCAAAAGCAAAATAATGTTGTAGTAAAAGTCACACACTTATCAATCATACAAATCTAATTATTCACACCCTGGTTTAACAAAGCTGAAGTCTACTTTATGTTATAGTATAAGAAATTCCTCTATTGCAGTCTTTTAAGAATCCTAATGAAAGGAAATCACCCTGCAGGAAAGGAAACCAATCAACCATAACAAGGAACAAGACCCTATTCCTTCAAATAGGAACTTCAGCACCTGCTGCCTGACACTAATCACACTGTAGAAAAGATAAATTCAAGAAAACAGGACCCTATTCCCATGAACAGGAACCTTCAGCACCTGTCTCCTGTTACTAATCACACTGTAGGAAAAAGAGAGTCAATCAATGGGAACAGGACCCTATTCCTTTGCACAGGAATCTTCAACACCTGTTTCCCAATATCAATCATACATTCAAACAGATAACAGAACAAGATCTATTGGCTTCTTTAAGAATGAATGTTACCAAACTCATGCAGCGTTAAAGGAAACAGAATGCTTAAAGAATTACAGAACTATGCAACTGATGTTTCAGAAAACAAAATTAAATTAAGGTGCGAATATCATAAAGAAACTCAACAAACTACAGGAACAATCGGGTGAATCTTGTGATGAAGGCAGGCCCTTTCCTTCTCACAAGATTGCCCAGGGAAAGAGTTAAATTGGAGCGCTCAAAATAAACCTTTATTCATCTGTCAAAAAGGAATGATACATTACAATGGAGTCTAGCTCCTTTCTGCTCAAAACAATGTTTCTCCTGTAGTTTCTAACCCCCCCTCTAATGATGATGTCTCCTATTTTTAAAGAGGAGACATCTATTACAGTTACATCAGAGCAAATCTATCTTTATCCAAATCTGTTCTTCTTTCTTAAAACAGGGCCCTTCTATTCTTCCATAGAAAGATATTGTTACAACAGATACAGAAAAAGTACTGGCTTCAGAATAATCCGTGTAACCACTTCCTTGCTTGTCTTCATCTTGTTGCCATTGTTCCCAAAATACTCTTCCAGAATCGCAAATTACGAGCAGTGACGGAATTTGCGTGCCCACGTGGCTTATTTGACAACGGTGTTATTTAAATAGCAGTAGGTGTTTAAATACAGCCTAGAATTATCTGTGATCTTTTAGACTTATGTGTAAACAAATCTACCTTCGATTAATCATGAAATATAAAAGTAATACGGAATTATATGTAAACAAATTAAATATATGGTAAAAGAGGAGGATTTCATATACCTTTGGATAAAGTGAATGATGATGATGGAACCCTTTTTAAATATAGTTATAAAGGGTAAGGTGGTGTCAATATGTATGGTAAAAATGGTACATTGTGAGGTCCTAACACTGTGATTGATGAATTAATGGATGAATTACATGGAGCAATTTATTTTACCAAGTTGGATCTTCGTTCAGGATATCATCAAATTAGAATGAAGACTGAAGATATTCCAAAAACAGCATTTCGAACTCATGAGGTTCATTATGAATTTTTGGTCATGCCTTTTGGCCTTACAAATGCACCTTCTACATTTCAAGGGTTGATGAATTCCATTTTCAAACCCTTCCTTAGAAAATTTTTGTTGGTATTTTTTGATGATATACTAATCTATAGCAAGTCTTGGAAGGATCATGTTGAACATGTTGATAGGGTGCTCAAACTATTGCAGGAGAAACAATTATATGCAAAAATATCCAAATTTTTCTTTGGAGTACAAGAGGTGGAATATCTGGGTCATATTGTATCTCACGAGGGTGTTAAATTAGACCCTAACAAAATTAAAGCCATTAAGGAATGGAAAGTCCCCACGACCATAAAGCAGTTGCGAGGATTTTTTGGGTTAACAGGGTATTATCGCAAGTTTGTTAAGAATTATGGGAGAATAGCAGCACCTCTAACAACATTATTGAAGAAAGATGCATTTTCATGGACTCTTGAAGCAACTAAGGCCTTTGAACATCTTAAAGATGCAATGTGCCTAGCACCGGTCTTAGCTACGCCAGACTTCACAAAAACCTTTATTGTGGAATGTGATGCCTCAGGAAATGGAATTGGTGCTGTTTTAATGCAGGAAGGAAGACCCATTACTTTTGAAAGTTGTCCAATTAAAGGAAGGTATTTACAGAAACCTATTTATGAGAAGGAAATGTTAGCAATACTGCATGCACTAAATAAATGGAGAACTTACCTAATGGGAAGACACTTCAAGGTAAAAACTGATCATGATAGTCATAAACACTTTTTGGAACAAAGACTATCTTCTGAAGAGTAGCCAAAATGGGTCACAAAGATGTCAGGTTATGACTTTGAAATAATCTACAAAAAAGGAAAGCTTAATGTTGTTGTATATGCACTCTCAAGAAAGAATGAAGAGGTGGAAGCATTGCTTTGTGCCATTTCTATTATCCAACCAGATTGGATAACCGAAGCAAGAGATGAATGGAAGAAGGACAAAGATGTATGGACACTCATTCAAAAGTTGCGGCAAGATCCTAGTACATCTGATACATTTAGTTGGAAAAATGATTCCTTATGGTACAAAGATCACTTATATATTTGTAATAATTCCCAACTAAAACAAAAGATTCTTCTGGAATTGCACACTTCTCCTTTAGGAGGACACTCAGGATTTTTAAAAACTTACCACAGGGTGAAGAAAGAATTTTTTTGGGATGGCCTTAAATCTGATATTCAAAAGTTTGTGGTAGAATGTTTGGTTTTCCAGTAGAATAAAGTTGAGACAATTAAGACCGCGGGACTTCTACAATCTTTATCCATTCCAAGTCAATGTTGGGAAGAGATTTTAATGGATTTTATCACAGGTTTACCTAAGTCCAAAGGAAAGAGTGTCATAATGGTGGTAGTTGATAGACTTACCAAGTATGCACACTTTTGTGAATTATCTCATCCATTTAAAGCAAGTACAGTTGCTACTACATTTATGGACAGAATTCAAAAGCTACATGGAAGCCCAAGGGTTATTGTGAGTGACAGAGATCCCATTTTTACTGAAAATTTTTGGACGGAGTTATTTTCTTGTTTGGGTACTCAATTAGCTCATAGCTCATCTTATCATCCTCAATCTGATGGTCAAACTGAGATAGTAAATAAATGTTTGGAAGGATATCTTCGTTGTTTTGTATCTGATAAACAAACACAATGGGTCAAGTGGTTACCTCTCGTTGAATGGTAGTATAACACTTCCTTCCATACTGCAGCAAAAATGACCCCATTTATGGCACTTTATGGATATCATCCACCATCCATCACATCATATTTAAGAGAAAATTCGAAGGTTCAAGCAGTGGAAGATCACATCGAGCATCGGCAAGAAGTTCTCCAACTCTTAAAGGATAACCTGAATTTGGCACAAAATCGAATGAAACAACAGGCAGATCAACATCGCAGCGAGAGAAGTTTTGATGTAGGAGATTGAGTATTTTTACGGCTACAACCATATAAACAAATGTCCCTCAAGCAAGCTAAGAAGGATAATAAATTATCGCCAAAGTACTATGGTCCTTACAAGGTGTTGCAAAGATTGGTACTATGGCATACAAATTGGAGCTTCCTGCTTCTTCGAGAGTACATCCAGTTTTCCATGTTTCATGCTTAAAGAAGGTTATAGGTGAAAATCTTCCAGTTCAAACAATATTGCCAGAACTTGATGAGGAAGGAAAAATCATATTGGAACCTGAAGCAGTCACGGAAACAAGAACTCGACGGCTACGGAATCGATCAATTTCAGAGTATCTCATCAAGTGGAAGAACTTACCCACTGAAGATTCTACATGGGAGGATGAGAATTTTA
The DNA here is from genome assembly GCA_034641835.2 of Pinus albicaulis. Taxonomy (NCBI): domain Eukaryota; kingdom Viridiplantae; phylum Streptophyta; class Pinopsida; order Pinales; family Pinaceae; genus Pinus; species Pinus albicaulis. The sequence continues at coordinate 92,476,139 of CM076582.1, forward strand.
TACAGAAGCACCAGGAGCTACTCAAGTGTTGAGGACAACACTTTTTTGAAGGAGAGGGGCATGTTAGGTCCCTATATCACTAGTATAGTCCCTTATTATTGTTAGTGTAACCCCCTTATTGTTATTATTGTGCCCTTGTAACCCCCATTTTGTTATTATTGTGCCCTTAAATTATTATTGTTAGGTCGGCTAGGATTACATTGTGGCCCACTAGGATTACATTATGGCCACATGGACTCCTATATATAGAAATAAGGTTTTGTAAATTGTATCATCCAAGAATTGTTCATTTATGTAATGTATTGGAGGTTTCCCCCTCGAAGTGGCTTATTTCTAAGGCGTTGATATCTCTTTTCTTATATTTTTGGAGCTGGTTACATAACATACTGGTACTACTGCTCGATGCCAAAAGGGGCTAAAATGAAAAATTGTACACTTTTGCATGGTGTACACCAATCACTCTAGATGAATCAGCTAGAGCGCCCCTGGGATATATCAGCACTTGTCCACTCTTAAAAAATATCTCATACCCTCTGTCCTCTAATTCTGAGATGGATATGAGGTTCTTCCTCATCCCTGGCACATATAGAACATCTGACACCTTCAAGGGAGGTTTGGGTTCCCTATCAAATGTCAATGTCCCCACACCGACTGCTCTAACAACACTATCATCTCCGAGTACTACCTCTATATCAGTGCCACTCTCTGAAAGCTCTGAGAAATACTCACGGACTCTTGTCATATGACGTGAAGCCCCACTGTCAACATACCAGATACCTAAAGATGCTCCGCTAGTGGAGGTAAATGCACACTCCCTCTCAACCTCCGTGGCAGGTGATCCTGCACTAGTGGACTCACAAGTAATGAACCCAAACTCCCGGTCAAATCTATCCATAAAGTCCTCTATCTCTGTTGATGTTGCCATTCTTTGGTTCTTCCCCTTCTTCATAGTCTTTAGCTTCTCCATTAGGACCATTTTCCTGTTCTCATTGGTACTCTGGTAGAGATTGGTCAATGTTGTCCACATCTCATGAGCATATCTTTTTCCACTCACATGAGGAATGCAATGGTCTTTGATTCCATCTAGAATCGGTCTCTTACCCTTGTTATTATTTTCATTAAAGGTTTCCAACTGAACAGCATCATTAGGCACATTAACAGGGTTCTGTGCATTATGCACCATGATATCCCAGACTTCTGCCTCCTCAAAGATGCTCTGCATTCTCTCCTTCCATACACTATAGTTACTATGCCCATCCAACCTATCCTTCACCCTCAAGCCCAAAGACATGCTTGTTGTCCTAAATAAGCTGACAATAACACTATTGCAGTAAAGGTAAAATTTTCTGTGTGAAAAATCAACTTGCTGTAATTTTTAAGTGAAAAATCAGCTTGCTGTAATTTTTCCTTCTTGCTATCCCAAACAGTCTTTTTAGAAAAATAGCTCTGATACCATGTATAAACTTCTATTTCCCATCCCTGTTTTCAGTTTCTCCTTATTTCTCCATATATTTAAATTCTCATTCCCATAGCCATACATTCAACAAGTTGAAAAAATAAATATTTTCTGAAAACACAAATTCTGGAAATTTTCAAATGTTGGAAATATAGAAATAAAACTCAGCAAAATAAATCAGCCACACATAGAAAAACAAACACATTGATTTTTGGTCAATGTGACCCTGGAAAAACCCCCTACAACTCTTGGGCAAAACCAATTCGAAATCTCCTTCTTATTTCTGGAAAAAATGCCTTTTACAATGATAGAAATACTCAGAAAAATTAGCAAGTAATAAATACAACTTATCTCGTTTTTCATGCTTAACCATCACCTCGAAAAATGTGTACACAATAAAAATAGAACATCAATAAATTTTGTACGGCCTCCTCAATCTTTGTGCCCAGGTTTATATCATTAAATGTTGTTGTACAGACTGTCTCAATTTATGTGCAAATAGCATTAAATGCTACTGTATGGATTTCTCAATTTCCATGCAAAAAAGCAGCAAAGCTGATGTTCAGTTTTCTACCTCATTTTCTGTGCAAAAGGACAGCTACTTGCTATACTACCTACCTTGAAAAATGTTCCAGAAAATCAGCAACTCAGCTCCTTGAAATCTATGCCAAGCCCTGTTTTATGGCCTCCTTGGAATGCATGCCAAATCTGATGTACAGTCTACCTTGAAACTCGTGCCCACTGCCTCGAAATTTGTGCCTCTCCTTGTTGTACGGACTTGCTAAAATGTTACCTTAGTTTGTGTGCCAAGTTTTGTCCTCCTCCTCATTGTCCAGAAATCTCCTTTGCTCTCCTTCTCTCCTCTCAATCTGGTCATGAAAGAATGAATGACTTTTTTCCTCCTTTTCCTCCTTTAACCTAACCCTAAGTGACTTTTGGGGAATCCCTTAATCTAATGGCTGAGATAGCTTTAGATCTAGGGCTGAGATTAAATGCTCATTTAAATCTCACTTTCTATTTTTTAGTTAACCCCACTTTAATAAAGACCCACTTAGTCATTTATTTCCAAAGTCACTTTAAAATTAGACTTTAGTAACTTTGTCACTTAAAGTCACTTTTAAATTAGATTTAACTTTATAACTTTATAAATTCACTTTAGGAGAAAAATTAAATTCTTTTGGACACTTTTCCCTAGGCCAAAGATCAAAGCCTTAGAGAACCACCTGTCCTTCAATAACCAAATTTCAACAATTTTTTCAACTTCTACTTTAATGGCAGCGGCCTTCTTCAGATGAATAGGATGAATGCGTTGACGTACTAGCTTGAAATCAGGGTACATATTAATAGTGTGTTCAACGATACTAGTATCTATGCCTAGCATTTCCTCGTAAGAGCAAGAAAATACGTCATGGAATTCACGAAAGAGAGAGCGATATGTTTTGAGTTCTAATGGAGAATAAGACACACTGACATGAATGTATTCTACAACATCAGCTTGATCTAAATATCGATATAAATGGTTTCTTCAATATTTGATATATTTCGCTCGGAATCGATTTCATTAATATGAAAAAAATTCAAAAAGAAATTTTTGATTGATGGGTGATATAGTTCACTAAGATTATTTTCTTCATAGTTATGAATATGGGAATGATGATGATAATCTTCCCATGGTTCTCCTTTCGACATGATGGTTTCCAAAATATTCTCATATGTCAAGAAGGTTGAGGAAAAAGGATCAGATGGAGTACCAAAATCTAAGGAACAATCAATCGAAACAACTGGCGACGATGATTTCATATTTGCCACCCAAGCCAGATAGATTGATTGTTATTCTGGCTCAATAGGGTTGGGAAGCAGAAAATCATCCAATGTAACAATGTCAGAATCACCCATACTCTTGCTTAAGCTAGATGGAGTGGAAGATATCATGTAGAAGGTCTCTAAACCTGAAATTTTTTTCGACGTTGCAGGCGGCGATAATGCAAAGGTTCACATGAGAGTGGAAACCTTTAAGAGTCCTACACCAATGTTTTGAAATGCAATTTGGGGTGTGTGAACTAACGAAACACTTCCAGTTACCTGGGAACTGGAGGAAAAGAATGATAGATGATTAATGACTGTGATAACACCTTTAAATGGAAAGGTGATCATTCTAAAATATGTAGAAACAATTTCAGTCATAGCATATACCCATGGCCTTCCAAGTAGAATATTTTAGTCAAGGGGTCCGTCAACAACATCGATGTCAACATTCACTATTTTTACCCCTAGTTCAACATGCAGGTTATTGATAATACCACAAGGCTTATATGTACGTCCATCGAAAGACTTCAATGTCGTTGATGATTGAGATAAGCACGACGAGCCAAGTGACTTCCAACAGTTTAGAGACATAATGCACGTAGATGCTCCCTCATCAATATTAGTACGATGAACAAGGTGATTGAGAACATTTACTTGGATGGAGAATTCCAATTCTGCTCGTAATTGTGGCACATAGCCCATATGATTAAAGACTACGAGATTAGAATCAGTTGGATCAATTCCACCAATTTCCGACAACAAAGCCTGTTTCTGGGAGGGACAATTTTTTAATACCTAAAGAGTTGACATAGCTGAAGGGGATTGATCCAAATCTTTAACTATATTATAATTTTGAGTAGCTCTTGCTCGAGGATTATATGTTGATTTATGAATGACTCCCTTCGGTGGCTTGATTGTCAATTCAGGAATAGCAGGTGGTGGTACCGATTCCGTATACGGATTCGTGGTCAAGGTAGTAGGTTGATCAGTGGCCTGACTACCATAATCTTTATTACACGTTGATACCAAAACATCTATTGATGGCTTTGTGACAAATAGCATAAGCACTTGTGATGCAGGAGCATCAAAGCTAAATTTTTATTATTCCTTTATGTAATTTAGGGGGTGAGATATTTTAATTATTTATTTAATTATTTTTCTCATTTTTAATTAATTAAAAGAGAAAATATAAATGTGAGTGTTATTGTAAATATTCCTTAACACAATTAAGGATATGAGTGGATTTGAATTAGGTAGATAATCTAGGGATGAGGAATTCCATAAACGGGACTTAGTTGAGTCCAAAAAAAGATAAATCTAATTTAGATTTTAAGTTGATATTTGTGTGGAGGAAATTATGGAATGGAATCAATTATATTTATGTATAAATATGTATCTTGTGAGGGTGAGAAAAAGCAAGCGAGGAAGTGAGGAAGTGAGGAATACAGAGAGTAAGAGAAATGGTTTGCAGGGCCGAGAGCCAATCGAAAATGGGTTGGAGTTAAAGGTATTTTGTCTTGTGGGATTTATTCAATCGAAATTAAACCAGGTGGAAGGATTTCGCTGTCAGGCCCAAATTATATTTCAGGAGGTTGACTGCGCGATATGGGAGACTTAATAGCTACAATAGAATGTGGGGCGACCAATACAGGAACAACTTCTGATCGTTCAACTTCGGGATGCAGATGTTCTGGCAAAAAATAGACAGGATCTAGATCAACTTCCAGTTGAACAAAATCGAGTGTGGAAGGTATGGTCTCATTGATTGGATGGATCATCCCATGGGTAGCTGTGACAACTCCATCTCCAAAATAGTAGACAAACCAGGATTTGTAGAAATAACTTGTGTCGACTCTGGTATATGGTAAGATGATGCTTCACCAGAGGTACTGATGGTACTGGTTTCGATAGAGTGATGTCGCCTTCGCCGACGAGAAGTGACTTCTGGTGGTAAAGGTGGTTTCAATGCAAGTCTACACGATAGACGAGGAAATAGATTTTATTCTTCCACGATGAATTATTTATTTTATGACCAAAAACAAATAAACAAAATAAAAGGGTAATGCTAAGCAAAAGGTTTACCAAGAAACTGTGAACTGCAGAATACCTCTTCGCGAACCAAGAAGTATGGGCAGGCAATCTCCCCGAATGTTGTGTTTGGTGTATCACAATTTACAAGGCATCTGACTTGGTTCACTCTGGATGGATAGAAATCTAAATTTGTCCTCCCAAATATACCCGAAGTTACATGGAGGCCCAATTCCATATTAGCGTTTTCTGATGCGAAACTGCACAGTGAGAACACCCCTTTATATTTTTCATACTATAACACTGCCCGATATACCCGAAGGTACGTGGATGACCTATGATATACTTAAGTACGTGGAGTGAGGTATCACACTTGGAATGTATAGCAGAAAATTAACGACAGCTACTATGTTTTATGACGTTGGAACATGTCTCTAGCCTAGACCTTCTAAATGTTATCGTTATGGTTCTAATGCTTTTTTAGGTAAATTGTTGTAAATTTTAAGTTGATCTTGTTTATCAATTTTCCTTTCAAGGTTCACCGCGATGATGTGATGGAAATTCCTAAAATGCAAACTAAAATGATAAGAAAACTTTTCACTTTTAGCTTTTTCAATTAAAATCTTAGCTACTAAAGGGAAAGAGCAATCAGTTTTGAGAGCAAACAACAAAGAGCACAAACTAATATGCAGCTTTTCTAATTTTTTCCTATGAAAAATACACAATTCACTACATGCAAATGCAAGTTTTTCTTTTTAGTCCCCTTAATGTGAATGAAAAAAGGAAACTATATGCACCAAATCAACAAAAACAAATTCTTTCTTCTTTGATAAATGATGAATTTAACAACAATTTCTCTTTTAGGAAAAATGAAGAATAAAACTACAATTTTTCCTACAGGAAATGAAGAATTGAATGAAAATTTCCTTTACGAAAAAAAATGGACCTAATGCAGAAATAAAATACTTTGAATTTGATTTGTCAATGATAAATCAAAACACTTAAAGATACATTGAAAAAAACTTACTTTTCAAAGGAGGAAGATTCAGATAAATTCACTGGTCTCTATGAGGCATCGAACAGTTGAAAACATAGAAAAAAAAAAGGCTGAAAGTGATGGCAATGATAAATTCAAAGGTAATTTGGTTGGCTTAGGGGGAAACACAGTCTCTAAGGGGAGACAGTGCATTGCAAAGCACCCCTGAGTGGGATACAGTGCTATGAAAAGCACTATGTCTTGACCAACAGTGCGTTGGGCACAAGAGAGAACAAAATTCAAGCTACTAAAAACACTTCTAATGCAATTCTTTGTTTCAAAAGCCTAATAATTGAGAGTAGATGCAACTGGGTGGATAAGAAGAGGCAAAAACACACCAAAGATGAAGGTAAACTCCCTAGTTGAGTCGCCAATATGTTAGGTGGAATTATGAACTACGGATAAAACACATTCCCTAAATGTGGTGCTTTTCATTTAGAACAACAGATCAAAGACTGTGCAGACACTTTTCCTAAGAGTAAATAGACACACAGAAAGATGGAGAAACTTACTTGGAATCCAAGCGCTTCCTATTCTCCTTCTGTCACTCTTGTTGTAGCTTCCAATCCAACTTCGATTTCCAGACTAGTTCCTGCAAGTATAAACACTAAACAGCAAAGGGATTACAATATACATATGGCTATTTACCTTAATCAGTTAAATCAATGAAACATGAAACATATACATCAACTAAGAATCCATGATATGAAAGATAGAAAAATATACATATACATATGTGGGAAAGTGAGCAGCAACCTTTATTAATGAATAGAAAAGGGAGGTTACAACCAACGATTGATTTCATGTCACCAACTCTAGCATCATCTTAGCCTCATCACAATGAACATATCTCCAGTATTATATCACTCAAATAAAATACTCAATTAAGAAACCAACAACATTTCTTTACCAAATTTCTTCCTTCTCAAGCACTAGGATCTGTGTTCAATTTATCAAACAGCTGAGGGTAGTTTCTCAATCAATGTCTTTCTAATAATAGGCAAGACATGTTCCCAGGCTCAGAGGTGTTAGATGGACACATTGATTCAAAGTTTGACACATACGGACTCTTCTAGAAGGCACTATCCATGTAGAGATTTCGGAACAATGATAATTTCACTCCTAATTGACCAATGCATTCTTGAATGTCGAGAAGTGCTTTGCAGAGCACCCTTGAATGGATGTAACTGCATATGCAAAGCACTTAATCCCTTGAGAGGCTGTGTTGGTGAGCTCATAAGTGATATAACATGTACTTAAAATCTTGGAAACCTTGTAATGGAAGTCATGGATGATTTGTTCTTGTTCTTTGTCTTAGGGCATGTAGCAACTAAAAATGATAGGGGATGATAGACCCTATTTCATTGGTTCTGGGATGATGTCCAGATTAACCAGATCATTGGGAATGGTTCTGAAATTGACCTATAACACTTGGTATGCTCAATCAACATAAAGGTTGAAATTAAGAAAAAAAATCTACAACCCATACCCTTGACACATCATAAATATGGCTTTAAATTCCATTTCTAGGGCCTCTAATCAAGGAGACCTATGAGTATTCTCATCCATGTTATCACTTCAGAATTATGAGCTGGATGTGAAATAGGGATTGTGAAATAATTTTCCAATCAACAAATGATAACAATGATATATTATTCTATCTACATGGTCCCCATCCCAACAACTTCAATCCCAAAGCTAATTTAAGACATTGAAATTGTGAAATAGGTTCCCAATCAACAAATGAAAATAATAAAATATTAGTCTATGTACATGGTCCCCATCCCAACAACTTCAATCCCCAAGTTGATATTGTTAGGTCCCTATAATTTGTGAGATTGGCAATACCAAATAGACAAGGGTAACATCAAACCAACTTTGGAGCCCTAGGACCTAGCCTTCCTGGACTCAGAGAGGGCTCTCTCTATATTTATATAAAAGATATAACTTGTTTGATTTAGGATGCTGATTTTAGGCTAGTTAAAATGATAGGGTTGTTTGTTTTGTTATGTTTGGTTGGGTTGCTTTTTAAGTAGAACAAATAGAGTAAGAGAAATTCAAACCATTAGGCTATGGGGTCTGTGAAAGGCTTGAAAAGTACAACAATAAATCAAGTGTGTTTCATAGGGCAAGTTAACAAAGCCAAATGGATCTTAATAGCTTAGGTGGGTGTGGAATGAACATTAAATTGTGAGTTTAGTATTTTTAAAGGGAAATTAAGAATCCTGTAACATATACTAGGACAAGAAGAGTCTTTAAGATCACTATACTCAAGAAAGAACCAAAGGAAAGTGTGCACCCTAAACTTATTTCACCTAGCTTTATCAAGTAAACTTTGAGACAACAATCCATCAAACCCTAGAGAGCAAGGAACTCCTAAATTCTCTAGCTATTTACCTTCAGAGAAAGAAAAAATTTAAGATGACATATAAGTGATGATTAAAGAGCAGGGAACTCCTAAATTATTCAATCAGACTTAAAAATACCTTCAAAGTGACTATTCAAGATGGACCAAAGGACAGGGAAAACCATAAACTTCTTTAGCCGAACCCTAATCACTACACTTCAAAGAAAAGGCCTTTAAAACAATGTTTCAAGCTACACCAAAGGACAAGGCATGCCATAAAATTCTTTGGCTTGACTCCATTAAATAATTTTTAAGACAACAAGCTAAGTGGAAACAGAGAGCAACTAATAATTCTCCAATCAAACCCAGCATAGGAAAACATTTGAACAATAGAAGGCAGACAGACTTAAGGTGCCTCTAACAACATATCTTAACCTAAATTTTCTGCTCTATTGCAAGAGGAAAGATGAAAAATATGGAAAACATAAGGAAACAAATACAAGATCATAACAACATCACCATTTAAACAAGTTCATGAATCCTATGAATATGCTTGCTCCATTGATGTTCAGTTCAAAACAGTCACAAAACTCCAAAGCCAACTTCTTCACAACTCAAAATCTATATCATATTGATCTAAAAAATCAACCAAAAACAAAAATTATGAAGCATTACATGCATTATTTATCTGTAAAATGAGGAGGTGAACCCTAGCTAGGGTTTCAAATGTCATTTATTACATAGTTAACGCATTTTGACCTTTGAGACCATGCAAGGCCCAAGGCAAAATATCTGAAAGTGACTCACTAAAATAATAACTCCTAACCTAACCTCTAAGCAAATTTTGGAAGCATTTGACCTTAAGGCCTCTTAATAACTTTTACAATAACTCCTGGTGTATTTTTTTGACTTTCTGGCAAGGGTGCAGCACCACTGGGCAGGAGAGAAGCACCAGTGCAAACGCGCAGCACCATGACAAGAAAAATGACCTATTTTGTAAGCCACTTTTGGAGGCCTTCCTGATGTCCAAATGAGCTCCATAATAGCTTATTGGAAAGGTCTCTGATTCTAGTTTCCAGATATGATTTTACTTTCCAAAATTATGCCCATTTTCCCTGTCAAAAATTACTTCTCCCAAGACTGGTAAACGCGCAGTGCCAAGGTCAAAAAGAGGGCAGAAAGATGATTTTTTGGTGGTTTTTGGCATTTTTCAGGGACCAGTTTTGGTCCAAATTTCCTGAAATTTTCTAAGGTTTATGTACTTGGCATGAGGAACATGCAAATTTTGACTTTTTTCCATTTAGATGGCCCAAAAAATATGCATTTGGCCAATTTTATGCAAGCCAAACTGTCAAAAATTCAAAATTTGCACCAAAGTGCCAAAAATGGAATTTTCATTACTGATCATGGTTTGGAGGCTTGGAGGGACACCTCAGCAAGAATATTCAGCTTTTCCCCTTCATTTTTCTTGGTTAGGGTTTCAAGTCTTGATTTGGCCTTTTGTAGCTTTGAGCTTGCAATTTGGTTTTTCTTGAAGTAGTTCTTGGCCCTCCTTCTAAATATGTCACTGTCCTTTTTTTCCTTCTCGAGGAGCTTCTCAAGATGTTGGTTGGCCCTGTCAAGCCATTTTTCCCGGTTTTCATTGAAAATGATGGAAAATTTTTCATTCAATGTAAGCTCATTAGCAAGCTCAACCTCCTTTTTCCTCTCTAGTTCTAGAGCTCTTTTTAGCCCTCTATTCCTAGGTCTTTTGCTTGGCACTTTTTCTTCTGCCTCATTGGTTTCACCATACCTTTCATAGGCTTCATCAAGAAAGGCCTTTACCTTGTTTTATTCTCTTTTTTCCTTGAGAAGTTGAATCTCCATGATGGCCTGCTTGGTCTTGAGTTGTTCGTTTTCCTGCTCATAGTATGCAATGATAAAATTATATCTCTCTAAGTTGGTCTGAAGCTCACTGATTTGGGCATCCTTCTGCTTGACAATAATTTTGAAGGCCTCATCATCATGCTCATCATCTAAATCAACAAGGTCAAAATCATTCTCTGTCTCATGGAGGTCATCCTCATCATGAATGGATGCATCATTTACATCTTCTTCTACCATCTTTTGTTTTCCCTTATGTACCTACTTTGTTGGTGAAGAAGGCAGGGCCCCTCCCACAATATGTGGAGAAAAAACCTACTTATTCCCTCTCTAATATTTATTTTCCATTGTGCTCATTTCAACCTCTTTAGGATTGTTGACCTCAACTTTGCTAGGTGACTCATCTTGCTCATAAAATGGTGATGATGGTGGTGATAGTGATGGAATACGTGAAGTGGACTAAGGTGATGAAATGGTAGGCATTGTGGGCTGATATGGAGGTATAGATGTAGTAGTTTTTGTTATTTCCCTTATGGTGATGTGTTCAAATCTGTTTATTTTTCCTCTCTTATGATCATTTCTTCTTGGCTTTTGTTCCTCAACACCAGTGTATTCACCCTCAGACATTTAAACTCTGTTTAATGAAACCCTAGGGTAGAAGTGAAATGAGATGAGGGAATGAGATGAGAGGAAGGATATGAGATGACTAGCTTTAAAGGTGAAAAAAAAAATGATCACAAGGATGGAAGGTTAAAAAACAGTGATCACAAGCTTGTATTAGGGTTTTCCTTTAGGGTTTCATTTGTATCCAATTAAGAATCACCAAATGACTTAAACATAGGGCTTATATCATTTACTTACCACTTGGAGGACTTTGGAAAGAATTTTAAGAATATTTTAAGTGATTTGGGTTGTTGGAAGACTTAGAAGCCTTCTCTGGCTAGGCGCACAACGCCACTCCTCAAACGCATAGCGCCACTCCTCAAACGCACAGCGCATTTTTGCGGACCACATTTGGAGGCCTTACCGATGTCCAAATTGGGCCCAGGATAGCTCGTTGAAAATATATTGAAGTATAATTTCCAAATATACCTATTTTTTTTCTGATTGGAGTTGTTTTGACCTATCAAAAGTTGATTCTCCCAATACTAGTCAAAACGTGCTGAATGAGGGTGCATAAATGCAGAGTGCTGGTGTAGGAAATTTTTGGAGGCCTTCATCAAATCCAAATTGAGCTCATGATAGCTCATATAAAATCTCATCCAGTCTATTTATCATTGGACTCATCAAGAAAATCATTTGGACACCCCAACTATGAGCAAACGTGATGTTCACAAGGTCACTCTAGAAGTGAAGCAATTCTCCAGTGGCACCTGTATTTTTTATATTTCTCTAAAACCATGACACCTGTGTAAAAAATGAAGGATTTTTTTCTTCCTTTGCCTATTATAGACAAAATCCTCTCTCAATTTTGTCAAATTCATCTTTTTTTTGTTCGGAACACACAGTTTGAAGAAAAAATGGCCCTATGTGTGGCAAATGATTTGTCCCTTGGAATTATTTCTTGGAAAATGATGGAGGCATGATTTTTTATGAGTTGGTATGAATTCATAATTGCTTAAATTTCCTCCCTTATGCCTTCTCTTCTCTTATGTCTCTGATTCCATAGCAAACCCTAGCTCATTGGAAGAGAAAATTAGGGTTTGGTGTAGGCAAAACAGGGGATTTAGGATTGACTTGTAGAGGGAGGGGAATGAAGGGCTTAAGAGTTGTCTAAATTCTTGGGGAATGAGAGTTATAAACCCATAATGAGTCTTTTAAGAGAAATAGGGTGACTTTGATATGGAAAACTAATGGATAGGGAAAAAAAAATTATGAAGATAATGAAGGCAGTGAGATTTCTGAAACTCGAGATATTCAAGGACTATAACCATTCTATATTCATCCAAAGATAGTGAAAAATAATGATGACTAACAAATATAAGACATTGAAAAAAACTAGTTTCACTGCATCTACAAAGCATTATGGCCCATAACATACATGTGCACATCTCTACATAAACATTTGCAACATAAGTATTCAAAATCTCCACAATAGCGAATAATGAAAAGAAATAAAACAATAGTTGTTGAACTAGGCCATCATGTTACCATTTAGTATCACATTGATGAAAAACACCAAAATCATTTCACAAATATGAATCATATTTTTAATTTTGAACCACTTGTGTTACTGATAATGTTTATATGAAAATAATCAAAACCTAGTACAGTTAAACATGATTAAAACTGCAAATATTCTGAATGTGAAGAGACTACATAGGACCTTCCCATGATAATGGAATATAAAAGGAAAACACAATTCAAAATATACATTAGAAAATTCATGAATGAATGATGAAGTAAATTCAATGGCATAGCAAACAAATTAGATTCTAGAATTTATATGGGCAAAGAAAAATTGTTGATAAAATAAAAAATCTATAGATGGTATTACATCGACTTCTCACCTAGAGAATTTCAATAATCTGAACCATAATTCTAGTCAATAGATAGAGCCAAATGTTAATTGTTCAAATTTGAAATTCTCTATGTATAATAAATACACAAGTAACAATATTTTTTTTTAACATCTTGTTATCAAATTAATTAAGAGGGTTTTACATAAAGACAAAGTGTCATAAATATGCTTATGAACTGATCAGCTAAAAACCAAAAAATCCATCAGCTAAAACCAAAAACCACCTAAAACCATCAGTTGAAAGACAAAACCAGTCAAATTTACACAAAACCCATCAGCTAAAAGTGTTTAAAACCACAGGCAACAAGGTCAACATAGGAATAGTCATCCATCAAGGTAAATGTGTTTAAAAACACATGTTGAAGGTTACACACATGTTAGTGTCAGTTTTTGCATCCTATCACCAGTGATCAAAATATCTCTTTGCACATCATATTAGGGTCCCATTCTGAAATTTTTTATCTTTCCACCAGGTCATGCAAAAATTTGGTCACTTGGTGCATATTTTCATCAAAGTTCACTCTTTTCAAAAATGCCATTTCATCACTTTTTGTTTCACTTTGTCACTTGATGAGTGTCCATTATTTCATGAGATTAAATCACCTATTCAATCATTTCATCATGAATTCTAGTTAGTCAAGGTTCCCATTAGGTCTTAGGGTTTTCAAGGTCTAATAACAGACCATTTCCATTGCATAAGACCAGCAGGTAAGAGAGTGATCAAATAACTTCTCTTTACTATGTAAAGATGATTTTTAAGGAGTAATTTTTATTTCAAGATGTAATTTTGATTTCAAAATGTAATTTTTACTTTTCATTATGTAATTTTATGTCACTCAATTTGTAATAAGTTCATGGCTCCCAAGCTGCCAACTCAGAGTTCCATATGCCAAAGCATTAAAATTTCAAAATCTAAGAGTCTCAATCCATCAAATGATCAATTGTAAAATAATGAAGTCATAGTGAAAAGGTATAGTTTCAAAGTTTAAAGATGAATGTGAAGAAAGTAAAGTGGGTCCCAAGGCCCAAAACATCAAATCCACCAAGTATAAAGCTCACCTAGACATCAAATTCACTCTTATTTGTTCCTCACAACATCGAGCTACCAGTTCCATAGCTTTAATTTCCAGTTTGAAGGGACAAAAACTAATTTCTTTGGTGGCGTTGCGCTCCTGGACAAGAGGCACTACGCTCCTGTAACTAGCATTGTGCACATGTTAAGGGCATTGCGCTCCTGGCAGAGAGGGCGTTGCACTCCTCCCAAAGGCATTGTGCTCTTGGAATTTTTGCTCAGCAAGCTCTAAATTTAATCCAAATTTCTTCTAACCTCCAACAAAGGTTCTCACCATCTCTTAATAAGTAAGTAAGACACAATTGCCACCTCCTTGCATTCTTCAAGAGAAATTTTCATGGTGTTTGAGTTTTCATGCAAAATTTGGAGTTTGTCTAGTTAAAAACCCTATTCTCATTCCCTCATTCCCAATTTGATTCCCTAAGACCTCACATTTCGTTCCCACATCATAGTGAAACCTATCCCTACCCTTAAATTATTATATCTTTGTCCCTAAATCCCCTTTACCCTAAACCCTAAGTCCCAAGCATTTCAATTTCCTACGCACCCATTACTATCAAACCTATAATAAAATTACCATTCCCAATTCCCTTAACATTTTAACCCCCCACCACCTCCCTAAGTTTAGTAACCCCTTCCTCTATCTTCCTAATTTTTCCTACCCCATTCCCCACTCCCTAAACTTATCCCCACTCCCATTTCCTCATCCCTAGGATTTCTAGACCAAATACCATGGAGGAGGAAAAAAAATACTACATGGAGGAAGAAGAGAGGGAATAAAGAATGCCACATAAGGGAGGAAGGATCCTTAGACTTGAACCCACCAACACCAGAAAACTAATGGCCCCTCCCATGACTATCACTTGTTTCAAGAATGTTAGATGTTTTGAATATTTTGAAATGATACAAAGAGTCCAGCACCACCTTGTTTTGAGCAAAATTTTCATATCAAACTTTCAGGATAATCAAGTGACCCTTGTTGGTGTGACTTTCACCATATCCTCAGTCATCATTGCAGCTACCACTAGAATTCCAAATGTAGGTGATAAGTGGTTCAAGGCCAAATACTTGGATGATCACTATTATGAGCCATACATCAAGCCAAGGTAAAAAAATGAAGGAAAGAGATTTTTTCCTTTCAATTACCTCCTTGACAGGTATGCCCCCATGATGAAAATCATCATGAAGTATTTCTCTTGTGAAGGCAGGTTCTCCAGACTTTATACATATCATATTATATTGCTCATGCACTTCACAAGGGTCAAGATGGTCAATATTCCATATTATCTATTCAGAAGCATCGGAAAAATGGCATACATTGTACAAAAGAGAGATTATGACCAGCATATGAACAACCTTTTTCACCACTCTCTCATCAATATCAGTGTCCTCCATCACCTTAACCAGTTGAAAATCTCATGGGACACTTTTATTGCCAATGACATCTTCACTGCTCCACAAGTTCAACATGCTGAAGATATGCATCCCTCATCTCATCCTACTATATCTATTCCTCCATCTCAGCACACAACACCTACTTCTTCATCAGCTCAGCCTACTATACCCATTTCATCACCATCATCACCATTTCAGAGTCAAATTGGGTCATCTAGCAAAGTTATGGTCAGCAAGCCTAAAAGGGTTGAAACAGTCACATTGGCTAGAACATATTAGAGAGGGCATAGGCAAGTGTTTTCTCCATAGATTGTGGAAGGGACATTCTCTTCTTCATCAGAAAAGAAGGTACATAAGGGAAAGAAAAAGATGACGGAGGCATGTTACATTGAAAATTGTCATCACGACATTCTGCTATGTGTATGAGCTCAATACTACTCATACTTCTCCCTTTGCAAGTCTAACATATCAGTTCCTCATGTCAAGCCTTGAAAATCAGAGAAAAGTTCCTAAAAGTCTCCTAAACTTGGGTATCGCACTTTCTCGCTATCTTGCCTGTGGTCCCGCACCCCATGTTCAGCTATCCTGCGTACCTCAACGCACTTCATCTTTGTTAAAAGTGCAGACCCCTGTAAGATCGAAAAGGCGCAAGTAATTTCCAAAAAGCTCAATAAAAGTGAATTCTAGAAGCTTCCAGAAAATATCTTGCAGTGATAGAACCGCTCTTATGAGGTGCATGTATCCCTTACCTTATGGAGCTAACCCCTTGATGTGAGGAGCTTATCCCTTTGAAGGAGGATTCTATCCCTTCATAGTTGGAACAAAAAACCTCCTCTATTCTACTATAAAAAGAGGCATTGGGTAGCCTCAAAGGGAGTTGAAGCTTTAGAATATTTGAAGTTAAGTGTTGTTGAGATTCAGACTCAATTAATTAAGACTTTTGTGAGGAAAGATTACATACCTCTATTCGTCTTGGTTGGAGGAGTGCAGAGCTTATCAAAGTAAAGGAGATTCCTGCTTCGGACCCCGGAAAGTCCTGTGCAACATCAAGGCTCAGGTTGTAAGGATTTTCTTCTTTTGAAATTAATACAAATATACTCGTTTTTCTCAATAAGCTTTCAATCAATGTTTTATTTCATAGATTCCTTGATCACTATGATAAGCATGGTTTATGATGATTTCTATACAGGTGCTATGTAATATTTTGCTTGTTTGTGACTGCAGGTTTACGAGGAAAACTTTTTCAAGCGCGCGAGGGACAACAACGACTTCAAACAAGCACTGGACAAACGGTAAGTCCTTAACACCTTTATAGAGCTTTTCATAGATCATATATGCTTAGAGAAAGATTAGTCTATTTGGCTGTTTGTTGCTAGATACTTTTAGTACTAGGGAGATCGGTCTTGTTCGCAAGACGGATTAATCCTCCAACAAATTGGCGACTCCACTGGGGAAAGAACTTGTTGTTTTTGGTTCTCTTTTATTTCGATTTGAGGAAACATTTTCCTAGTTTTTTATTGATAGACATCTACCTGGGGTAGCTTAGGTTTTCTCCGTTTTTGAAAATTTTGAGATCTTTTATGTTTTTCTCTAATTTTTCCTGGGACCGCACTTTGTCTTCTTTGCACAGTGCGGGCAATTCGCATTTTTGCTTTAGTAAACAGTGCGGTACCGCACCTGTTACTTCTGAAAGCCTGCGGACCCTGTTAAAATTTTGAAAAATATTTGGATTTCTTTCTTTAGTTTGTTTTTAGTGTGATTTATATTTTTTGGTTTCTGCCCAGATTGATGATTGTTTCTGTCAAAAGCTTTCTGTGAATGAATCTTAGCAGTATGATGTTTTGATGATTTTCTAGAAGTTTTGCGTGATGGATTGTTTTTCGCTTGGTATTTGTAGCGATTCGAAGAATTGACTGTTGGAAGTACCTAAGATTACATTGGTATTTTTTCTTTTGTTGAATCTGGCCTGATTGTGAAATCATCCTTTATTAAGAAATAGAGTTACCTGTTTCTTTGCAAATATTCGATAAGAAACTTTGTTATTGGTTTTTGAATTTCATTTTTTATAAAAACATAATTAAGTGTTTTTTATATGTTTGTTATTATAAACAAATAGATCCTTAGCTTGTTGAATAGCTAAGTAAAACCTTCTTCAAAAAAAAAATTCTTAAAGCTTTAATTCAATTAGATTGTTAAAATTTGTAGATCTCAGAATTAGTTTGATAGTTTTGAGTGTTTTTCATAGAATTTTGTAGATCTTTTGAAGAAAACTTTTTTTGTAGCTTCAAGTTTCTGAAATTGAAAGGATTTTTCTTATGATCTTTGATAGTTTTGTTTCATTTGGATTTATTGCTGAAAAGACAAAAATATTTTTTTTCAATTGCTCTTAATGTTTAAATAAGGAATTGTTCATTAAAAGAATTGCATTCTCCAACTTTTCCTTAATTAGAACTTCATTGAAAGGAAATAATATGATTATCATTTTTAGGTGCATTTTTAGTGTTTTTTGGAAGTCGAGTCTTCACACCATCAGAGTTTCATTTCTGCACCCATTGACTTAAGAAACAGCTCTTAAAAGTAATGCTTAATTAAAATTCATCTAGCAATCTTTTTATTTTCTAGGGCTCTTATCACCAACATAGCTTAGGCTAGTATCTTGGAGTAGGGAGTAATTAACTCTCCAAGGTAGTAAAACAAACAAGTAGACGAATCTTGCGATAGGAAATAAACCCAATTGTAATTTGTATAATCTGGGAAGCTTCTCTTAAAGAAGTAAATCACGAGATCATGTCCGAACCTCTGAGACAATCAATTCTGTTTCATTGGGGAAGATAGAATATTTTGCACGTATTACAAACGGTAAACCTCGGATTAACCATTTTCGAGGACCCTGGGGTCACTTGTCAGTAAACCTCGAATTAACCATGTCGAGGAACCTGTAAGGGGATTGAGCTTTGTTACTCTGCCCTTGTGCATGGGATCGGATCGTAGACTGTTCCCCCAGTTATATTTTTTACTATTGGTAACCTTAGTGTCCACAAACTTAAGATTATTTCCTAAGGTGACGGTCAAGGAAAGATCTCACTGTACCTGGAGCAGACGTCGACTAGACTCACTTGGACTCTCTAGGGGATTCTCTTCACACGAGATGGTTTTGTGAGGAAACTTATGCCAGTCTGTTTCATTAAGCAGGTTGTCGGGGTAACTGTTCCAACCGCCCTTTCTATATTGAATTTCTACTAAGTTGGATTTCATCACCAACTAGTGTTTTTAGTACGGGAAGTTACTGTTTGTGTGTGGTTTGAACTCCTATATTTTTAAGCATGTGATTCAGCTGTTTGATTTTTAGAGACTTTAGATCGTTGAAATTTTCTTTGTTTGCGTGTGATTAGTTAAATAATTAATCGTGGCGGAATTGCCGAGACAATCCCGGAGACTACAAGGGAAACCCCCTGAATATTCACCAAGTTAGCTTGAAGGGCTTCGTGCTCTGGTATCGTCTAGTAGCGGTAGGATTAAATCAACAGAAGTTGGAACTTCATCCATAGTGGTTCATCCTGATTATCAAACACCCATAACAGAACACATTCAAGAGCTGATTTCAGTTTCTGAAGTTACTAGTAGTATTTCTCCTACTAGTGAATGGGCTGACGAACCTGAAATCTCTGAACCTGAAACTGAACCTTCTGTTTTGGAAACATCTTCGGGATTTATTTCACCAACTTCTAGCGATCTTGGTTCACCTAGGGTAAGAAATATTGTCACTGACGATCTTCCATCTGGACTAATTTCTATTGAAGAACTTACTAATCCAGAAGAAGAGTTATCTCTTCCCGATTCCCCTCAGTCGTTAAATCTTAGGGAGCGTGAATCAATTTTCTACAGCCCTATTCGAACTACTGCTTGGTACTTATCCTTAACGAATTTTTTAGATAATCCGAGTCTTGCTTTTTCTCCACCTCGAGTTCCATTTCATCCAACACCTAGAGGTTATTATCCGTCATCCATTATGGCAGGAGAATCATCCATGTTTTCCCAGACACCGAAATCATCTTTACATGGTGGTCCTTCTGTTCCTTCGGGATATCAGGCTCTATCTGGTACTTTCTCGGGGGAAGCTCCTCAACCGATTGAAAGTGTGTTATCATCTGGTTTGAGTGGAATTAAAACTGAAACGTCAAACGAAGGGCAAATTTTTATGATGTCTGGTAATATTCCAACTCCGCAGCCTCAAGGTAGTCAGGTACTACCTGGAGGGAAATCTCAAGGAAATCAATTACCGCCTGGGGGGAAACCTCAAGGTAGTTAGTTACCACCTAGGGGGAAACCTTCAGGAAGTCAGTTACCACCTAGAGGTCAACCTCAAGGTAGATTTTTCCCAGGAAAAACTGTGGAATCATATTATTTTCGGGGACAACCCCAAGGATAGTACAGACCTCAAGGATATCAACCTTCAGGACAGTACATACCCTAGGGTCAACCCCAAGCTCAATATTCTCCTCAGGTTCCTTATCAACCCCAGCTTCAGTACACGCCTCAAGGTTATCAATCTCAAGGTCAATACCCAATTCAAGGTTACCAACAGCCTTCTGGTCAGTCATCTCTTCAAGGAGTCAGAAATTCACCACTTACTTATCAACTCTACGTTCAACCAGGTTATGGTCCTTATGTTCAACCTTCTGCGGGACAATACCCCAGAATTAATATGGTATGGGATCCATCCCAATATCAACAACCTATTCAGCCTAATGTGTAGTTGCCTTTTCAACCTAGACCGCCTTTGGTTTCTGGTCCAACCCAGCAACCTGTCCAGCCTGCTATTCAAACTCCTGCACCTAGTTTTGTTCAGCAGTCTACGCCTAGTACACCTTAGACTCTGCCTCAAACTGCTACAACTACTGCTACGTCTATCCAAACTATAACACCTATTTCTGGAGTATCTGTAACGCTGATTTCGTCTATCCCTGCATCCGTGCAAATCCCTCAAGTCTCTGTACCCCAGTCAGGGCCTTTCGTTCAGACTTCGATTCAGATACCTGGAGGACAAGCTGGTACGAGTACAGTTGTCACAATTCAACCGCAATTCACATATCAACCGTACCAAGGATATCCTCAATTCGGTCCCGGTTCACAAAATCCAAATTATCAGTATCAACCGTACCCTGGCTACACTTATCAGTAGCCTCAACAACCCCAGTTTGGTCCGGTTAATCCTGGTTTTCCAAGGGGTTACACAATTCCTAACGCAAATCCAATTCCCAGTTATCCTCGGTATCCACCTCCTGGAACTGCTTTGGCTACTCAAGGTTTTCATGACCCTAACCGTCAGTTACCATTTATTGCAACTTTGGATTTACCTGATTTGACGTGCCTTATGAATGATCCGATTTTCTATTATCCGTACTGGGTGCCAATGCCACATAAGTTGCCCAGTGATATACTGAAATTTGAAAGTAAGTCAGGAGAGGATCCATCAAATCACGTCATGACTTATCACCTCTGGTGTGCGTCTAATTCAATTATTGATGATTCAATTTGCTTACGTCTTTTCCAAAGAACTCTTATTGGTCTTGCAGCCAAATGGTACATTGAGTTACCACGAGACTCGTTTCATAATTTTAGTCAATTAGCGACTGCCTTCTTGACTCATTTTCAGTTGCCTGACAGATATGACAATGGCACAGAATTATTAACTCCACTTAAGCAATCGACGTCTACGTATATTTCTGATCATATTCATGAATGGCGACGTAGAAGGCGTTTGGTGAAAGTTTATATTCCGGATCAAATTTTGGCAGAATGGTTTGTTAAATCATTGTTACCCAAGATCACTGAAGATGTAGCTAAGGCTGGTGTTGTTATTGAAGAGCAAGTGATTGCTCAAGCTCAGTACCTTGACCTCATTTACACGTAGTTAGGTACTTTACACGAAAAAATCCCTGACCTTCCAAAACAAGGTCAGATAGCTGCTGCTCCTTCAGGGTCTCATGTTGCTGATGGCATGATTGGTACAGTCAATACTAAAAGTAAGAAGAAACCTTCAAACAATTCTTCTCCTATCATAACTTTACTAGATTCCCCGAAAGGAGAATCTTCCCCCGAAATCTCTGTCGACATTCATGTCATAGAGACATCTACGACTAAATCTAAATTTGGTGGTAAAAAGAAAGGGAAGAGTAAAAACAAGAAAAATTCGAAAGAGAAAACTGATAAAAATGAATCCAATGACGAAAAGCACAAACCTCCTTACCCTTGTTACATTTTTTACGAGGATCACTTCACTAAGGAATGCCCACATCGTGTAGAGGTTGCAAAATTTGTTAAAGGTTCACAACAACCTGCTATCTTGAAGGATCCTTTTCCGACTCAAGATAGCAAGATGGTTGGTTCCACTTCGACTGCTTCAGAAGAACCTATTTTGATGATGTCTCATGTAAGAATTGTGATGCGATCGCAAGATTATGGTACTAAGAATCTTGTTGATGGGAAAGAAGCAGAATCTTCTAATGCAAATGCATCAACTACACCTCCTCCTGTTTCTAGTCCGCTACAGATCGAGAAACAAAATCCAGACTTAATAATCGAACCGCCTGCTAAAGGTGTTCTTCGTAAATAAGCTTTCAATCCACATGCGAGAGCTGCTCAGAATTACAACATTGTTGAAGACTTAGTTATTTCCCCTTCAGCAATGTCGGCTTTGGAAGTGCTGCAATCATACCTAGCACAACGTAAATTTCTTTTGTCTGCTATAGGATCTGTATATGTTCAGGATTCTAATCTTATAATCTTCGATTTAGAAAATAGTACACCTCGTCTACCTCATCAAATGGCTTTCCAGATACCAGTGTTAGTCAAAAATAGACCAATCTATCGGACTGTGATTGATGAGGGAGCTTCAACGTGTATTATGTCGATTCAGTGTTGGAAATCGGTTGGTTCTCCTACACTTAACCAATCTCCGACGATTCTTAAGGCTTTTTATGGTCGAGGTTTCCACCCTTTTGGTATTTTACAGGATTTACCCATAGGGGTCGAAGGTAAAACCATAAATCTAGATGTGGAAGTGGTTGATGCCCCTCTAGATTACAACCTTCTTCTAGGTCGCAGTTGGTCTTATGCGATGACTGCTGTTGTTTCTTCGGTCTTTTGACTCCTAAAATTTCCATATCAAGGAAAGATCATCACAATAGATTAGTTAACTTATTTCTCTTCCGACCCAGCCTCTACAGAAACAATCCAGCACGTTGGTAAAGCGGCTATCCCTTATAAGGATGTTGGAGTAGGATTGGTTAAAGATTCTGGTTTACTAGGAACTTTTTCCTTTCCTCCTCCTAATGTATCGCCTGCTGTTGCAACTATTCACATGATTTCGTCAGATACTATTATGTTTGATGATCCTTGGATCGTACCTTCTGACTCCAAGTTAGATTCAATTGATGGCATGATGCCTTTGAGTCCATTTGAAATTGCATACCGGGCCGTACAGTCACTTTCTGACACCTCTTCAATCGGAATCGATCCAATGAATGGGATCCCTGAGGAATCACTTTCTATATCCGGTTCAGCCACAACGACATTTCCGGATATTGTTCATACTAATGAGCAGATTCATGAACTTTTGTCTGTTGATGATTTACCATGGGAAGATCTGCATCACCGATCTTCGTTTTTACCTGAACCAGATCATTTTGAAGATGATTTCGCTTCAATTTTTACTGCTGAATATGTCAAAGAACCCCAGAATCCATTACAAAATCCTGATTCTGAGTTAAATTTGGAAAATATTTCTCGAACAGTTCCAATTGACATTTCAGTAAAACCAGGAATAATTGAAAACATTCATATAGGTGCTTGTTGTACTAAAGATGAAATTAAAGCTTATAAGTCCCTATTTCAAGAATTATGTGATGTGTTTGCCTGGTCATATGAAGAAATGCCAAGAATTGATCCGTCAATCGTCATACATGAAATCAAGACTTACCCAGATGCCAAACCTATTCGTCAGCGTTTACATCAAATACATCCTAGAAAAGCTGCTGCTATCAAAGCAGAAGTTGAAAAATTACTTCATGCAAGTTTTATTTATCCAATTCCCTTAACGAATTGGGTATCAAATATTGTTCCTGTGACTAAAAAATAAGGAACGATACGAGTATGTATCAATTATATGGATATTAATCGAGCTTGTCCCAAAGACAATTATCCAACTCCCTATATCGATCAGATAATCGACGATTATGCCGGTAGTGAAATGTTTTCCTTTATGGATGGATTTTCCGGGTGTAATCAAATAAACATACTCCTTGCTGATCAGCCAAAAACAACTTTTATTTGTCCATGGGGGACATTTTCTTATCGCAAACTACCCTTTGGTTTGAAGAACGCTGGAGCAACTTTTCAAAGGGCAATGTCTTACGCGTTTCATGACATTAAGCACATTGTGCAGCCATATCTCGATGATTTACCTGCTCATTCATCACGCAGGGCCGACCATCTCACACACTTACGAGCTATCTTTATGAGATTTCGGCATTATAAAATTAGGCTGAATCCACATAAATGTGTTTTTTGTGTAGAATCGGGTCGTTTACTGGGATTTGTTGTTTCGAAATCAGGCATTCGTGTCAATCCGTCGAAGGTCGAAGCTATTGTTAAATTACCACCTCCTTCGACTTTGCGCCAACTCCAAATTTTGTAGGGGAAAGCAAAATTTTTACGTCGGTTCATTCCTAATTATGCCGCGCTTACAAAGGGTTTTACCCAGTTGCTGAAACAGAACATTTTTTTCCTTTGGGATGAGATCGCTGATCGATCTTTTGATGCACTTAAACACGCGTTGACCCATGCACCGTTATTGCATCCTCCCAACTACAACCAGGATTACATTTTGTACCTCGTTGCTTCTCATTCCACCATTGGGATGTTGCTAGTTCAGGAAGATGAACCTCACACTAAACATGTGATTTACTATCTTAGTCAGAATCTGCATCCAACCGAGATCAAATACACACATGTGGAGAAATTGGCATTGGCAGTTGTTCAAGCTGTCCAGAGATTTAGGCACTACATCTTGTTACGTAAAACCACAGTAATTTATTATTGCAACCCTATGATGTATATTTTAACCAAACAATTTCTAGGGGGCAAGTATTCCAAATGGATAGTCATCCTACAGGAATTTGACTTGGAGTTTGAGAAATCCAAGGCAAAGAAATCTTTGGTATTTGCGGAACTGATGTGTGATTTTCCCTCTACTAATACTGAAACTATGGCAGAAGAGCCCATTGCAAACAAATCTCTGTTTCTTATCAGTACGCTAGATCCATGGTATGGAGATATTATTGTTTATCTCCAAACCCAATCTTTTT
The DNA here is from genome assembly GCA_034641835.2 of Pinus albicaulis. Lineage (NCBI taxonomy): Eukaryota > Viridiplantae > Streptophyta > Pinopsida > Pinales > Pinaceae > Pinus > Pinus albicaulis. The sequence continues at coordinate 92,501,031 of CM076582.1, forward strand.
GGCCTGAAATCTCACAATCTCAGCGACGGAAAATACGCTTCCAATCCCAACAGTATAATATTATTGGTGAAACACTCTATCGCCGTGGAGCATATTCTATTTTCAGATGTTGTCTTGTTCATGAATAAGCTGAAAATGTGTTAAATGATTTCCATTCTGGAGCATGTGGCGGTCATATGTCTGGGTATGCCACAACCTAAAATATATTGCGCGCTGGCTATTTCTTGTCGTTATTATTCAAAGATTGTATTTATGCAGTCCGGAAATGCCACAATTGTCAACTTTTTTATCGTAAGATGTGCGCACCATCCGCTCCTCTTCATCCCATAATTGCTTTTGGTCCTTTCGCAAAATGGGGTATCGATTTTATTACATGTAACCCTCACTCGGCCGGGGGACATGCATATATTATCTTAGCAGTATATTATTTTACTAAGTGGGCCGAGGCGATGCCTACCTTTTCGGCTGACGGCAAGACTGTTGCAAATTTCGTATTTAATCACATAATTGCTAGGTTCAGTGTTCCTCAAGCCATTATTACAGATCATGGAAGTCATTTTCGCAATGTCATGATGACTGAACTGACAGATCAACTTGGCCTGCGTCACAATAGTTCCACTCCATATTATCCACAAGCCAATGGTCTGGTTGAAGCCATAAATAAATTTTTAGTCACCATGATTAGACGAATTATTGGTATTCACAAAACGAATTGGCATTCCATGTTATTTTCAGCACTTTGGGCATATCGAACCTCAGTAAAAACATCAACTAGTTTCACTCCCTTTCAACTCATTTACGGTTTGGAAGTTGTGTTGCCGATTGAATGCGAAATTATGTCACTGAAATTAGCCATAGAATTACTCCTAGCTACGTCTGAGGAGGAGAAATGTTTCCTGTACTTAGCTCAGCTGGATGAGAATCGACGAAATGCCGTAATAGAAAACGAGGCTCGTGTTAAACGAATAAAAGCTTAGTACGACAAAAGTGTTACCCCTCAAAAATTTTCAGAAGGAGACCTAGTCTTAGTTTATGATCAATCCAACGATAAGCTAGGAGCTGGGAAATTCGTGCCCATGTGGCATGGCCCTTTTATTGTCAAGCGAAAACTAGCTAAAGGGGCCTATGAGCTGATAGATTTTGATGGTTTCCCTTTAGATAAACCCAGAAATGGACTTTATCTGAAGCGATACTATGCTTAACTTGGTATGGAGATTTTTTATTAGATTATATTTCTTTACTGCTGGTGTGTTTTAGATTAGAAAATCATGCTTAGTTTAGAAGTGTGTTTTTATCACTATTCCTGCTTATCTGAGTTTTACTCTTGATATTGCAGATGTCGACATCTCTTCAAACCTACATTGGTTTTACTGATGGTGCTTGTTGTAGTACACGGAACATTTCTTCCGCAGCTTGGGTTATCTATTCACCCTCTTATGAGTTAGTATCCATGCATGGGGTAAGCCTTGGTCAAACAATGATAACATTGTCGAGTATAGTGCAGTGATTGAGTTATTATCTGAATCCATATCATTTGGAATTCAGAGTTTGATTGTTAGGTTGGATTCTGAACTTGTTGTATTACAATTGAACCGAGTTTATGCTATTAGAAATCCAGTGTTATTACAGTTATTTTTAAGAGTTTATCTCTTGGAACGTGAATTCGATTACATTGAATATCAACATATTCCAAGACATTTAAATACGTTAGTAGACGCAGTTGCTTCTAGTATGATAAATCGACATTTGCAATGATCAAAGCAGTAAAACAAACAAAATCCACAACATGTACACAAATAGCCGGTAAATAGTGATATATCATAGCATATAATGTTTTCAAAAAATATACATCGTCTTTGATCATAGGTTGGAAACACCTTATGATTGGCAAAATGGTAACAAAAAAATTCAAAAATATGAGTCTACAACACGATCATCTAATCACTGATGGTGATCACAATAAGAAACCACTACCCGAGCCACCCTACACAGGAACATCCTAAAAGGTCCTGGAACACCAATCACGTATCTCTGCAATCTAAGTGGGATCTCATCTATGTCCGTCTCTGGAATATCTAGAGTTAGACGCTCTAGATGATGCTCTAAATCAGACAAAATTTCCGCTGATTGGCCTACTGGGGCTGGTGCGGCTGTAGCTGGTTGTCTTCTGTCATAAGGCTGGAGATGGGTTGGTCGCCATGGACCCACATCTGCATTCATAAAAAAAATTTGGTTATTAATTGAGAAGACGATAAAAAAATAAAAAAATAGAATTTAGAATTCGTTGAAAATGTTTTTACCTGATTCATCCCACTGTTCCCCTGCTGGGAGAGTCATCTCCCGGTAGCCGCGGAAGTCTATCCCGGCATATGGAAATTCCTCAATGACAAAAATTTGGCAGTCCATCCAACGGAAATATGAAGGAGGAAATCGAACAATCTCAGCGCCCTCAATACCGTGACGGGCCATCAATGCAACCCAACGAACCATCCTAGCTTCTAGAGGTCAACCAGCATCAACAGGAATACTTTGCGGAGCTAGCATGGGTACCCTCTCTAGAGAAAAAGTGACCATGATGGATCCATATCCAAAGTTATTTAGTTTGCCATTTTTCGCTCTAGTCAATTGGCCTTTTACATTGGCCAACACAGATTCGCGCCAGTTGAAAATGGTGCCTCAGAAATAGTCTATAGCAATACACATATAGGAATTGATAGCCACATGCAGTGCGGCACTCCCACACACTCTAGTAACAGTAAATGAAATCACTTTCAGCTCAGGAGGGATGATAGTTTTTATATCAATCCGTTTGTCCCTGGGGTCTGATTCATCATTACAGAACTCTTTTCAAAGACTAGCGACAGTTTGGCCACCTGGCCTAGTCCCAAACAAGGAAAGTTGTTCGCCCCTCTTGGACAAACCAGTCAGAAAATAAACATCCTCCAACTCAATTTCGAGCCGGTGGCCGCCAATAATGAAACACTAGTCCTGCACATTCCACCTATTTACCAACCATGTCAGGAGGTCTACCTGTGCCCTCATGCCCTGAATGGCCCAAAATTTATACAAACTGCATGCTCTTAAAGCCTGCATTGTGGGAAAATGCAGCATCACAGCGTCATCCACATCCTCATGCTCACGTTCTCTCCAAATCAACATCTTGCTCATCCTACAAGCATAAAAAGATAAGTTAGAACAATCTAATTTGAAAATTTTTGGGCGGCAAATGAAAAAATTGATTTTGAAATTCAATTGCGTAGGGACCGCACTTTTTCTTTGTACATAGTGCGTAGGAACGCACGCGTTCCATAAGTAAAGTGCAAACCCACGACCTTTTTTCTATATAAAAAACGATTGGGGTCCGCAGGTCATGTGTGTTATGCCTGCGGACCCCCGCGGGTAATTTCTTAAACATATTTTTCCATTAAAACATGAAAACTAAAGCCTAAAAAGAATTGTAAACGAATGAAAAGCAAGATTAAGAGGTCATGGATTACCTGGGACTGACGGTTCTCGATTTCGTCGGACGGATCTTCTAGAATCTTCATAGGAACTTTCTACCCAAAAGCTTCTACTTTTCACTCTGAACTTGAACGGTAAAAATGAAGTTGAAAAAGTCTTTTTTATAAGTTTTTTCGAATAGATGAATTTTTAATTTATTTATTTTTCACTTTAAAAGTGAATTTTGAAAGCATTTTTACTTATTTTAAATAGGTATGTGTAATGTTTCAAGTTTTTGTGCAGAAATTGGATTTATCAGGAGAATTGATCATTTTTCAACAAAATAGCATACTTTTATCACTTTTTCGGACTCTTTCAAAATTTTACGAAAAAGCAAAACATTGGAGTTCTCTTTTAAGCCCTTTTCAGATTCTCTAAACATGAAAATATTGTCGAGTACTTGATTGTTCGAACTCGTTAAAGTAAATGAACGATCGTCCCTTCAGTATAAGTTTACCCCTTTTACAGACTGAAATGGACTATTTACGAAAAAGGTATACGTTGACTAATTACAGTCAATAGAGTTCTCTCCCGCATTATTTTATCCTTTTTCGGGCTCGAGAGACTAAATTTATGAAAAATTACACCCATGGAGTTTTCTTAAGTTTTTTCTTCTGACTCCCTAAAATTGAAAAACATCGAGTTTCTCCTATACTGGACTCGTTAAAATTTAACAGTAAAGGGCCTGTTTAATTTTCAACAGGAACGGACCACTCCTTCTTAGAGTTCGAATCTTAAACTAAGTTGGACTCATCCGAAGGATGAGCTTATAAACAAGCAAATGTTATCCTCCTCAAGCTTGTCAAAAATAAAGAGGTACTTGCCAGAAATGGTGGGGGAAAAGAGAGAAAAATGACTTGTTTGTGGTATTTTGATTTTTCGAAAATCTAGTTAACCACTCTTAAACACGACACTTTCAATCACTTGGGTTGGGAAATCCTTTTCCTAACAGTTAATCGAACCTCATTTGAAAGTATTCATCTGGTTTCTGGGTATTAGCTTTGGTTCAACTGCTACCAAGCCATCTGCAGTGTCGTTATGTGTTCAAGAGGACAGTTCAAATAAACCATTCATCTGCAAAATATCTGTCATCCATTTATGACCATCCCTGAGTCAGTCCTTGCCAATATATTTTCAAAACTTGATCTATGATTTCATGTTGTGGGCTTGCCTATGACAGATCACTTTCTATCGACGACAGCTCATTATCTAGGAAGTTGATCCAGAAATCGTCAGTACCTTGAAATCTGCATGCCTCAATGGCAGGTTTCTCGCCTTCGACGACAGGTTGCATCATTGACCTTCGATCGAATGATTCCGTGACATGTTCGACTTCAACTCATTCATTCACATTTCATGGATTGTACTGATTACTTTGAGAGCCATTGACATTACTGGTGGTTACTCTCACACTTGTTAACAGTTTACATCATTGACTGGTAATCAAGTGGTTTCTACCATGTTCGACTTCGACACATTCATTCACATGGATAGAATCGTACTAGTTCGAGATTCGGAAATCAAGACCCTGGATCTAGTTTCTACCATACAGGATGCGAGGAATTTTGTTATCATTTATATAGTAGACTATTCACAAACAGATGGTTGCGTCCATACTCTGTCTACACATGCCTATACTGTGATGTACTCAAAATTATTCCTGTATTAGAACAGTTTGAATTAGTCTCTAGTTAGTTTTGATCTGAGTATGGGAATGCCTACCTCAGCGATGATATATATATATTTTTCATTGAATGTTTTTACAGGTTCCGACTGGGGTGACCACAGGATGATCTTTGAAATGATAAAGTACTGCACTCTTCATATATGACAAACTTCAGCATCATCTATTCCAGACTTTGCACTTTAGGGGGCAATCTGTTACACTGAAAATTTTCATCCTGACATTTTTCTATGTGTATGAGCTCATAATTACTACTCATACTTCTCCCTTTGCAATTCTAACATATCAGTTCCTCATGTCAAGCCTTGAAAATCAGAGAAAAATTCCTAAAAGTCTCCTAAACTTGGGTATCGCACTTTCTCACTATCTTGCCTACGGTCCTGCACCCAATGTTCAGCTATCCTGCGTACCTGAATGCACTTCATCTATGTTAAAAGTGCGGACCCCTGTAAGATCAAAAAGGCACAAGTAATTTCCAAAAAGCTCAATAAAAGTGAATTCTAGAAGCTTCCAGAAAATATCTTGCGATGATAGAACCGCTCTTATGAGGTGCATATATCCCTTACCTTATGGAGCTAACCCCTTGATATGAGGATCTTATCCCTTTGAAGGAGGATTCTATCCCTTCATAGTTGGAATAGAAAACCTCCTCTATTCTACTATAAAAACAGGCATTGGGTACCTCAAAGGGAGTTGAAGCTTTAGAATATTTGAAGTTAAGCGCTGTTGAGATTCAGACTCAATTAATTAAGACTTTTGTGAGGAAAGATTACATACCTCTATTTGTCTTGATTGGAGGAGTGCAGAGCTTATCAAAGTAAAGGAGATTCCTGCTTCGGACCCCGAAAATTCCTGTGCAACATCAAGGCTCAGATTGTAAGGATTTTCTTCTTTTGAAATTAATACAAATATACTCGTTTTTCTCAATAAGCTTTCAATCAATGGTTTATTTCATAGATTCCTTGATCACTATGATAAGCATGGTTTATGATGATTTATATATAGGTGCTATGTAATATTTTGCTTGTTTTTTACTACATGTTTACGAGGAAAACTCCTTCAAGAGCGCAAGGGACAACAATGACTTCAAACAAGCACTGGACAAACGGTAAGTCCTTAACACCTCTATAGAGATTTTCATAGATCATATATGCTTAGAAAAATATTAGTCTATTTGGCTGTTTGTTTCTAGATACTTTTAGTACTAGGGAGATCGGTCTTGTCCACAAGACAGATTAATCCTCCAACAAGGAAGATGTTCACGAGGAAATCAGGCATGAGGAGGAAGACCTCCATGAGACACAGACATAATTTGATCTTGTTGACTTGGATCAAAAAAATGATTATGACACTTCCTTGACTATTAAGGAGAAGGATTCCCAAATTATAGAGCTTCAAACTAACTTATATAGATCTAAGTTTCTCATTTCTTTTCTTGATCAAGAAAACAATCAACTCCAAACCACGCAGACAATCATGGAGATGCAACTTCTCAAGGCAAAGAGGGAAGAAATCAAGGAAAAGGTATTACTTGATGGGGATTATGATAGATATGGTGAACTTGATGAGGAATAATACCAAATGGAAAGAAATAGGCCAAGGACCAGAGGCCTGAAAAGAGCTTTAGAATTAGAGCAGCAAAAGGAACAAGAACTAGTAGATGATCTCACCTTGAATGAGAAATTTGCAAGAATGATAAGTGAGAAATGGGAGAATTGGTTTGAGAGGGTTAATAACCATCTTGAGAACCTCCTAGAGAAGGCAAAGAAATATAATGACATACAAAGGAATATGGATAAGAACTATTGCAAAAGAAACCAAATTGCAAGGTCTAAGCTCAAGAAGGTCAAGTCAAAGCTTGACAACCTAATCATGCAAGAGGAGAAGAGTAAGCTTGAAATCCTTGTTGAGGCATATATCCATTCTTAATTCACATCATCAACAATAATTCTACATAATTTGGCAATTTTTTGGGAAATTTTGAAGATTTTAGACTTTTTATCATTTCTTGTGAGTCACTAAATAATTTGACTGTCAGGAGCGCAGTGCCCTAGGCATTGCGCTTCTTCTAGGGACCTCCATTAGTCAAACCAAGACCACCAGTGGATTCAAAATGATGAATACATGTATTTTATCAACTTTTATAAGAAAATTTGGGTAAAGTGGTCAGCAGAAAACCAAAAAAAACACCTAAAAAACCATGTTTCTACCCTCTTTTTGAGCCTAGCGCTGTGCTCCTGACCAGTCTTGGGCGATTGAATTTTTAGAGGGTGAAATATGGTCAATTTTGGAAACTAAGCACAGATCTAGAAACTAGATAGGATAGGCATTCCAATGTGCTATCCTAATATTAATTTTGACCCTGGGAACCTCTCCGAAACTTGGTTGCAAAATGGGGATGCACTCCCTTACACTAGCGTTGCGCTCCTGAACAGGGACTGATAATTTTGAATTTTCTCTTAAATTTTGACTTTCACCTTGGAAAATCATGTTTTCACTGATGTAAATGTAATTATGATTCTTTTGAGTTACCTATGGGTAAATACATTAGGTAAAACTCTTTGATAAGATGAATGAATTAGTTTCACTAAAGTTAGGGATGAGTCAGTTTGACCTCACTACACTTTAGGTTTTCAGTTCAGAATTTTGTGGAGTAGCTCCACAACTCAGGAATTCTACCCCTAAGGTTTGGAGAAGTTGTTTCATGTCTATATCTTTCACTTTTTGACTCATTTCACATGTTGGATGTTGTTGTATTGATCAGAGACACTAGTGTATTCATATTTTGGCAAGAATATATTGGATGAGTTGCAGTTATTCTTTTTGGATTCATGTGGTATTGTAATTTGGCATGGTTTCTTCTTTAGTTTCATATGTATGAATGTTTTGTATCTTTCATGTTCATTCCAGCTCTATGATATGTTGATTTCTAAATTTTGATAGGCAGAATACATCTCTTATGCTCTGTTTTGGGAGAATCACCATAACTTTTTTCATTTTCTTTAGTTTAAAAAGAATTCATGTAATGTCATGCTCTTTTTATCACCTCACCTGTATGATCCATCTCACCTAAAAACCCTAAAGTGTTAGAGTGCCTACCTACCTTGCCCCATCATATGCCTGCAATTCTGATCTTATTTTCCCTGACCTAGTTACCTCTTTGACCTAATTCACTAATCCAACACCCAAATCAACCAATGAAAACCCTTGTGATACTATACCTAGCCTAAAACCTAATTGATCTAGCCCTTTTGGCTATGATCCCTTGGAGAGTGCCCTCTTCTTCCTAGTAGGGCTAGCTACTTGGTGAGAGCTTGGTCTGTCGTTACCTTCATTGGTCTCTTCTTAGCCTTGGATATCTGGTGGATTTCTAACATCTTGGCAACCATATTGGGGAAGAAAGTGACAGATCTTCCCTGGGATGGCAATAATAAAAGTTTATATCTAGGTTCTGATGGTGGAAAGTGGTCAGATATATATGAAAGTTGAATCATTCACCTAGAAACTCCAGTGTCGAATAATCTGTTATTGTCAGCTTTTGCAGCCTTCCTCCAGTGATCAAACATGCTTTTACAAAGTGATTTTAAGGTTTCAAGGTCAAATTTTGTCATTTCAGTAAGTCTTCAAGTAAAATTTGGTCACTAGGTATTAGGTCTAGGGTTTTCTTTTACTCCTATCAAAGTTGTCCAAATGTCAGTCCATGTCACCATTCAGCTGAATGTACTATCAATCAGAGGGTTGTCATCATCATGTCAAGTTCCACTGGGCCATTTTACACCTTGTTCATGCTTCAGTTGTGCCTAGGTAAGGTTCATTTCCCTCTCCTAGGGTTTTGAAGGTAATTTCTCTTGGATGGTCAAATCGTCAGCAAAACTTGTATCCTAATGTTCATACACCTTCCCCTATCCTTAATGTACCTTATTAAACACTTCCCATCACTGAGATCCCCCAAATTCCTCATTTTTGCATAAACCCTAGTTTCTTGCTACAAATTTTCTAGGCTAGGCCTGTGTTTTTCCCTTTTAGACCCCTTCCCCTCACTCAATCTCTAAAATTCCACTTTCCCCTGCTTCCTAACATCCCTCCCTACTTCCAAAAATTTTCTCAAGAATTTATAAGCCCCTTATCCCCTTCATTTTGCTTCATTTCGACAAATCCCTTGTTCCACACATCGGGATAGGTTTCACTCCAATGATTTTTCTGAGAAATAAAAGATGAATTTTGGAAAATTGAGAGCGGTTTTTGTCCGAAATAATCCAAGGAAGAAAAACCTCCTTCACTTTTTACACAGGTGTCATGGTTTTAGAGAAATGTCAAAAATACTTTTTCCTCAGGAGAATTGATGCACCTCTGAAGTGAGCTTGGGAAAATCAATATTTCTCCTAGCTTGGTTTGCCAAATGAATTTCTTGATGAGTCAAATGATAACTAGACACAAATATCCTTCCAATGAGCTATCATGAGCTCAATTTATAGTTGAGGAAGACCTTAAAACGTTGACTGCAACAGCACTCTGCCTTGAGGCAGCCTCATTTTGCACATTTTGAACAGTCTTGGGAGATTTGATTTTTGACAGGGTAAATAAACTCCAAATTGAAAAATTATAGTTGGGTTGGAAATTAGACTCAATAATATTTCCAACGGGATATCTCGCGCCCAATTTGGACACCAGGAAGGCCTCCAAAAGCATCCTACAAAAGGGCGCTAGGCATTGGGTTTGTGGCGCGGCGCATAGAGCTGCAAGCCCAATTTCACCATAAACTTCTCCAAATTTTCCAAATGTGCTCAAATCTGTGGTGTGCAAGTAAGTTAAGAGTTTTTTCATTACAAGTGAAGAGTTTTTCTCAGAATTTATGGTGGTTTAGTGTGAGGAAGATCATTGTTCAGTCAAAAGCACAAAGGATACAAAACAGAGTTTGTAAAGTGAAATGTCAAAGTTTACAACATTATAAGGTGGATTTTTCAAATGAGAAATTTAAATCCTTGGCATATGAGATAATTTCAAATTTAAACTTCATTTTTGTGCCAAGAGACAGCAATGAGCAAGAGAAGAGGTGTGAGGAGTGAAGGAAGAAGCTTGGAGGTAGAATTGTGGGTCAGTTTACTTGCGCGGCGCATTGGGTGGAGGTCGCGGCGCATTGGACCGGCCGCCGCAGTGTAAAAATTACATTGGTGCTGTGCATTGGAGGTGCGCGGCACACTGGGCTGACTGCACGACGCACAGGGCAGACAGCACAAATTTTGGCCATTGCTTCCGAAAAATCAAATTGACTCGGTTTTTTCTGCTCAAGTAAGTTCATGTGACCCTCTAGTTGCCATTCAAAAATGTTTGAAGATGGATTATGAGAATTGAAATGCAAAAAATCAAACCCTATTCTCTTGTTTGAGGATTGTCTCCTTTTTTGAAACTTGTTGTGTGCCAAATACTTCCATTCTCCACCGTGTTTTTCCCCATGTCACTGTTCATCTTCTCTCAACAGCCCATTTCACTATTCATCTTGTATCCCAAGTCAATCATTCCGATCCCATTCCCATTATCCCCATCTCACTTGTGAATTTCCTCCAAACCCCAAGTTTATTTCAAGAAACCAAGTGACTGCCCCAAACTCTTAAATTCACAATTTCACTTGATAATAGTATATTATTTCCATCATTTCCACCACCCTATCTTTCCATAGTTTCTCACTTGTTATCACATATTTGGCAATAAAAACCAAAAATACCAAACTCCTCATATTCACCTCAGGAAACATATATGAAGAAGGCATAGAGGAGGTGTAAAAGGCATGATAGACTCCAAATTTTGGCCGAAGCTTCTTTGGCCCAGCATAGTGCTTGATGGTGGACATTCAACCCAAATTTCAAGAAATTTGGGAAACTTTTTGTCAAGTTTGATTTTTTTTGGCCTAAACAGAGATTTTTCCACCCGACGCGTAGCGCCACTTGGCGTGCGCTTATAATTGGCAGCTATTTTGTTGGGTGTGGAGCCTGATTATCTTGTTTACTTTGTATCACAGCGTTGGAACCCTGTACCTTAAAAGGGGAGGTAATGCCGCCCGTAATTAATCACTGTCGTGGGGGGTCCAGGGGGGCCAGCAGCGCTTTTCAGAGCCCCCCCCTGGTGGGTGTTCGGGGGCAGTGCCCCCAAAGCTAAAAAAAGATGTAAAATTGCCTTGTAAAAGTATAGTAATTTCTATTCAATCTGGGCTGTTCATTAGGCAAATGATCTGACGGTAGAAGTTATGTTTAGATTAGGGTTTTTTGCCCTAGAAGGAAACCCCCTTGTATATATGAGGGTATTGTATTGCGGCTGTGTATTATGTATGTGTATTCTCGGAGCGAGAAACAGAGAGGGAGACTGTGAGAGAGAACAAAGGATATTACAGTGGATCTACTGTAGGTTTTGTCTCTTCTTCTTTTTTGCTGGATAATAGAAAGGAAGGACTGGCTGTTCAGGGTGGATGTAGCCCAAATTGGGTGAACCACGTTATATCTGTGTCTCTCTGGTTTTATGTGTTTTGTGTGCATGTATTTTTCCGCATATTTTATGTGTTGCATTGCTCCATAATATATAATTTTCTAACATATTTTGGAGGAAAATTTTGCATTTATGGATTTTTCATCAAAATTTATGCATGCCTATGGATTACCTAAGGATTTCATCAAGTTTTGGGTTTCCTAAAGGGTCAAAAACACCTCAAAATGGCCTTTCTGCCACTTTTTTCACACACAGGAAGCAGTGTTGGGAGATTTGATTTTTTGAGGGGAAAATGGCAACCAAATCCAAAAATTCCACTTGGGTTGGAAAGTAGACAGGCATGGCTTTCCAACGAGCTATCCTGCACTCAATTTGGACTTCAGGAAGGTCCTCAAAATCAGCCTCAAAGTTGTGCTACGCATAGAGATTTCAAGCGCGGCGCATAGGGAAATTTGGCCTATTTTTCACTCAGCAGCTCAGAATTTCACCAAGTTTTGGCTAGTTTGACTTTTTCATGTAACTCTTGATGTAACTTGATGTAACTTCATGACTATGATGTAATTTTGGCACATTTTTACTCATCCAAGTAGATTCATTCACCAAAAAGTGAAATGTAAGTGAATGAATCAATTTCCTATCATATAGAGGCAAGTTGTTTCATTGCCTATTTTCCAGTTCTTAATTTAGATCTTGTTGAAAAAGCTCCTAAAATAGTGAGCTTGACACCTATAGGCATGGGAATGAGTTAGGCTTGTCTATATCTTGTATTTTCTCAGTCATTTTCAGAGGTTGGACACTTGGGATTGCTTTGAGCTTCATTGTACATTTCATCTCTGCATTTTGGCAAAGGAATAGACCAGGGTTTGCAGCACTCTTTGGGATCCATGTGGCTCTATGTTTTTATGGTGTGTTTCTCTCAGTGATTGTAAGTTTACTGATTTTTTATGTGTACCATTTACCTCCCTATTTTCTTCTAAAATTAAACAAATGAGTGATAAAGGTGGAATTCATTAGATTGCTTTTCTCTGCCTTGAGTTTTGTTTATTTTTCCATGTTTTCATCTGTTTGAAGAGGATTCTTGAAATCCTCTTGCCCTATTCAGCTCCTCACCGGTCTGAACTATCCATTCATTCAATCCAAAGTGTCAAAACAATTTCCTTTCTTGCCCCATTCAGAACTCTGCAAAAACTAGGCCTCATCCTCAGACCCAAAACTGCCTTTCCCTTTGTTTCCAACAAAAAACCCCAAAATCAAAATCAAACTCTTGTACTTATATACCTAGCCTAAAATCAGCCTTTATTTCAAGTCATCTCAAGCCTTATTGATTATCTTTGCTGATATTGACCCAGAGAGAGCCCTCTCCTAATCTGGTAGGGCTAGCTACCAGATTAAGCGTGATTTGATGTTACCCTAGACTCTGCCTTTCTCAGCGTGAGGTAGATTTAGGCAATAACATAGTGGCGACCATACTGGGGAAAATTTTTTGTTGTTTTCTTTATAAAATATAGATGGAGCCTGAAGTTAGCCAAGTAGCCTTTGAAACGCTCTTGCTTTGCATTAGCGAAAGTAGATAAATGCTACTTCAGTCAATCTTCGGTCTAGTTTATGAACTGAACATCTGGTTTCCTCAGTAAGATCTAATCAAGTTCAGATCTAATTGTTGATGGTGGAAAATGATCAGACACCGCAAGGCTGAAATCATTCACCTGGCAACTCTAAATCAGTTTCGAGATCAGATCCAAGGACTCCATTGGAGGATGAACCTGACCAGCAAAAACATGAAAGGACAATATGGAAAGATCGAGTATCCAAGTTGGAATTTCATCCAAGACATTTTTTTCTTTGTCATAAATTATTTCTTTTCTTTTCCCGAGAATGTCAAGAAGGCTTTGCAAAGCATATTGTATTTGAGAAAATATCCTCGGCCTGCATTTGATTCCTTCCCTTTAAAGAGTGTAAATACCAAAGAGTTGCATGCTTTTGAGCTTGATCAAAACCTTTCTTCTGAATCTTGTGATGACCGTCTTCAAAATTATGAACCTCAAGAGACCAAGACTGATTCTATACCTTCTGTACATACCCCTATACCTTGTAAAATTCCAGATCGATACAAGCCTCTGATTTTTCCTCTTATATCCCATGCTTTCCCTAAAAATCATGACCTATATCTACCACGATTTGACGGTGAACGCGACAATATCACTGTTGAGAGACATGTTCTGAATTTTGAGTATTTTCTTGACCTTTTTGAAGTTGATGAAGAGGATGTCAGTATTAGGCTTTTTGCTCTTTCTTTTCAAGGCCAAGTCAAGAGTTGGTTCAAAACCCTGCCTGATGCGAGCATCTCATATTTCCAGCAGTTCGTCAAAGTTTTCCTTGACAGGTGGGTGGTCAGACAAAACCCTTTCTCTATTATAGAAGAGTATAACCAGCTGAAAAGACAGCCAAGGGAGACAGTACAACAGTTTTTTTCCAGATTTAACAAAGTATATTTTTCGATGCCAGTTGATATAAGACCTCCTCCTAGATCTGCTCTCTTGCACTATCCGGGTGCCTTTGATCTGGAAATGGAGTTTCAGTTGAGAGAAAGGAATATTGCAACACTTGAAGAGATGCAGAATAGTGCAGTAAATGTAGAGGCTCATTTGCTGATCCGAAGGGCAAGGTTGAAAGAATAAGAGATGAAAAACATGGATACGAAGAAATCGACATCTCTAGAGGTAAAGCTTGACATGTTGGTAAGTGCAGTGGAAGAGATGATGCAAAATATCACCACAAGGAATGAGTATAATTTTTAAGCCCATGGCTCGCTGATTGAAGAAGAATAAGTTGTTGATCCAAAAAAATTTGTTTCTTATCCCAGTTGTCATAGATCTGATAATGACTGTTTTGTAGATCATCTTGGAGAAGAGAGATCTGTTGATTTGACATGTATGCTTGATGATGTGTTTTATATTGATGATTTGCCTCAGTTTGATCAGTATGATGATGATTATGTTCTCCAAACATAAGCTATTCTTGCAGACAAATCAACAGCTAGTTTATGGAAGGAGGAAGTTCACTTTCAGTAGCTCGAGTACACTGATCAACTGATGCATATCAGCTATGACATTGATGAGGAAAGTGCAGCAAATTTTGAAGTAAGTGAAGGATCTTTTCCTTTTTGTTTTGATTCATTTCAGTTCATCAGAGAAAAATCCCATGCAATCAGAAATCAATTGTCAACAAGTCTTGATTCGGACCATCTTGAGGGAAATGAAAACTTTGTTCAAGATTTCTCATATTCAGATTTTCAGCCCCCGAATGCCATTGATTGTCAAGTTGCAGATGAAGACTTGAAAGCTGGCACATATGATCAAATGATACAATATGATTCCATACCATTTTGTTTTGAATCATTTCAGTTTTTGAAGGGTAAATTGCATAGTAAATCTTCAAATGAGCAGCTTGTAGAAAATCATGTAATCTCATAGGAACCAATAGAAAATGGGTTGCAACCGTATTTTCATTCTTTTCAAGTTTTTCACGATCCAATAGCTGATGTGTTGGATGAGGTTTGCAGTCAAAGTTTTTCTCCATTGACTACATGTGAACTTGACAAAAGTATTGATATAAACTTGATCCGGCAGCCAGTCTCTTTGTCAATTTTAGCAGGAGTCTCGTCACAAAGCTCAGATCAAAGTTTGCATTCATGGTATGAGGAGAAGAGAAGTAATCCATTGGATGAGCTAAGTCCCAGTGTGCATGAATTTCAAGATCCATATGCAGTGTTTTTGGAGGCGGATAGAGAATCCATAGTATTCAACGGATATGTTCACAAGTTTTCATGGGAGTTGCCTTTTAGTAGTTCTCTCTTGTTGTTCATAAGTGAGCACTTGTGGAGAATTCAAACAGCAGCTGGAATACTTACTTGGTTGCATTGGTTGTTTCATTTCACTTGATCAGGTGATGAATGAAACTATTAGAGTAGGTTGTATTGAATAAGCTTCATATTAAGCATATTTCCATTTTGTCGGTTGTGTTTAAGTATCAAGTCAGTTTTTAGTTGAGTGAGATTCAATTTGTGTCGTCAAGTCATCAGTTTTTAGTCATGCATTTCAGCTTGAGTTTTTGACTCCATTGCCCAATGGATGAAGGCAATGTCTGTTTTCCAAAGATTTGTAGTTCTTGGCACCTCCAAGGAGCTACCATCCCCATTGGAGCCAATGTTAGTGTCAGCCTTTGCACCCTTCCTCCAGTGATAAAACATGCTTTTACAAAGTGATTTTAATGTTTCAAGGTCAAATTTTTTCATTTCAGTAAGTCTTCAAGTAAAATTTGGTCACTAGGTATTAGGTCTAGGGTTTGCTTTTACTCTTGTCAAATTTGTCCAAATGTCAGTCCATGTCACCATTCAGCTGAATGTACTATCAATTAGAGGGTTTTAATCATCATGTCAAGTTCAAATGGGTCATTTTACACCTTTTTCATGCTTCAGTTGTGCCTAGGTAAGGTTCATTTCCCTCTCCTACGGTTTTGAAGGTAATTTCTCTTGGATGGTCAAATCGTCAGCAAAACTTTTATCCTGATGTTCATACACCTTCCCCTATCCTTAATGTACCTTATTAAACCTTTCCCATCATTGAGATCCCCCAAATTCCTCATTTTTGCACAAACCCTAGTTTCTTGCTACAAATTTTCTAGGCTAGGCCTGTGTTTTGCCATTTTGGACCCCTTCCCCTCACTCAATCTCTGAAATTCCACTTTCCCCTGCTTCCTAACATCCCTCCCTACTTCCCAAAATTTTCTCAAGAATTTAGAAGCCCCTTATCCCCTTCATTTCGCTTCATTTCGAAAAATCCCTTGTTCCACACATCGGGATAGGTTTCACTCCAATGATGTTTTTGAGCAATAAAAGATGAATTTTGGAAAACTGAGAGAGGTTTTTGTCCAAAATAGACCAAGGAAGAAAAAAATCCTTCACATTTTACACAGGTGTCATGGTTTTAGATAAATGTCAAAAATATAGTTGCCTCAGGAGAATTGATGCACCTCTGAAGTGACCTTGGGAAAATCAAGATTTCTCCTAACTTGGTTGGCCAAATGAATTGCTTGATGAGTCAAATGATAACTAGACACAAATAGATTTCCAATGAGCTATCATGAGCTCAATTTAGAGTTGAGGAAGACCTTAAAAAGTTGACTGCAACAACACTCTTCCTTGAAGCAGCCTCATTTTGCACATTTTGACCAGTATTGGGAGATTTGATTTTTGACAGGGTAAATTAACTCCAAATTGAAAATTTTCAGTTGGGCTGGAAAGTATACTCAATAATATTTCCAACAAGCTATCCCACTCCCAATTTGGACACAAGTAAGGCCTCCAAAATCCTTCTGCAAAAGGGAGCTACGCATTGGGTTTGTGGCACGGTGCATAGAGCTGCAAGCCCAATTTCACCATAAACTTCTCCAAATTTTCCAAATGTGCTCAAATCTGTGGTGTGCAAGTAAGTTAATAGTTTTTCCATTGCAAGTGAATATTTTTTCTCAGAATTTATGGTGGTTTAGTGTGAGGAAGCTCATTTTTCAGTCAAAATCACAAAGGATACAAAACAGAGTTTGTAAAGTGAAATGTCAAAGTTTACAACATTATAAGGTGGATTTTTCAAATGATAAATTTAAATCCTTGGCATATGAGATATTTTCAAATTTAAACTTCATTTGTGTGCCAAGAGACAGCAATGAGCAAGAGAAGAGGTGTGAGGAGTGAAGGAAGAAGCTTGGAGGTAGAATTGTGGGTCAGTTTACCTGCGCGACGCATTGGGTGGAGGTCGCGGAGCATTGGGCCAGCCGCCGCAATGTAAAAATTACACTGGCGCGGCGCATTGGAGATGCATGGTGCACTGGGCTGACTGCGCAGTGCAAAGGGCAAACAACACAAATTTTTGGCCATTGCTTCCTGAAACTCAAATTGACTCGATTTTTTCTGCTCAAGTAAGTTCATGTGACCCTCTAGTTTCCATTCAAAAATGTTTGAAGATGGATTATGAGAATTTAAGTGCAAAAACTCAAACCCTATTCTCTTGTTTGAGGATTGTCTCCTTTAGGGTTTTGAAACTTGTTGTCTGCCAAATACTTCCATTCTCCACCGTGTTTTTCCCCATGTCACTTTTCATCTTCTCTCAAAAACCCATTTCACTGTTCATCTTGTATCCCAAGTCAATCATTCTGATCCCATTCCCATTAACCCCATCTCACTTGTGAATTTCCTCCAAACCCCAAGTTTATTTCAAGAAACCAAGTGACTACCCCAACCTATTTAATTCACAATTTCACTTGATAATAGTATATTATTTCCATCATTTCCACCACCCTATCCCTCCATATTCCCTCACTTGTTATCACATATTTGGCAACAAAAACCAAAAATACCAAACTCCTCATATTCACCTCAAGCAACATAGATGAAGAAGACATCGAGGAGGCGTAAAAGGCATGATAGACTCCAAATTTTGGCCGAAGCTTCTTTGGCCCATCATAGAGCTTGATGGTGGACATTCAGCCCAAATTTCAAGAAATTTGGGAAACTTTTTGTCAATTTTGATTTTTTTTGGCCTAAACACAGATTTTTTCGCCCGACGCGTAGCGCCACTTGGCGCGCGCTTATAATTGGCAGCTTTTTTGGAGGAAAAATTTGCATTTCTGGATTTTTCATCAAAATTTATGCATGCCTATGGATTACCTAAGGATTTAATCAATTTTTGGGTTTCCTAAAGGGTCAAAAACACCTCAAAATGGCCTTTCTGCCATTTTTTGCACACACAGGAATTAGTGTTGGGAGATTTGATTTTTGGATAGGACAATGGCAACCAAATCCAGAAATTCCACTTGGGTTGGAAAGTAGACAGGAAGGGCTTTCCAACGAGCTATCCTGCACTCAATTTGGACTTCAGGAAGGCCCTCAAAATCAGACTCAAATGTGTGCAATGCATAGAGATTTCAGGCGGGGCGCATAGGGAAATTTGGCCTATTTTTCACTCAGCAGCTCAGAATTTCGCCTAGTTTTGGCTAGTTTGAATTTTTCATGTAACTCTTGATGTAACTTGATTTAATTTCATGACTATGATGTAATTTTGGAACATTTTTACTCATCCAAGTAGATTCATTCACCAAAAAGTGAAATGTAAGTGAATGAATCAGTTTCCTATCATATAGAGGCAAGTTGTTTCATTGCCTATTTTCCAGTTCTTAGTTTAGATCTTATTGAAAAAGCTCCTAAACTAGTGAGCTCCACCCCTAGAGGCATGGGAATGAGTTAGGCTTGTCTATATCTTGTATTTTCTCAGTCATTTTCATAGGTTGGACACTTGGGATTTCTTTGAGCTTCATTGTACATTTCATCTCTGCATTTTGGAAAAGGAATAGACCAGGGTTTGCAGCATTCTTTGGGATCCATGTGGCTCTATTTTTTTATGGTGTGTTTCTCTCAGTGATTTTAATTTTAGTGATGCTTTATGTGTACCATTTACCTCCCTATTTTCTTCTAAAATTAAACAAATGAGTGATAAAGGTGGAATTCATTAGATTGCTTTGCTCTGCCTTGAGTTTTGTTTAATTTTCCATGTTTTCATCTATTTGAAGAGGATTCTTGAAAGCCTCTTTCCCTCTTCAGCTCCTCACCGGTCTGAGCTATCCATTCATTCAATCCAAAGCATCAAAACAATTGTCTTTCTTTCCCCATTCAGAACTCTGCAAAAACTAGGCCTCATCCCCAGACCCAAAACTGCCTTTCCCTATGTTTCCAACAAAAAACCCCAAAATCAAAATCAAACTCTTGTACTTATATACCTAGTCTAAAATTAGCCTTTATTTCAAGTCATCTCAAGCCTTATTGATTATCTTTACTGAGATTGACTCGGAGAGAGCCCTCTCCTAATCTGGTAAGGCTAGCTACCAGATTAAGTGTGGTTTGATGTTACCCTAGACTCTGCCTTTCTCAGCCTAAGGTAGATTTAGGCAATAACAGAATCCAAAGGTTTCATTAGGGGAATTTTCACATTTAAAATGGGCCTCCTAAGGAAAATGTACAATCAAAATTCACTTTATGAGAACCAATCACATTTTAGGGGATGACATCATCCTTAATGGTTGAGGTGGAATTTCTTGAGTTAGAGGTACTTACTTGTCACATTCTCAATGGTGGATAAAAACTCATGGTTAACCATGGTAGTGCTCTAAGTAATTTTAAAGTCAAAGTAAAGTACTCATAATAAATGTCATTTCACACTTTTTGAATAAAAATATATTATTGTCATTTCATATTTCTTGAAAGAAACAATGCATATCCCTATACATTTATTATATTATATTATATTATATTATTTTTATATAGTATATTAATTACATGTTATTTTACAATTTAAATAATATAAATTTTAATTAATAGCATATAATATAATTAAGAATTTATAAGTTTATATTTATATTTTATTTTAAGTTATTTAAGTGCAAAGGACAATTGCATTATTTGTTCAATGATAATGATTTTTTCTTGAAAAGGTCATTCTTATTTATAGTCACATCAATACAATTTTTTTATTAATTTTATTTTGGTACAACTTTTGAATTTAATTTAATTATGGTTACATGGATTGTGGTGCAAAAGGTGAATTGAAAATTCATAATATTATTTTATTGGTTTTGCTATTGTTTTATTATTTCCTTAGGAGGCCCATTTTAGAACTCAAAATTTCCCTAATGCATAATTTTCATGGTGACTCCACTATTCAAGAACTGGTAGTTTTAAGATATTATTGGTGAACTCACTATTGTAAAAATGGATTCAATTGCTCGAAGGTATGCTCCTATGAATCAAGCTCATATTCCTAGTTTTCTGAACTGTATTCCTTATATAGATTGGAAATCAGGATTATCAAATTTTAAGGGTCAGGACGGTGAATATGCTAGTTTGCATTTGGTAAAATTTCATTTTCGTATTCGTAGACTAAAGATTGAGTTTCCTAAAGATTGTCTGATGAATATGTTTATGGCTACCTTGGAGGAAAAAGTGAGATCATGGTATGAGAATCTAGCATCTGCTAGTTTATATTCTCTAAAGGAATTTCATTCAGCTTTCTTTCAACATTATCAAAGCTCTAATTCTTCATTTTCGATGATTGATAATTGTAATGAGATCACTAATAATTTCATTGAGTTTCTTGAAAATTTTTATGGGGATGAAGAGTGTCTAGATGATGAGATCATAGAAGTCCTATATGATTTTTCCTCCCAACAAGAATCCATAGTTTCCTCCTTGGATGAAAAATACCAGGACCAAGAAAGATAAATCCATATTCCTTATCTTGAAAATGAAAATCATCAAGCCAGTGTTAACTGATATAAAAATCAATTTTCTCCTCTGTCTAAAGATGAGATAGATCATATCCTGAACACTCATGTTACAGTGCAAGCTAATGTAGGTTTGCAGTGTTCAGATAGTCAAGAATGTGTTAGTCAAACTTCTTCAATTATTGAAAATGAAAATATGAGTTTAAATGATGACAGTCATGAAACTTATGAAACTATATAGGAAATTGTTGTGAGTAATCCAATTTGTGATTGTGATTTCTTGCAAAGAGATCAACTAACAAGAACTATTTCTTTCATAAAGAGGATAAGGCTTTCATGTTTAACAATCTTGAAGAATGTTTTGTATTAAAGGATGATTTAGACTATGAATTTGACGAGTATGAGCCTAAGACAGACATTATGCCAGAGATAGAATCAGAGTTTCCCATGCTTAAGGAATTTATAGCCAACACTCAAATAGCAGAAATTCATACTTACCTATGCCTTCTTATGGATCAACAACCGAGTGTTATTTCAAATCAAATGAAGAGTATTCTTGTGTTTTCGCTGGATCTCAAGACAAGGTAACATTTCATAGTTTTTAAGATCATTTTACTAATTTTCTACAGTTAGAAAGGGAGATGCATTTTCTTATTTTCATGGACCAGAAGCACATGTTCAGTGGGCACTCAAAGTTGTCTAGTTTTTGTTTTTTCTACCTGCTCGAGGAAATTAAGAGCAAAATTCAAGTAAGTAGCCATCTTTTGGATTGCTTGCACTGGAAGGATCACTTCACATGATTGTACATATGTCTTCAGCAAGTACGTGGTTGTAATCAGGATTTGAAGCCCTCAATTCTCGGTGATATGATTCCATAAATAAGTTTTGTAAGTTTTTATTTCAATCAGTTTATCAAGCCATGTTTTCAGTATTCAGTCTAGTTTTCAGCTTTTGAATCCATGACCAATGGATAGGCACTTGGTCTACGATGTTCTTAGCACCTCCAAGGATCTACCATCCCCAGCTGGAGCCAATGTTAGTGTGAGTTTTTGCATCCTGCCACCAGTGATCAAAATATCTCTTTTCACATCATATTAGGGTCCCATTCTGAAATTTTTTATCATTCCACTAGGTCATGCAAAAATTTGGTCACTTGGTGCAGATTTTCGTCAAAGTTCATCATTTTCAAAAATTTCATTTCATCACTTGTTGGCTCACTTTGTCACTTTCTGAGTGTCCATTATTTCTTGAGATTACATCACGTATCCAGTAATGTCATCATGAATTCCAATCAGTCAAGGTTCCCATCAAGTCTTAGGGTTTTCAAGGTCTAATAACCCGCCATTTCCATTGCATAAGACCAGAAAGTAAGAGAGTGATCAAATAACTTCTCTTTACTATGTAAAGATGATTTTTAAGGAGTAATTTTTATTTCAAGAAGTAATTTTGATTTCAAAATGTAATTTTTATTTTTCATTATGTAATTTTATGTCACTCAATTTGTAATAAGTTCATGGCTCCCAAGTTTCCAACTTAGAGTTCCATATGCCAAAGCATCAAAATTTCAAAATCTAAGTGTCTCAATCCATCAAATGATCAATTGTAAAAGAATGAAGTCATAGTGAAAAGGTATAGTTTCAAAGTTTAAAGATGAATGTGAAGAAGGTAAAGTGTGTCCCAAGGCCCAAAACATCAAATCCACCAAGTATAAAGCTAACCAAGACATCAAATTCACTCTTATTTGTTCCTCACAACATCGAGCTACCACTTCCATAGCTTGAATTTCCAATTTGAAGGGTGAAAAAATGATTTCTTTGGTGGCACTACGTTCCTGGACAAGCGGGGCTGCGCTCCTGTAACTAGTGTTATGCACCTGCAAAGTGCGTAGCGCTCCTGGCAAAGAGGGCATTGTACTCCACCCAAAGGCGATGTGTTCCTGCCCTTTTTGCTCAGAAAGCTCTAAAATTCATCCAAATTTCTTCTAACCTCCAGCAAAGGTTCTCACCATCTCTTAACAAGTAAGTAACACACAATTGCCACCTCCTTACATTCTTCAAGAGCAATTTTCATGGTGTTTGAGTTTTCATGCAAAATTTGGAGTTTGTCTAGTTAAAATCCCTAATATCATTCCCAATTTGATTCCCTAAGACCTCACATTTCCTTCCCACATCACAGTGAAACCTATCCCTACCCTTACATTACTATATCTCTGTCCTTCAATCCCTTTTCCCATAAACCCTAAGTCCTAGGCATTTCAATTTCCTAGGCACCCATTACCATCGAACGTGTAATAAAATTACCATTCCCAATTCCCTAAACATTTTAACAACCCACCACCTCCCTAAGTTTACTAACCCCTTCCCCTATCTTCCTAATTTTCCCTACCCCATTCCCCACTCCCATTTCCTCATCCCTAGGGTTTCTAGACCAAATACCATGGAGGAGGAAAACATAGACTACATGGAGGAAGAAGAGAGGAAAGAAAGAAGGTCACATAAGGGAGGAAGGATTCTTAGAATTGATCCCACCAACACCAGAGAACTAATGGCCTCTCCCATGACTATCACTTGTTTCAAGCATGTAGAATGCTTTGATTTTTGTGAAATGATACAAAGAGTCCAACACCACCCTGTTTTGAGTAGACTATTCATATCAAAACTTCAGGTTAATCAAGTGACCCTTGCTAGTGTGACTTTAACCATATCCTCAGCCATCCTTGTAGCTGCCACTGGAATTCCAACTATAGGTGAGAAGTGGTTCAAGGCCAAATACTTGGATGATCACTAGTATGAGCCATACATCAAGCCAAGGTACAAAAATGAAGGAAAGAGAGTTTTTCCTTTCAATTACCTCCTTGATAGGTATGCCCCCATGATTAAAATCATCATGAATTATTTCTCTTGTGAAGGCATGTTCTCCATATTTTGCATATATCATATTAGATTTCTCATGCACTTCACAAGGGTCAAGATGCTCAATATTCCATATTATCTATTTAGGAGCATTGAAAAAATGGCATAAATTGTACAAAAGAGAGATTATGACCAGCAGATGAACAACCTCTTTCACCACTATCTCATCAATATCATTGTCCTCCATCACCTTAACTAGTTGAACATCTCATGGGACACTTTTATTACCAATGACATCTTCACTACTCCACAAGTTCAACATGTTTAAGATATGCCTCCCCCATCTCATCCTACTACATATATTCCTCCATCTCAACCCACAGCACCTAATTCTTCATTAGCTCAGCCTGCTATACCCATTTCATCACCATCATCACCATTTCAAAGTTAGATTGGGTCATCTAGCAAAGTTATGGTCAGCAAGCCTAAAAGGGTTGAATTGGGCACATTGGCTAAAACATATCAGAGAGGGAATAGGAAAGTGTTTGCTCCACATATTATGGAAGGGACCTTGCCTTATTCATCAACAAATAAGGTACATAAAGGGAAAAAAATATGACAGAGGCAGATTTTCATGAGGAAGTCAGGCATGAGGAGGAAGACCTCCATGAGACAGAGACATAATTTGATCTTGTTGACTTGGATCAAAAACTTTATCATGACACTTCCTTGATTATCAAGGAGAAGGATGCCCAAATTAGAGATCTTCCTACTAACTTAGATAGATCTAAGTCTGTCATTTCTTTTATTGAGCACGAAAACAATCAACTCCAAACCAAGCATACAAACATGGAGATTCAACTTCTCAAGGAAAATAGAGAAGAAAACAAGGAAAATGTCTTTCTTGATAGGCTTATGATAGATATGGTGAAACTGAAGAGGAAGAAGACCAAATGCCAAGAAAGTGGCCAAGAACCAGAGGCTTGAAAATAGCTTTAGAATTAGAGCAACAAAAGGAACAAGAACTAGTAGATGAGCTCACTTTGAAGTAGCAATTTTCCATAATGATAAGTGAGAACTTGAAGCATTAGTTTGAGAGGGTTAATAACCATATTGAGAACCTCTTGGAGAAGGAAAATAAATATAATGACATACAAATGAAGATGGAAAAGCACTATTTCAAAAGAAACCAAATTGCAAGGCCTAAGCTCAAGAAGGTCAAGTCAAATCTTGATAACCTAATCATGCAAGAGGAGAAGAGGAAGCTTGACATCGTTATTGAGGCCTCCCTTCATGCTTAACACACATCATCAGTAACCATTTTGAAAATTTTGGCAATTTTTTTGGAAATTTTGAATATTTTTTAGTTTTTATGCATTTCTTGACAGTCACTAGACAGTTTGACTATCAGGAGCACAACACCCTAGGTGATGTGCTTCTTCGAGGGACCTCCATTGGTCAAAAAAATACCACCAGTGGATTCAAAATGATGAATACATGTAGGTTAGAAACTTTTCTAAGAAAATTTGTGTAAAATAATGAGAAGAAAGTCAAAAAACACCTAAAAAACCATGTTTTTGCCCTCCTTTTGAGCCTGGCACTGTGCTCCTGACCAGTCTTGGGATATTGACTTTTTTAGGGTCAAATCTGGTCAATTTTGGAAACTAGTCAAGGATATGAAAACTAGACAAGACGAGCTTTCCAATGCGCTATCCTGAGCTCAATTTGGACACCGGGAACCCCTACAAAACTTGGTTGAAAAATGGCAATGTGCTCCTGACACTAGCGCTACGCTCCTGACCAGGCATTAATAATTTTGAATTTTCTCTAAAATTTTGACTTTCACCATGGAAAATCATGTTTTTAATAATGTAAATGATGGATGTAAATTTAATTATGATTCTTTTGAGTTACTTGGGGGTAAATACATTAGGTAAAACTCTTTGAGAGGATGAATGAATCATTTTCACTAAAGTTAGTGATGAGTTAGTTTAACCTCCCTACACTTTAGGTTTGCAATTCAGACTTTTGTAGATCAGCTCCACAACTCAGGGATTCAACCCATGAGGTTGTGATAAGTTTTTTCATGTCTATATCTTTCACTTATTGACTCATTTCACAGGTTGTATGTTGTTTTATTGATCAAAGACACTAGTGTATTCATATTTTGGTAGGAATATATTAGATGAGTTGCAACTATAATTTTGGGATTCATGTGGTATTGTACTTTGGCATAGTTTCTTCTTCAGTTTCATATGTATGAATGTTTTTTATCTTTAATTTTCATTCTAGATCTATGATATGTTGATTTCTCAAGTTTGATAGGCAGAATACATCTCTTATTCTCTGTTTTGGGAGAATCACCATAACTTGTTTTAGTTTATTTAGTGTAAAAATAATTCATGTACTATCATGATCTTCTTAGCACCTCACCAGCCTGATCCATCTCACCTAAAAACCCTAAAGTGTTAGAGTTCCTACCTACCTTGCCCCATCATATGACTGTAATTCTGATTTTATTTACCCTGACTTAGTTACCTCTTTGACCTAATTCACTCATCTAACACCCAAATCAACCAATAAAAACCCTTGTGCTACTATACCTATCCTAAAACCTAATTGATCCATCCCTCTTGGTTGTGATCCCTTGGAGAGAGCCCTCTCCTTCCTAGTAGGGCTAGCTACTTGGTGAGAGCTTGGTCTGTACTTACCTTCATTGGTCTCTTCTTAGCCTCAGAGATCTAGTGGAGTGATAACAACACCAAAACCACCTAAAATGCTTCAAAATTTCAATTTCTCATAGATGGTGATTCAGATTTACCTATTAAATTGAAAACAACATAGAGAAACACAATAAACAGTTACAATTTGATATGCATCTATTGTTCTCCCAACCTATTGTCCCCACAAAACTATACTCTTCACAAACAATTTAGTTTGCAACTAAACCTATTAATTTTAAATTGCACAAATAACACCAATAAAACCCCAATAAATATGTAATTTCCAAGTAACCTTCAATTAAAATTTAACATTTAACACAGAATAATACAGCCTTCAATCAAAAATTATGGCCAGAATTTACACAAAATAACATGTATTCTAAACAATCTAACAAGCAAGCCCAAAGAGAAACAAAAAGAAACAAGCTAAAAAGCAAGCCCAAAGACAAAACCAAATAATTTTACACAAAACCCATCAGCTGAAAGTGTTTAAAAACACAAGAAACAAGCTCAATAGAGAAACAATAATCCTTCAAGGTAAATGTGTTTAAAAACACATGCAAAAGACTAGTAGGATAGAGTCCTACCTTCCAACTCTCCTCGGCGTCATCCATGTCAGCATGCCACAGGAACCCATACACTCCAAAAACCCAGCATGCCACAAGAACCCCAAATTCTCATAAAAAAGAAACTACATTGAGCACATTGACCTGCAAACAATGAAACAATCCTTGAGACCAAACAGTGCCAAATATTCATGCACATAACAAGCACAAAATGTCAAAAAAGTTGATACAAAACCAACATTTACCTTGTTAGCACTCTAGTAAATTCTTAAGTTGAGGGATTTTGTAATATTCCTATTTTAATAGGAATATTCAATTTCATTTTGTCTTCTTTATTCAAAGAATAATTATGTAAAGGAGGATCAAAAAATCCTAATAAAAGAATAAATACATGCCCAAATGTGAACAGAGGTAAATCAGGGCTGTCTTGATAACATCCACTTGTGTGTGAAACAGGATTGAGCTATTTGACTGGGTCAACAAGACCAAATCAAAACACAATCCAGATACATTGAACCTCATGGATGATCAGCGCAGTTCTACAAGGAGGTCCTCCATGTGAAAAGGGTTAAATGAATGAAGGTGTTTTATGGTTTTGGCAATCTCTCATCTTATAAAAGGAAGAGGAAGGAAAAATATTGAGGTTGTTCAATGATTTGATTTCTAAATTGTTGTCTGTTTAGACAAACAACTTTCTCGGCTGCTCACCCTAGATTGAATTGGAATTTCCTGTTTAGGAGTTCCATCTCTTCCCATTGAGGAGCTCTTGAGAGAGCTTGTATTGCTTGTTCCATCTAGCTAGGAATGTATGGGAAATGGGAACAACTACACTATTGGGAATATTTTAAGATATTACCAATGTGGAGCTTCAAAAAATCATGAGAATAACAATGTATATCAGTTCATAATATGCACAAGAAACATTTAACCATCAAATGAATGATCAGCAGCAGATATTTTCCTCACTATCCTCTCCCGGCATGAGGAAATATAGCCTTCTGGACCATAAAAACATAATTTTCAGAAAATAACGCAATAAATATGGGAAATGGTACTTGGATCCCATGGTTTATACATTATAAAACTTCCATACCGAATTTTAGCTCAAAATAATCATTCTAGCTAAGTTAAACAGATCTCCCCAGCTAGAGACAGCTCAAAAACACCCCAATCCCATGACTTTCAACTGCAACATTTCTGAAGACTATGAGAGCGTAATTCCCATTAGGGTTTCTACAGAAAATGATGGAATAAGACTGATAAGAATTTCATATTAATCATATAGCAAATAAATGGAGGTTTAACCTCTTTTACAGCAGAAATAAGACACCCGGCAAGGGTTTCCGACATTATGCATGAATAAAAAGAAAAACTACAGAAAATAACGTAGTTACTGCATCTCTGTATTACACATGGATGAATATGACATAATATAGCTGAAAAATATAGAAAAATGGCCCTAGGCCCTTCTTATTAGAACTCCTAGAGGGAAATAAACACCTCCTCCTCAAACAAGCACAAAGTAGCAGGGTTTAACCCGGCAACTGCTGCAACTACAGAAAGGACGCGATTTCTAAAGGGAACTACGTTGTAGATGAATATGGCTGAATGGCCCCAGTTCAAATGATGAATTGAATCTTATATCCTTCCCTCTTGATCCCTTAAGCAAGTTGACCCAAAGAGAGGATGGAATTCCCGCCTGGGAATTCTTTGCACTAAGCAGTGCTGCAACCACAGCTAAATAGCTGAAGCATGAAAGAAGTAAAAATACCAAAGATAGCTGAATAATAAATGGTATCCTTGATGCTATGCTCTCCTTTTTATCTTTGGTGAGCCTTCTCACCCTGGACCCCACACATTATTGAGGTGACTTCCTAGTGAAGATTCCTCCTCCAAAACTACGCTGCCCCAGTTGGCTTCCCTCCTCTTTGTAGCAGTGCTATTGACTTGGTAAGCTGAGACTAATCCACCTGCAATGCCTCTATTCACACTAAGGGGTCCTCAATCCGGTTCTCATATATGTGTCTAGGTTGCTCCTTGTTCACATTGAGCTAGTTTATTTGGGTGATCTCTTCCTCCTCAAGAATTCATGTTGACTTAGTCAAAATTGACTATTTCCACATCTATTTTTCCCTTGTTCAAACTTGGAAGTGTAAAACCCAGCTCCTAAGGTGATCTCCTTCCTTACTAAGGTGGAATTTATTCATATATTTATTGTTCATGGGCCTCCTTCCCATTTATTCCTCTTCTAAGTGAAAGCATCAAAATATAATATTCCAATTTTCTTGTTTGCAAATATTGGAATATTACAAATTCCACCACCATAATATCCCAAAATGGGAATAGCTACACTATTGGGAATATTTTAAGATATTACCAATGTGGAGCTTCAGCAAATCATGAGCATAAAAATGTATATCAGTTCATAAGATGCACAAGAAACATTTAACCAGCAAATAAATGATCAGTAGCAGAGATTTGCCTCACTATCCTCTCCCGACATGAGGAAATGCAGCCTTCTGGACCATAAAAACATCATTTTCAGAAAATAACGCAATAAATATGGGAAATGGCACTTGGATCCCGTGGTTTATACATTATACAACTTCCATACCAAATTTTAGCTCAAACTAATCATTCTAGCTAAGTTAAATAGATCTCCCCAGCTAGAGAGAGCTCAAAAACACCCCAATCCCATGACTTTCAACTGCGTCATTTCTAAAGAATATGAGAGAATAATTCCCATGAGGATTTCTACAAAAAATGATGGAATAATACTTATCAGAAGTTTATATTAATCATATAGCAAATAAATGGAGGTTTAACCTCTTTTACAGCAGAAACAAGACACCCGACAAGGGTTTCCAGCATTATGCATGAATAAAAAGCAGCACTGCAAAAAATAACACAGTTAATGCATCTATGTATTACACATGGCTGAATATGACATAAGATAGCTGAAAAATACAGAAAAATGGCCCTAGGCCCTTCTTATTAGAACTCCCGGAGGGAAATAAACACCTCCTCCTCAAACAAGCACAAAGTAGCAGGGTTTAACCCGGCAACTGTTGTAACTGCAGAAAGGATGCAGTTTCTAAAGAGAAATATGTTGTAGATGAATATGTCTGAATGGCCCCAAGACGAATGATGAATTGAAGCTCATATCCTTCCCTCTTTATCTCTTAAGAAAACTGGCCCAAAGAGAGGATGGAATTCCCACCCGAGAATTCTTTGCACTAAGCAGTGCTACAACCACAGCGAAACAGTTGAAGCATGCAAGAAGTAAAAATACGAAAGATAGCTGAATACTGAATGGTCTCCTTTATGATATGTTCTCCTTTTTATCTTTGGTGAACCTCCTCACCCTGGACCCCTCACATTATTGAGGTGACTTCCTAGTGAAGATTCCTCCTCTAAAACTGCACTGCCCTAGTTGGCTTCCCTCGTCTTTGTAGCAGCGTTGTTGACTTGGTCAACTAAGATAAATCCACCAGCAATGCCTCTTCCTCAAGAATGCATTTTGACTTAGTCAAACTTGACTATGTCCACATCTATTTTTCCCTTGTTCACACTTGGAAGTGTAAAACCCAGCTCTTAATGTGATCTCCTTCCTTGCTAAGGTGGAATTTATTCATATATTTATTGTTCATGGGCCTTCTTCCCATTTATTCCTCTTCTAAGTGAAAGCATCAAAATCTAATATTCCAATTTGCTTGTTCGCAAATTTTGTAATATTACAGTCCTCCCCTCCCAAATGTTGCTTGTCCTCAAGCAACTGCAAGGATAGGACTGAAGATCATCCTCTTCTCCCCTGTAGCAACCTCATAAGATGAAATCCTCCAAATATCAAGGTGCTGCGTCATCAATATATCTCCAAGTTGCCCCTCCCAAGTGTGTAAGCTATCTAAATAGCTGGCATTATGGGACAGTGGATCATTCATGGAGGTAACAACGGGCTGTTTGAAGGTCCTCTTGGGGAATGAAGGCTGATATAGATTGGGATTCATCATCCCCATTTGAATCTCTCCTCCCTAAGCTATCAACCAAAAAAAATGAGTCACCCTCCAGGATGGCAACTCATGAAGGATCTCTTCCACGTTGAGCTCATGCAAAATAGGTGGGCTAAAAATATGAACATGGTAGACAAGATAGCCTAACCCACGCTGTCTCCCTCTCCACTTAAGATAAGTGTAGAGAATTTTCTAATCTTGGGCTGCAATAATACTGTCCTCAAATGTCAAGAAGGAAACTAGACCTCCAAAGGTCCCTTTCCCAGCGCTGTGAATCAAGCTGGCCCAAACCACCTCATACATGATGGACAAGAAATAACTACCATATGGCATCCCATCCATCTCATGGTCCTCCTCATTAAGAAATAAAGATTTTTTTGTAGAGGCCATGTCTCTCCCCATGCTCCCCTTAGAACATGTAATGCATAAAGTGTGGGGATGCTCCTCCCCCAAGAACACATCCACCCCATGTGTTTCTCCTCCAATCATGATCCTCATAAAAGCAAGAATAATATTAGAAAATAGGATCATGATCAGCATCATAATGAAAGAAATACTGAAGGTTTTATGTGGTGTTGGAAGGTACCAACAGTCTCCCAAGTAGTCACAACACAGTCTTCCCCACTGCAGCTTCAGACAGTAGCATGGCAAGTGGTTTCTTGATAAATGGCTTGTTATGTAACTCATCACGCCCACTAGTAAATAGTATATGGCTAAATATATCAGTTGATCATACAAGGAGTAACCAAACACTTGCCCCAGATCATCTAGTAGATGGCTATCTCCATCATAATAGCTGGCCAAAAATGGTCCCTTGAGCCTAAATGAAAACTTGCCCTTTTGTAGAGCAATGCACTGCAAGAAAGTGGTAAGAGCATGCAAATATTGTGTTGAATAATCAATAAGTGCAAAAATATAATTCTTACCATGTAATGAAAGCAAGATGGTGACTAAATCCACAGATGGATCCTCCATAGTGGTATGGCATACCCATATGAAGAGGAATGAACCACATGCTGCATGAAAATCCTCCTTCTCATGCCTAGAAATCCAAGGCAAGGAGAACATACCATAATAACAAATGAGTCCACCTACTACTCTACCAATCTCACCTCCTCTATGCCCACAAAGTGCATCAAATATGAAGTGATCCTAGGAACACTCCATCAACAAGTTCCTGCTCCAAAAGTGACAGTGTTGTTGGCCCATGTAGATAGGCTCTTGTTAACTCATAGATCCATCCTTTGGCATGCCCCATCTCAAAGACTCCTCCCATAATTATGCTGCATACAAGAAGTTCCTTCCAAGGTGGAAGTACTTCCAGATCATATAAGGCTAAGGAGTAGCCCCCTTGCACTATGATAGTTCCATCCCCTACTCCTGCAGCATCATGCCAAGTGTGAGAGAAAATCTATCCTTGCTCTCTCCCAATCCTCCAAAGCAAAAAATGTCTTTGTTGCCTCATCATAATTCCATCATGCAACTCGTGTGGTGAAAACATAATGACCATATCATCACAATGCATCCACACTCCTTGCTGCCACATGATGTAAGTACCCTTCCAAGCTCCTCCTATCCTCATACCCTTCGGAAAAGGATATGCCTCATGATGGCCAAACTCTCTCAAGAGTAGCCAACACAATTTTTCCTCTTGCTACCCTGTATCATAAATTTGCAAGTGTCCCATCAGCCTCTTGCTTTTCACCCACATCCACTCAACCCCAGTGGATGTTCCCTATCATTCTTCATCTTTGCATCCTTCCAATGTGGGCTACCACCCTCCACAACCGATTCCTCTTCCTTGCATGTCATGGAATGCTGAAATGCATCTTCTTGGAGATCCCTTAGAGAAGATCTCATGCCCATAACCATCTTGAATCCATCAAGATCCAAAGGTGATAAAGGAAAAACCCCCTCACTGCTATTGTTTGACAGCGCTGATAGCCTCTCCAATGAGATAGTTGTTGCCTCATACCCCATCTCAAAGCTCATGACATCCTCCAAAATATCATACTCCAACCTCAAGGGTTGGGTGCAACTTAACAAGGGTCCATGAGAATGATGGTTCATTTGTTCCTTGAACCATTCAAGCTTGCATAGCGCAATGAAATCCTGCTGCTCTACCTCAATAATAATGTTTGAACCTGGGTCATATGAAGACAAATTTCCACAATTTTTAGAAATATTTGCAGCAATAAGTAAAAGTGGAAATCTCCCCATACCTTGGTGAGATGTGGAAACCTCTTGTAGTGTTGCAAGGGCTCCTCCCTCCAATGTAATGGTTGCCCTAACCCCTGGTGTAGAATATTTCTCTCCCAAGGTTGTGACAGCGCTGGTACATGTTTCCTCCCATGGTGGTGTGGACCCTCTCTCCTCTGATCTTTATCCATCAAAGGTCCTAATCAGCCCTTGAGTGAACTCAGAAAAAGAAGTCACTCTTGTATGGCTTAAGTGACTGAACCACCAAGCATTGGCTTCACCCTCCAGGTGTAGTACTGCAACTTCTACTGCCTCCTTCTCTACCACTAGATGTAGTAGGAATAATTCCTCAAGCTTCCTTGCCCAAGCTCTTGTTGTAGTTGACCCATCAAATGTATACAATAGGAATCTATTACCTTTGATTTCTCCTTTGCTGCAGGGTCTCCTTCCTTCTCTTAGTTGAATAAACTGAGGAAAATCTAGGGTTTCTTTGAAAGCCCTAGGTTGGTACTTGTATTCTGCCAAATATCCACTCAGGATCTCATGCTCTAAGTGGTCTCCTTGCTTTCCACTTCCTCTATGGAAACAATAAGTGCATGCATCTTCTCCTTCCTCTAGAAACCTTCTAGAGGTCTTATTGCAGCTCTCTCCTCATTGAAACCCTCTTGGAGTTTCAATGCATTTATCTTCTTCCTTCTTCGATATAAAAATGGATGAGAGTAATCTCATCTTTTCCATAATTTTGTTCTCCTCTTCTTCTTATCTTTTGATTGGATTTGAAATCCACAGGTTGAGCCAAGATGGCAGCTTTGATACCATTGTAATATTCCAAATCTGGAACAGCTTATGAATCATGCACTAAGCAGTGCTGCAACCACAACTAAATAGCTGAAGCATGCAAGAAATCAAAATACCAAAGATAGTTGAATATTGAATGGTCTCGTTGATGCTATGCTCTCCTTTTTATCTTTGGTGAGCCTCCTCACCCTAGACCCCACACATTATTGAGGTGACTTCCTAGTGAATATTCCTCCTCCAAAACTACATTGCCCTAGTTTGCTTCCCTCCTCTTTGTAGCAGCGTTGTTGACTTGGTCAACTGAGACTAATCCACCTGCAATGCCTCTTTTCACACTAAGGGGTATTCAATCCGGTTCTCATATGTGTGTCTAGGCTGATCCTTGTTCACATTGAGCTAGTTTATTTGGTTGATCTCTTCCTCCTCAAGAATGCATGTTGACTTAGTCAAACTTGACTATGTCCACATCTATTTTTCCCTTGTTCACACTTGGAAGTGTAAAACCTAGCTCCTAAGGTGATCTCCTTCCTTACTAAGGTGAAATTTATTCATATATTTATTTTTCATGGGCCTCCTTCCCATTTATTCCTCTTCTAAGTGAAAGCATCAAAATCTAATATTCCAATTTGCTTGTTTGCAAATTTTGGAATATTACAAATCCAAGCTATTGAAGACTAGATCAAGCATACCACTGATGCCTTTGATATGAGGTAGGATGTCAAATATTCTAGATTTGGAATATTTGTTTTAGAGGTGCTATAATATTCCTAATTAGCCCAAGCTAATAGGAATATTCAATTTTATTTTGTTTTTCATACTTATGAATAAAATTGTAAAGGAGGACCAATAATGACTCCTACCACTGTATTATTATTTTTGGGAAGGAGAATATTACTGTTAGTTGTATTTAATACAGCTGCACATTTCCCATACATTCCCAGCGTTGTTTCAGCCTACAGCTATTGCTTTGATACCACTGTAATATTCCAAAATGGAAAAGATAGGAATATAGAACATATGCACAATTCCAACTACAGTAAAATAAGAATTAAACATGTAGAACTGGAAAAAATTCAGAATCCATCCAAACATCATAAATATGGGCAGAAAAAAGCTGAGCCATATCATTATATATCAGCATCAAATGAAAGTACATAGTGCTCCAAAAGAAATGCACTCAAGCCACAAAATGGTTGAAATACACCAAAGAAACCAAGCACTGGAAATGTGTGTTGCTACTGCTGCTACTGCTGGAAACTATTGTTATTATGAAGAAGAACCATGTACGGAAGGATGTTAGAGTGCTCAGAATGCTCCGCTCTTCTAACCACGGATTTTACTCAATAAACCCAGAAAAACCTAGAAATGATTTGGCCAGATGTTAAGTTTGGATTTTCGGCCTTTTTTGAGTTGCCCACTGCATTTCTTCTGCCTGACTTACGAAATCCTTGTGAATGATTTCTGATATGGGGCTGAATGAATGATCTATCAGCTTCAACAACACCCAATCAACTCAATAGGTGAAGGGCTAGTCCCCTCACTGGAAAATAAGCTCTAAATTTGGAGATTTCTCTTCTCCACTACTACACCCCTGCAACACAACCCAACTCTAAAAAAAATTGTGTTGTACATGAGACTGAAGCTTGGCCAAATGCCTGATTGTGGAAGTATAGTGAAAAATCCTCCAAGAGCTCCTCAATGGAAGAGGTGGGATTCCCGATCAGGAACACCCTGTGCTAAATAGCTCATGTAATCTTAGCTAAATAGCTGAAGAAAGCTATATGTCTGAATAGACCATATATCAAAATATAAAATATACCAAGATGAATAATATGGTTTCCATCCTCTTCCTTTTATAAGATATGAGCTTCCAAACCCTGAGCCCCATCCATTAATGACACTACTTCCATGCAATTTGTCTCCATCTAAAACTGCACTGTCCCTCCAGTAATGTCCACTCCTCCATGACAGCGTTGTTGATTTGGTCAAAGTTGACCCAGTCCACATGTTTTAGTCCTTTTTCACACATGAGGGTGCGATATCCAGTTATATTCATGATCCTTTTTCACATCAAGAGGTTTTTTATGCATATTGAAGATAGGTATGGGCCTCCCTACCCATTTATTCATCTAGCTAGGTGCTAAGAACAAAATTAATATTCCTATTAGTTGCATGCTAATTTAGGAATATTATATTCCTCCCCTCCCAAATGTTGCTTGTCCTCAAGCAACTGCAAGGATAGAACTGAAGAGCCTCCTCTCCTCCTCCTATAGCATCCTCATATGATAAATTCCTCCAAGTAAAAAGATGTTGTCTCATCAATACATCTCCAAGTTTCCCCTCCCAAGTATGCAAGCTAGCTTTTGGTGAGCATCCCAAATAGCTATCTTCATGTAGAAGTAAAACTACCACGGAGGCAACAATGTGTTGTCTAGAGGCCTTCCTGAGGCATGAGATATGATATATATTAGGATATATCATCCCCATGTGAATCTCTCATCCCCAAGCTATCATCCATACAAAATGAGCCACCCTCCAAAATGGTAACTCATGAAAAATCTCCTCCACCTTTGGCTCCTGCAATATAGATGGGCTGAATAACTGAGCATGGTAGAAAAAATAGCCTACCCCACACTATCTCTCTCTCCACTTATGATAAGTGCAGAGTAGCTGCTGATATTCAGTTGCAATAATGTTGCCCTCAAGTGGCAAGAAGAAGACTGGATCTTCAGGGATCCTCTCCATATCATCATGAATCATGCTGGCCCAATCCATCCCATACAAAGTGAATGGTACATCATCAACATATGGTATCCAAATCAGAAAAATTCTGAAGGGTATATGAAATTTTGGATGGTCCCAATGGTGTTTCCAGCGGATACAACGCAGTCTTCCCAATTGTTGTTTTAGAACATCATATGGCAAGTTGTCCTCCAACAAGTTACTAGTTGTGCATGTTTTCTCATCTACTATTTGGTAGCAAGAAGCATTATATATCAGTTGAGAATAATAAGAATAACAACACACTTTCCCAAATTCATGCAAAAAAGGATTATCTCCATGACAAATGCTGGTCCTAGAATGACCATGAAAACCAGAAATAATCTTGCCCTCTTGTGGAGCAATGCACTATACATAGATAGTGAGAAGATGTAATTTCTCAATGAAATAATCAATAAGTATAGAAATACATTTCTTACCATGCATAGTGAATAGGTTGAAAGTGAGGTACATGGATAAGTCCTCCCATGAGAATCTTCTCATAAAGTCTACAAGGTGAAGGGATGCATACTCCCCTTGGAACACTCCATCAATAGAAACATACTCCCAATTGACAGCGTTGTTGGCCTTAGTGATAAGGCTCTTGTCACTCCATGACTCCTTTCTTTGACATGCCACATTCCAAAGTCATCCACCATCATGCTACTATGTGGGGAGATCTCCTTCCTATGTGGAAGCACCTCCTTGTCCTCCTTTTGATTTTGCCATCCCTTTCTCCGGAAATATCATACCAAATATGGGAAAAATTTTGCCCATACTCTCCCAATAGTAGCCAAAGAAACAATAACTCTTGCTTCTCCCTCACACTTCCATCATATAAATCATGAGGTGAATATACGGTGATTGACATGAAAAATGTCATATCAACATAATGCACCCAAACTCCTTGCTTCCATATGATCCAAGTGTCATGCCAAGTTTCCTCCACCAACATACCCATTGGAAAAGGATATGTCACATGATGGCCAAACTCTTTCAAGAGTAGCCAACGCAGCCATGCCTCTTGCTGCCCGGTATCATAAATATGTAAGTGGCTCACCAACCTCTTGCTCACTATCCACACCCATTCATCCACATGTGGGTGTCTCCCACCATGTTCCATCTTGGTACTCCTCCAATGAAAAATACCATCCTCCCAAATTAGATTTCTACCTTTGCATTTCATGGGATGTTGAAATGAAACCTATTGGAGATCTCTTAGAGAAGACCCCACACCAAAGACCATATTGAATCCATAAGGATCCAAGTATGCTAAAGGAAAAACCTCCTCATAGTAATGTACAATGCTCATCCCATTAGATCCATCACCATGATGAAAGACAAAGTGTCTCTCATTTATCATCTTTTCCTCCAATGTCATACAAGTGTAATGGTCATCAGAATGCTCTAATGATAGCTGGGCCCCCAACTCCTCACTGTTGCTTAATTACAACGTTGTTAATCTCCTCAATGGTGTAATTTTTGTCTCATGCTCAAGCTCAATGTTGAACATAGAGTTCTGCATTGGAATGTTTAGGAAAAAGTTCATCCTATCCTCCACAAGTCCACACCCCAACCCCAAGTGTTGTGTGCAGCTCAATAATGACACATGAGGATGATTTCTTATCCCTCCCTTGAATAGCTCAAGGCTGCATAGTGCAGTGCAAGCCTGCTACTCCAAATCAGCAGTATGTGTTGACCCTTGGTCATGCAAAGGAATATTTCTACAACCCTCCATAAGATTTGCTGAAATAACAGAAAGTGGAAATTCATGCATACCTTGGTGAAGCTTGGGAACATCTTGTATGGCTACAAGGGTTCCTCCTTCCAATGTGTTGGCTCCCCTAACTGCTGAGGATGATGGTTGCTCCTCCATAGTTGTGTCAGTGCTGGTACAAGTCTCCTCAAGTGGTGGGGAAGGCTCCTCCCCCTCTGATTTCTTCTTGTCAAATCTTTTGATCACCCTTTGAGTGAAATCTGAAAAAGTAGTCACTCTTGCATGTCTCAAATGGCTGAACCACCAAGTGCTTGCTTTACCCTCGAGGTGCAGCACTAAAATCTCAACAGCCTCTCTTTCTACCACTAGATGTAGTAGGAATAATGCATCTAGCTTCATCACCCAAGCCTTTGTTGTACATGTGGATTCTCCTATTGTTGCAAGACCTTCATTCTTCTTCAAGCTGAATAAAATGAGGAAGAGTTAGAGTCTCCTTGAAAGCTGTAGGTTGAGACTTGTATTCTGCAAGGTATCCACTTAGGATCTCATGTTCCAAGTGCCCTCCATCTTCATGCCTCTTGTATTCTTCCTCAAAAGGAAAGGGCAAGGTGTAATGCTTTGGAGCTTGCTACAACTCAAGTTCTTTCTTTTGAGAATAGGAAGTACATGGTCCTTCCCCTTCTTGAAACCCTCTAGAAGTTTCATTGCATCTCTTCTCTTTCATCTGCTAAACCTCCTTGGAGAGGTTCTTCATAGATCTGAAAAGTGATGAGATAAGCTCATTCCTTCCACCATTTTATATCTCTTCTCCTTCTCTTCTTCTTCCTCTAGCATAATGGTTGAAAACTCACGGGCTGAGCCAAGATTATGCTCTGATACCACTGTAATATTCCAAAATGGAAAAGACAGGAATATAGAACATATGCACATGGTGGGATCCATTGATGAGGATATTGAATAATACTATTATTCCATACTGCCTTCACTGTAATCCTTCTAAGGATTGTGTATTGTTGTTTCCGGGGGTTGAGATCTCGCTCCCCCATCTATTTTTGAGCTCTATATTGTTATATTCATGTATTGACATTATTTTGCAACAGTTCTCCATAATATATTGCGTAGTCATAGCCATGGTTTCTTTTATGTAGCAGTATTTCTCCATCTATCATGTATGTGTTTCATTGAGGCTACATTGCCTAGCTTGAGAGATCATTTCCTCAAGATCTTGTATACATTGTTGCAGCTATAATCTAATGTAATGGTTATGTGGATCTTCTGACATTCTTGGTAATAATGTTATTCACTGCTATTTCTAGCTCATGTTTATGTATTGTTGATCTCCACATTGGTAATATCTTGAGATATTCCCAATAGTGTAGTTGTTCCAGATTTGGAATATTACAGTGGTTGGTATCAAATAAGCTAAATAAACCTCTCCAATGAGATTGAACAAGAAGGTTGAGAAGATGAGAGGCCAAAACAAATCATACTCGGTGGGTTAAACAGATCTCCCACAAACTAGTCTAGCTGAAAATCACCCAAAGAGAGAGGCTGCAGCTATATGCAAAGGACTGCTTCAGGAATAACGTAGATCCACTGAAGCACAATAGGAGATTGATATGAAGGTTCAAAAATCAGATATATAACATAAAATCAGATTTTCTTTACATACCATACAGTAAACAAGAGAAAGAATGAGATTATACAACAAAAATCCTCAGAAATGAGGTGCTACAACCATAAGAAAACACTGCGTAACCATGACAGCATTATTTTTAGGGGCTGAAGTAGTATTTTATTAATATTCATATCTAGAGCTGATATGTACATAAAAATTTATATCTAATACAGATATATGTACAAGAAATGCTACTATACATTCCCCTTGGGGTTTTGTGCAAAACATGAAGCACAGAGAGTAGATTTGAGATCTAAGCTTGCAGATCTGCAGAATGATTCAGAAATTTATGAATAATACAATGGTATAGAAGATCATATCTGAAACTAACATGGATTGGATGGCCAATCCATAGATCACCACACTGAGAGGAAGAATCCCAACACCGGAGATCTCTCCTCCAAAATGTAGACAAAACACCCTGCAGCTATAGATCTGCATATAACGCTTTCCAGGAGGAGAAACAACATTTTAGCCTCTGAGAATGATTTGGCCTAATTCCAAGATGTAGATATGAAGCACAATAAGCTAATGAACTCTTCCAAGAGGTTAAAAGACACACTCACTGAGAAGAGCCACTAGTATAAGCTAGATCTGAGCAGATCTAGTTTCTTCCACTGCTGCAACTCACAAGAAAAACCAAACCCTCAATAGAATCAGTGTTGTAGGTGTAAGGTGAGCTTGGCCTAAAATCCTGATGTGGAAAAGATATCACAAGTCTCCTCTAAGAGCTTCTCAAGGAAGGAGGTGGGATTCCTGAACAGGAAGACCCAACAAGGGATGTATGAGCAGACAATACCTTCAGAAATGATAATCTTCAAAAACCTTCTCTTGTTTCTTTCCTCCTCCTTTTATAAGATTGGATTCTTGGCAAAACCATAAACCACTTCATTGGTTTAGCCCCTTTCACATTTAGAGTCTCCTTCTAGAACTGCGCTATCCCTCAAAGAGATTCAATGCATCTAGACTGTGTTGTTGAATTGGTCAAAGATGACCCACTCTTGTGATTTAGATCCATTCACACCTGCAAGAGTTTATTTACATAGCCCAGATATTTCTCTGTTCACATAGGCATTGATTTATTCTTGGTTTTCAGGAGTTTTACATGTCCTCCTTTAATATTTATTCATCAATCATGAAATGCAAAAATAAACAAGGCAAAATTAATATTCCTATTATTTGTAGCTAATTTATGAATATTACAGTCTCCCCCTCCCAAATGTTGCTTGTCCTCAAGAAACTTCAAGGGTGCTGCAAAATCTCCCCTTCTTCTTTTTTGGCCTCTTCATTCAATAGTCTCCACCATTGCTCTGAATTTGCTGCAATAGTTTCGTCTTCCAATGGTCCTTCCTCAATGTGTAAGTTGGCCCTTGGTGAGTAAACCTAATGGCTCTCATCATGAAATAATGGAAGATTGTTATGGAAACCTTCTTGCTGATCCATGGCCTCCTCAAGATATAAGTGATGACAATCATGGGGATTTTCATGATTCATGAAAGTCTCCCATCTCCATGTTATCATCCAAATGAAGTGGATCACCTCCTAGCTTGGAAATCCATAGAAAAACTCCCTCCCAACACATATGAGAGGCATGTTCCCAACAAACATATGGCTCACTCTACAAAGAGACAAGTGATCTATCATAGTGGCCATACAAAATATCATGCTCCCATTGAAGCATGCAGTGCAAAAAGAATGGGGAACTCCTTTCCCTAAGGACACATCCAACAAGTGTGCCTCTCCTCCAACCATGCCCCCAAAAAATATAAGGACATCTTCAGCTTGTGGGATCATGATTAGAATCATGCTAGCTAACATGTATGATAAATGAGAAGGAAGATGTTCCCTCATGTGCAACCAACACAATTTTATCCTTAACTGCCATAGAATAGGATATGACAAGTGCCTTCCCCAACACTTGTTTTCCACCCCATGCCTTTGGAATGCTTGGAGAATGTACATCATAGTTGGTGTAAAAGAATCACACCATGAAGAATACAATAGCTTTCCAATATTTTCCAAGGAATGTCCTACATCAACATAGTTCATGGCCTTGAGTAGCCCATGAAACCCATCATAAAAAGTGCCCCCCTTTGGAGCAATGTTCTGCAAATGAGTGTTAGAAAAATATAAGCATATAGGAGATACATGATAACATTCAGAAAGACAAATCCCTCTATATACTTGTTTTACATCAGTGGGGTAACTCATGGATGAGTTCCCTCTCACACTCAATGAGTAAGGAGATGTGAATGATGGCTCCTCCAAAGAGCTATGTTCCTCCTCCTCTACCAAGTAATTCATGCACATATTCATATGAGAGTGCACCTCTTCCTTGAAACCTTCCCATATGAAACCACTCAAAAGAGTATGATATGCTCTAATGAAACCAGTGGGTTTGGAAAGCAGGATCTCATAGGTGGCATCTAGTAGTCTCTCCTTGAGCTTGGAGTCACTAACCAAAAGAATAAGATTATAGAAATAGATAACTCCATCAACCACCCTGAACCTTTCATCCTTTA
Source organism: Pinus albicaulis (assembly GCA_034641835.2). Taxonomy (NCBI): domain Eukaryota; kingdom Viridiplantae; phylum Streptophyta; class Pinopsida; order Pinales; family Pinaceae; genus Pinus; species Pinus albicaulis. The sequence continues at coordinate 92,543,845 of CM076582.1, forward strand.
CTTCCCCATCAAGAAATCCCCATGTGAAAAGGTCCTTGGAGTATTCCATCATGAGTTGGGAATCCCAATAAGAATCCAAGCTCTCCAAGAATGACAACGTTGTAGAGGTCTGAAATGCAGCCCCTGCCTTCTCATGGTTCCCCTCTTTGACATCCTTGATATAAAAATCACATGTTGAGGAATCATATTCTCCCTTTTGCTGCCCCATTTGCATCTGATCTTGCTCAAGACAAGATTGAAGCATATGGAAATCAACTTCCCCTCGGAAAGTCCTTGTCTTCCAAAACTTCCTCATTTTGGCCCATATATACAACAGCGTTAGCATCCCCTTGCCATGTTCAGAAATATTCTTTGTGAATGAAGAAATCATGGGATTCCCCAAACATATGGAGTTTCCATGTGTCCTCATGCTCATTCCATCATAGATCTCTGATTTCTCCTCCCTCAACGCAGATAGCTGAGTGGGGGTTAGCAATGTCCCTTTCAGGAAATTACTCATATCTCTTCTGAATCCATGAGAGATTCTTTGTGATGTGCTAGCTTCTCCCAAGGCTCCCTCCTTAGCCAAATATGTATATGCTACCCAAAGTTGAGAAAACACTTTAGACTTACCCTTATCAAGAGGTTCTCCTGGTAAAATACCTCCTTGCAAAGAGGTGTCAAGGCATAGAGTAGAATGTGGATGTAGGTAGACAAATTTTCCCCTACCTTTACTGCATAGGTCCTCTTGCCTTCTTTGTGATTCCAAGCTTTGAAACAAATAAGGGTTCATGTTATTCATATTTTGATTCCCTTCCTCCTCTTTTCCTTCTTCTTTCTCCAAGATCTCATCATTGGACAATGATGGTACATGCTGCTCAAGTGTTAGGCCAAGAGCCTTATGTGTGAGATCTTCTGGAACTCCTTGCAAGTGTGCAAGAGTTTCTTTCCTTGGAGCAAGTGCTCCATCCTCCTCTTCATGAGGTGCTTGAGGTGTTGTTGTCATGACTACGTTATCATATTCTTCCTTCTCCTCCTCATCTTCAATAACTGAAATTGCCTCATCATCAACAAGAGACCTTAGATCTTGGTCATCTATCAAAGGAGGAATCTCCATGCTTTCCTTTTGAGAAGAGAATCTCTCATCCAAAGGAGATCTTGCCCTTGGAAAGGCATCAAAAAAACTTATACCTTCTTCCATGGTCTTCAGAAATGGAGTTGGATTCATAGACCCTTCCAACTGATGCAAAATATTTGTCTGATATGGTTTGATAGTGTCAACAGAAGATGTTACACATGGAGCTTCATCAAACCTTTCTATCAATATTGCAATGAACCTTGCATAAGTAGGTGTATTTTAATTTTTCAAGGAAAAGGACTCAAACAACCACCAAGCATATGATTTACCTTCAAAATGCAGTGCTACTACTTTGATGGCTTCAATCTTTGAAACTTGATGTTGTTGAATAAAGTTGTCTAGCTCCTCCACCCAAACCCTAACTAGAAATTTAGGTGATCCATCAAAGGTAGATAGATAGAATCTACCCATACCATGATGCTTCTTCTTTATGACTTGGCTCTCCTTGATCTTGCAGAACCCTTGGAAGTTCAAGTTATCTTTGAACACCTTGGATTGATCTTCATACTCCTGCAAATACTCTCTAAGAGTCTCCTTCTCAGGTACACCTCCTTTCTTCGTCTTCATGAAGAAATCACAGACAGAACGCTGAAGCTTTGGTGATATGGCTGAGTGCACATATCCATGAGGTGAGGATTTAGAATGTTCCTCATGTATAGATCTTGTAGATCTGATCGGAAGATCTTTCTTCTCTTGAAAATTTCTAGGAGTTTCACTGCTCCTTCTCTCTTCTTCTTGTACAATCTCCTTGGAGAGGTTCTTATTGGATCTGAAAAGTGATGAGAGTAAACTCATCTTCTTCATCATTCTGACCTTGATCCTTGCTTTAAAAAACTTTGTCTTGAGGCCCACAGGCTGAGCCAAATATCTTGCTCTGATAACACTGTAATATTCCAAATCTGGAACAGCTAGCAAAGCATTACTGGAAAATGCATTTTCCAGTAATGCCTTGCTAGCTGTTCTAGATTTGGAATATTACAGTGGTATCAGAGCAAGATATTTGGCTCAGCCTGTGGACCTCAAGACAAAGTGTTGTAAAGAAAGGAGCAAGGTCAGAATGATGAAGAAGATGATTTTACTCTCATCACTTTCCAGATCCAGTAAGAACCTCTCCAAGGAGGTTGAAAAAGAAGAAGAGAGAAGGAGAAGTGAAACTCCTAGAAAGTTTCAAGAGCAGAGAGATCTTCCAATCAGATCTACAAGATCTATACATGAGGAAAATTCTGAATCCTCACCTCATGGATATGTGCACTCAGCCATATCACCAAATCTTCAGCGTTTTGTCTGTGATTTCTTCATGAAGAGGAAGAAAGGAGGTGTACCCGATAAGGAGACTCTTAGAGAGTATTTGCAGGAGTATGAAGATCAATCCAAGGAGTTCAAAGATAACTTGAACTTCCAAGGGTTCTGCAAGATCAAGGAGAGCCAAGGCATAAAGAAGGAGCAGCATGGTATGGGTAGATTCTATCTATCATACTAGGTATCTGTAATATTCCAAAATTTTAGCCTCCAAGCTAAATGGAATATTAGAGTTGTTTTATCACTAGGAAAGTAAATAAATGGGGAGGGAGGCCCATTAACATCTTTAGAAGGATCAATAACACCCTAATGTGAAAAGGGGTAAGAATAAGCAGCTAAATTGAGCACCCTTGGGTGTGAACAGAGATGGGATCATGTTGATTCAGTCAACTTTGACCAAGTCAACTAAGTTGTCTAGATACATTGAATCTCCTTTGGACAACACAGTTTTGGTGGAGGACAACTTGCATGAGCTTGATGGCACATGTGAATGGGACCCAATGAGGAAAGGTTCACTTGCTATATATTAAGAGGATGGAGGCCTTTTTTATTCATGCTTTTTTATTTCGATCTATTGACCTTGTATGTTTAGACTTGGCTTCCCCTTGCTGTTTAGCAAGGTAGCATTGGGTGTTCCCAAGCGGGAATCCCACCTCTTCCCTTGAGAGGCCTCTTGGGAGAGATTGTCCTGTATTTCTCCACATCCAGGATCAAGGCCAAGCATCATTTTTCAGTCCCAGCATTATTTCTATAGCAGAATATTGCTGAGTTGCAGGGTGTTGCAGTGGAGGATTCTTACACCACTTCTGGGCTTGTTTCTCAGTATAAGGTGCTTTCCTCCTCTTGAGAAATTGGCTAGGAGGATTTCTGAGCACATTTCAGATCTTCGCAATAGGCCAAAGTGGTTCTCATCTCCTACAGCGCAGTCCCTTGAAGGAACTGCATCATTTTATGCAGATTTGTTGCAGCAAGGTTAAGACCTTTGTTTTTGAGCTAGTTTCCTAGGGAAAGGGCCAACCCTTCTCCCGGAAAGCTAGAGGAAGGGATTATCATCTCTATTTTGTATTATTCAGCTATATTTCTGTAATTTTGTAGTAAAATTTCATTTTCTGAGCTGAATATTCAGATTTTCTCTTTCTTGTACATGTGTTTCATGAAACCCTTGTCGGGTTAGCTTTATAATGCAATAAGGAGGCCAGATCTCTATTTTCTTGGCATATTATTCCATGTAACTCCAAATCCATGTTATTTCATTATTTTACTGTAGAAACCCTCATAAAATAACATTGTATATGCTTCAGTATTTTCTTCATAACTCAAGTCATGGGATTTGGTTATTTTTAAGTTGTCAGGTAGACAGGAGGTCTGTTTAACATATCAAAAGGGACTTCTTTTTTATCCCATTTTGTATGTGACATCCTAACAACATATGCTAAGGGAACCTAGCATTATTTCACTCAGTAAAAACACAAATCTTCAGAAATAACGTTTGCAGGGTCTAATTTTTTGCATTTTCCCCACTTGGGAAGGTGTAGACATTTTTATTTTGTTGTTGTTTCATTCATTTGAGGGATATGTGTTTTTGAACATATCATATGATTCTATTTTCTGAATCTCCAACTTAAGAATATCTTAACATATTCCTATTTTTGTAGAAAATTCTAGATTTGGAATATTACAGTGGTATCAAAGCTTCAATCTTGGCTCAGCCTATGGAACTCAGCCATGCAGCTATCCAGAGAAGCATAGATGAATAGAATGAATACTCTATTATGTGGAGGAAAAAGGGAAGATAGGCTTACACAACTTCTTCCAAGATCTATGCAGTGCATCAATGAAGATCTTAAGAAGATGAGAGGAGAGATGGGATCTCCTGAAGAGTTTGGATCTAGAGCCAGATCTAGATTGGTACATGATAAGGATGAGCATGCTGCTACACCCTATTATGCACAGTGCAGTCAAATGCCCAGGTTTCCTATGAGAAATATGAAAGGAGGAATGTTGGAGGAGGTAGTTCTTAGCAATTTCCTACAAGAGTATGAATCTCAAACTGAGAAGTTTAGAGATAATATTACTTTCAAAGAGTTCTGCAAGATCAAGGTATAGAGGAGCCAACTGTATGACATGGAGAGATTTTTCCTATCTACCTTTGATGGATCCCCAACTTTCTCATCCAAAGCTTCGGTGGAGGAGTTGTGCACTTACTTGCAGCAGCAACCTGTTTCTGAAGAATAAGCCATCAGAGTTGCAGCGCTGCACTTTGAAGGTAAGGCCTATGCTTGGTGGATGTTTGAGTCATTTTCATTGAAAAATTTTAATACTTCTTCTTTTGCAAAGTTCACTAAAATATTTGTTGAAATATTTGATGCAAAACATGAAACAATCAAACCAATGAAACTTTTTCATAAGTTGGGAGAACCTGCAAACTCAAAACCCCTTCAGAAACCTATTGGAGGAGATCATATCTTGCATGACATATTGCTAGAGGCAAGATCCTTGTTTCATAACCTTGTACAAGAGGGCATGAAGGGTCCTTTTGCAAAGGAGGATCCTCTTATTGAGCAGTTACCTCCTACTCATATTGAAGATGAAGAGAAGGATGGGGGTTACAGCGTTGTCACATCTAGATCATATCTAGTGCCTCATGCAGAGGAAGGAGGAGCACATGCTCCAACAGGAGGGTTTCTTGTGTCATTCCAAGAAGTTCCCCAGGATCTCACACATGGGAGGCAAAGTAAATTCAATGAGAAACTTGATTGTGAGATGATATTGATGAAAGGATAAGGTACGGAGGAAGGACATCATCACTTAATGAAGAGCACACACCCCTATCTATTTTAGAGAGTTGGTGCAAGGAGGAAGGAGATTGGTTTGCGCTATGAGGGAAAGGGAAAGGTTTCCCAACCATATAGACAGTCTTCTCTTGCCATGGATGTCTCACTACATGGAGGCATTCCACCGGGGATGCCACCAGATTTGGAGTCGGTAAGAGAAATCTTGCCATTTGGTTCACCACTCTTGGATTCCGAAGAGGTGAAAACTTTGGAGGAGTCCAGTGCAGCGCAGAGGGTTTGGGGTATACTCAAGGAGGAGGAGGACATCCTTCCATTTTCAGCACCACCCACTCTCACTACCTGTACTACATTGACAGAGGTTTCTGTAGTCATGGAGGATGGCACCTTCCTGGTGCAAGGGAGTTGCTCCATAGATTTGGAGAAACAGAGGGTGCTTCCTTGGAGGAAGGAATCCTCCATACATTGGAGTAGATGGAGGCCACTCATGCTTGCTTTGGCCAAGATCGGGAGATTATTTTTGGAGGAGAGCTTTTCATGGGAGGCCAACTTCCAAAGGTCAATACTTCTTTTTTAGCATGAGAAAATGCATGATGGGCATGGTAGCAATCTGGAGGATGAATTTGGCATGAGGGATGTCAAAGGAAAGGATAGTAGCATATGTAGAGCTTCACATGGCAGATCACCAGCACTGTCCCTTAGGAGGATTGATCCTTATTGGAGGTCTCAACTCTTGGTAGAGTACTCCAAGGATCTTAGTGCTTGCATGATTCTTGATGATCCTTATGGAGATGACAGATATATGGTGGATGATATGGTCATCTATTCTCATGGTAGAGTCTTCTTGACTAGAGCTTCTAAGCTCAAGGAGAAGCTGATGCATGCAGCACATGAGGACTTCTTTTCCATTCATTTTGATGCATATCTTGCCTTAGCAGAGGAGTTCATTTGGGAGGGAATTCAGCAAGACATATTTCAGCATATGGAGAGATGCATAGCCCAGATGATGATGGAGAGGATGCCACAGCCACCTTCCTACTCATTGGGAGTAAGGGAGCATTTTCAGTTGGGCCATTTCAGCTCAAGTCTTCAAGTACATAATGGAGAATGTACAATTTCACCTTATGATTTGTACTTTTTGCCTTTTTATGAGCAGCATGTTGTACCAAGGAGGATTATTCCTTCTTGCATATTGTATAATGATGTACTTGAAGCCATTTGTAGCATTGATATTGGCTATCTCATTGGTGGTTTGTGGGGAAAGCCACATGATTTTTGGTGTGCACCATTGACACCCTTTTGTGCTTCCATGCTTATATCTTGTAAAATGATTGTGGCAGCAAAAAAGTGGCTAGAAAAGCACTTGTTTTTTTTTGATTTGATGTAGGCAAGTAATGCACTACACTGGTTCCTTGTATGGAACCTTTATCCACTTTCTGGTTGTCATGTGACAACTTGTTTCTATTGGTTTTTTCTTCCATGTATTGTTGATATCTCTATGTTCATGAGAAGCTTTGATTGGAGAGTGGGATATGAGTTGAAGATTCCCATTGGGAGGATGACTCTCCCTACTTTGCATGATGCATTTTTCTGGAGGAGAAATGGGCAACCCATGATTTCCAAATTACATCTCTCTTCTTCATATGGGAGAAGCCATTTGGAGAGTTTGAGTTTTTGAAGGAGGCACTTCATGGTTTATTTGTTTGATGGGGTAACTTCGGCCACTCTTGGAGGTCATGATATTTCAGCCCAAGATTAGCAGCAGCCCCACACTTATCATAGATGGAGAGAGAAACCACTTGGTTGGGAGGACCCAATCTCTCCATGCAGCCCCAACACATTGTATGAACCGGAGGTTGAGGATCTTTTTGAGCTAACTAGATTGGCTCATTTCATTTGGATGATAGTATGGGTGTGGGAGTCACTCAATGGGAATAATATTTCCCATTCTCATCATCACTCCTACCTTGAGGAGGCCATTGGACAACATGGAGGTTTCCACTTACATCTTCCACCTTTCTATAATGTAAGCCATATGGTTTTGCATGCTTGGGAGGGAACATTGGAGGATAGACTTGTAGCAGATCATGTTGAGAAGTGGTGGAGACTTTTTGATGAGGAGGCCACAAGAAGAGGAGGGGAGGATTTTTTCTCTCCTGATACAGTTTCTTGAGGACAAGCAACATTTTGGAGGGGAGGATTGTAATATTCCAAAATTTTATCCTCCAAGCTAAATGGAATATTAGAGTTGTTTTATCACTAGGAAAGTAAATAAATGGGTAGGGAGGCCCATTAACATCTTTATAAGGATCAATAACACCCTAATGTGAAAAGGGGTAAGAATAAGCAGCTAAATTGAGCACCCTTGGGTGTGAGCAGAGATGGGATCATGTTGATTCAGTCAAATTTGACCAAGTCAACTAAGTTGTCTAGATACATTGAATCTCCTTTGGACAATGCAGTTTTGGTGGAGGACAACTTGCATGAGCTTGATGGCACATGTGAATGGGACCCAATGAGGAAAGGTTCACTTGCTATATATGAAGAGGATGGAGGCCTTTGTTATTCATGCTTTTTTATTTCGATCTATTGATCTTGTATGTTTAGACTTGGCTTCCCCTTGCTGTTTAGCAAGGTAGCACTAGGTGTTCCCGAGCGGGAATCCCACCTCTTCCCTTGAGAGGCCTCTTGGGAGATATTTTCCTGTATTTCTCCACATCCAGGCTCAAGGCCAAGCACCATTCTTCATTCCCAGCATTATTTCTATAGCAGAATATTGCTGAGTTGCAAGGTGTTGCAGTGGAAGATTCTTACACCACTTCTAGGTCTTTTTCTCAGTAGAAGGTGCTTTCCTCCTCTTGAGAAATCAGCTAGGAATATTTCTGAGCACATTTCAGATCTTGGCAGTAGGAAAAAGCGGTTCTCATCTCCTACAGTGTAGTCCCTTGAAGGAGCTACGTCATTTTATGCAGAGTTGTTGTAGCAGGGTTAAGACCCTTGTTTTTGAGCTAGTTTCCTAGGGAAAGGGCTAACCCTTCTCCTGAAAAGCTAGAGGAAGGGATTATGATCCCTATTTTGTATTATTCAGATATATTTCTGTAATTTTGTAGTAAGAATCCATTTTCTAAGCTGAATATTTAGATTTTCTCTTTCTTGTACATGTGTTTCATGAAACCCTTGCCGGGTTAGCTTTATAATGAAATAAGGAGACTAGATCTCTGTTCTTCGGCATTTTTAATCAATATGTGAGTAAATCTATTATTCTCCTATTTTGTGAGTGTAAACCCTCTCTTATACTACGCAGTCCCTTATGCAGCAACTCCGGTATTTTGCAGTCTTGGGGTTTTAACACATTTTGGCAATCTTAGGTGTGGGAGATTTTTTTAGCCCACCTAGTTTAATTTGTTTTAGCTCAATTCTTGGATTTAGGTTGTATATTGATTAATTTATGGGATACAAGGGTCCATTTCAGTATTTTATTTCAAATTTTGTTGGAAATGAATTTTTAGTGCATGATTCATGAGCTGTTCCAGATTTGGAATATTACAGTGGTATCAAAGCCACTGCTTAGACAATATTCCAGAAAAAGTCTAGTGTTAGCTTTGCCTTGACCCTTGTAGAAGCCATACTAGGTATATATTATTAACTCCATTTCTTTTCTTCTTGTGGGAGGAACCACTTGAAGAACTTGAGGAGGCACTCCATGGATCATGAGAAGATGGAGGAGTTAGCACAGTCAACTCTTTTCCCTTTGAGGATGAGGGGAGACTCTTCTATGAGCCACTCCATTTATATGAACAATACATATGGTAAGAGTATTGTTGATTTTCATAGTAATTTTTCTATATGTATGCATCTCTTAACCATATATGTGCAGGGATTTTCTCAAAGAAGGAATATTCTTCCTTCTAGATTTTATGGTCTACATAAGGCCATTATGGATGATCACTCCCTAAGAGGATATGGGGAGGATATTTCTTATTGAGAAAATACTCACATTGCACATTACATCATTCACTTTCTCCAGGAGATTGGGGCAGCAAGCAAATGGTAGGGAGGCCACCCATCATTTCATTTTCTATGGCAGTTGAGAGTCAAACTACACTGGATAAATTTGTCAAGGGACCATAGTCCTTCTCCCTTACTTCACATGGCAGCCAGCATGATTCTCCATGTGGTTCCCTTGGTTGATATTGCTAAAGCTCTCCTTGGGAGCATGATTGGAGGGGAGACACATTGGGTGAATGTGTCCCTGGAGGGAGAAAACTCCCACACTCTTTGCACTACATGTTCTAGAGGGAGCATGGGAGATGGTATGGCCACTACAGCAACACATTTGTTTCCTTATGAGGTGAGCCATATGAGGAATGTGATGCCATATGATGATGACTTCCAACTCATCACATATGAGATGATTTGGGCCAACATGTTTCACAACGTTGGAGGAGAAATCCTTAGAGGTCTAATCTACATTTTTCCATTTGAGGGAAATATCACTGTAGCCCAGGATCAGCATACACTCAAAACTTATCCTAAGTGGAGAGGAGGACAGCGTGGGGTAGGCTCTTTTGTCTACCAATATCAGATTTTCAACCCACCTACATTGCCGAAGCCAGAGGTGGAAGATGAATTTCGGGAGTTGCCATGTTGGGAGGTAACTCATTTTGCATGGATGATTGCTTGGGGGATGGAGGATCTACATGAGGAAGATATTCCTCAACACATCATAGACTCCCTGCCTTTAGAGGAGAATTTCCATTTCTATCCTTGCAATTGCTTGAGGACAAGCAACGTTTGGGAGGGGAGGACTATAATATTCCAAATTTTCCTACAATAAATTGGAACATTAATTTTGTTGATTTCACCTAGGAGGAGAATAAATGGGTAAGGAGGCCCATGCATAATGAAAATATCAATAAAATCCCTCATAGTATGAAAGGGGATCATCATGGGAGCTGGTTTTCACACCCGCATGTGTGAACTGGGTTATTCCGCAAGTGGACAAGGTCAAGTTTGACCAAGTCAACAGCGTTGGGATAAGAAGTGGAGAACACTTAGAGAAACAGCGCAGTATGAATGGGAAGAGGGTTATTTGGTGGAGGAAACCCTAAAAGGAGTGGGACCCATGGAGAGGGGGCCTTCACGAGTTTAAAAGGAGGGAAAGGCAGCCATTGTTTCTCATGTTATGGATTATTGATTTCATTGTCTATGCAGACATTGTGCATTCTCCTGCTGTTTAGCAGAGTTGCTGGAAGAATTCCTGTTTAGGATTCCTTCTCCTTCTTGAGAGACCTCTTGAGGGATTGCACTGATTTTCCTCACATCCAGGCTTGAGGACAAGTATCCTTTTCCAAGAAAGCGTTATTTTGATAGCAGAATGATGTTGTGTTGCAGGGTGTTGCAGTGAGGGTTTACTACACCACCTCCATCAGCTATTTTTCAGAGGAAGAGTCTCTCTTTCCTATGAGAGATTAGTTTGGAGGCATTCAGAGCTTATTGTAGAATTTGGCATCAGGCCAACTCATTCCCTTTCCCCTACAGCACAGTTTCATCCAGTGACTGCATTATTTATAGTGAAGCATTTGCTTTGGGGCTCTTGCAGATTGTTGGAGGGTGAGATATTTGGTGAGGGGATAAGCCTTTCACCTAAAAGATCCATTGGAGGAGGCATATTCAGTTTGGGCATCATCTACAGCCATCTCCACCCAGTTCTATTTCTGAGTTGCAGCTGCTACCTAGCAACTCTGGCATTTTGCATATTTTGTATTTTATAGCCAATCCTTCCAGGATTGATATGAGGTAGCCTTTGGGAGCTGAGATCTTCACTCCCAATGTTGTATGGGCCATATATTTTTATATCCATGTATTGGACATATGTAGCATGCAGTTTCTCTTATAAAACTGCACTGTCATAGCTTGGGACACATATGTAGCAGTGTTTTATCATGATTTATGTACTTGTCTCTTGAGGCTGAGCATTGCCTATCTTGAGTAACCTTTTCCTCCAGATCTTGTATTCATTTGTTGCTACTATTATTTAATAAGATGGCTATGGATTTCTCTCACATTTATATGAGTTGAGTGTCACTGCTACTCCATTTTTGTGTTTGCATATTGTTGGATCTCCAACTTTTAGAATATCTTGAGATATTCTCATTGTTGTAGCATTTCCCTAATTTTGGATATTACAGTGGTATCAAAGCATAATCTTGGCTCAGCTTGTGTTTCTCAGCCATTATGCTATCAAGGAGAGAGAGATTTCACTTGTTTAAAAGGAGGGCAAGGAAGCCATTGTTATTCATGAATTGGATTATTGATTTCTTTGTCTATTCAGACATTGTGCATTCTTTTGCTATTTAGCAAAGTTGTCGGGGAATTCCTATTTAGGATTCCTTCTCCTTCTTGAGAGGCCTCTTGAGGGATTTTTATTCATTCTCCACATTTCTTGGCTCAAGGCCAAAGCCACCTCCTTCAGTCACAGTGTTATTCCTAAATCAGGATAACTATGTGTTGCAGGGTGTTACAATGGAGGACTCCACAACACCATTTCTTTGGCTCATATTTTAGAGGAGGGAGCCTTTATTCCTCTGGGAGGTTATTGAGGGAGATTCCTGAGCTTATTTCAGATCATTGGCATCAGGCCAAGAACTTCCCTTCACCAACAGTGCAGTCCCTTCTCTAGACTGCGTTATTTCTGAGTGCAATTGTAGTGGGGACTTGCTCCACTATTTTGGAGGGTGAGATCTTCAGGGAATGGATCAGCCTTTCACTTGAGAGATCCTTTGGATGAGAGTCAGCTATCATTTGCAGCATCATTATCTATCTACATCCATTTCTAGTTTCCGAGTTGCAGCTGCTACCCAGCAACTCCGGTATTTCTGCAGAATTGCCATTTTGTGTATATTTTAGCCAATCCTTCTAAGGATTGTGTATTATTGTTTCCAGGGGTTGAGATCTTTCTTCCCCATCTATGTTTGAGCTCTATATTTTTATATTCATGTATTGACATTATTTTGAAGTAGTTCTCCATAATAGACTGCGTTGACATAGCCAGGGCTTCTTTCATGTAGTATTATTTCTCCATTCGTCATGTATATGTTTTATTGAGGCTGCACTGCCTAGCTTGATAGATCATTTCCTCAAGATCTTGTATACATTGTTGCTGCTATCATATAATGTAAGGGTTATGTGAATATTCTGGCATTATTGTATTAATGTATCACTATTACTCCATTGGCATGTTTGTGTATTGTTGAATCTCCACATTGGTAATATCTTGAGATATTCCCAATAATGTAGTTGTTCTAGTTTTGGAAGATTACACTGGTATTGGAGCAAGATCTTTGGCTCAACTTGTGGGCTTCAAGCCAAAGTTCTAGAAATAAAGGAGCAAGGTTAGAATGATGAAGAAGATGATTTTACTCTCATTAATTTTCAGATCGAGTAAGAACTTCTCCAAGGAGGTTGAACAAGAAGAAGAAAGAAGGAGCAGTGAAACTCGTAGAAAGTTTCAAGAGCAGAGAGATCTTCTGATCAGATCTATAATATCTATACATGAGGAACATTCTAAATCCTCATCTCATGGACATGTGCACTCATACATATCACCAAAGCTTCATCGTTCTGTCTGTGATTTCTTCATCAAGAGGAAGAAAGGGGGTGTACCAGAGAAGGAGACTCTTAGAGAGTATTTGCAGGAGTATGAAGATCAGTAATATCAATGAAATGGGAACTATCATGAGATTATATTATAAGGAGGAAGATGGAAAACTTGGGGTTAGGTTATGGATTACATTTTCATGTCTTCTTAGACACTTGAGCACTCTTCAGCTATTGAGCTGAGTATGCACTGTTGTTTAGCACAAGGCATTCCTGCTTAGGGATTCCTTCTCCTTCATTGAGAGATCACTTGGAGGAGTTATGTTCTTCATTCTCCCATATTTGGGCTTGAGGCCTAGTACCTCCTATAGCTACATCGTTATTCTTGCAAGAGGAAAAACTGTTTTGCTGGGTGTGCAGTGGGAGATTTACAACACCAGCTCTTGAGCTTATCTTTCAGAGGAGGGAGCTCCCCTTTCTTTGCAAGATCTACACAGGAGGTCCCGGAGCTTATTTGACATATTCGCAAGTGGCCAACTTAGTTCCCATCCACTACAGTGCAGTTTACTGGGAAAACTGCATCATTTTTTCCAGAGCAGCAATTGCAGGGTTTGATCCCTTATTTGTGAGCTAGTTCGTTGGAGGAGAGGCCAACCTCTCTCCCAGAAAGCTTTGTATTTCATTTGTATTCCATTATTTGTATATTTCATTCATATTTATTTAGTGATGTATTAAAACTATGTTTTTCAGATCCATATCTGCAGATCTGCATTTTTGTACATTGTGCTCTCATGAAACCCTTGCCGGGTTACTCTTATTTTGTATAAAAAGGGAGGAATCTCCATTTTCTCAGCCATTGATGCATTGTATACTCCAGATCTATCTTATCCCATTATTTACTACATAAACCCTTATAAAAATAACGTTTTTCTTGATTCAGTACTTTCTGCATAAGCTAGGCTATGGGGTTTGGGCTTATTTGAGTTGCATTAACTTGGGGAGATCTGTTTATGTTGGCTAGAGTGATTTGTTTCACCTCTAATTCTGCATGTGAGTTTTATATCATGTATTCTAAGGGATTCAAGTCCCATTTCTCACTTTTATAGCGTTATTTTCATAAGACAACAGTTTTATGCCCTGTGTTGCTACCTTTTCCCCACTTGGGAAGGAGAATATAGGCCATCTACTTGCTGAAGTTATTTCATCTACTAGTGAGATGTTATCTTACATATAATGAGTTGCTCTACATTTTCATGCTCATGATTTGCTGAAGCTCCACATTGGTAATAACTCAAAATAATCCCAATAGTGTATTTGTTCCCATTTTTGGATATTATGGTAATATTCGTAAATTAGTTGCAGCTCATGTTTATGTATTTCAAATTTCGGCTAGGAAGAAATGCAGAAAATTGGGATAATAGCATAAACTTCAGCATGCCTTAATGAAATTTGGGATAATAGCTGAAATGTAATCCATTACACTAGTGGTATCCTTGCAGCTTGGTCAACTTTGACCTCCTCAAGAATACCACTGTAATATCCCCAAAGGGACTGCTCAGCAAAACAGGCCTGAAAAATGCATTTTTTCAGGGATGTGTGCTTCAAAAACCAAGATCAACCCTTAGATTCCTTAGATCTAGTAATCTAAGACCTAATTCCAAGAGGAGATTAGAAACAAAACAAACTAGGTGAGGCAAACAGGCCTCCCACACCTAGTATGGCTTGTTAAATGTCCAATGAGGGATTGCAGCAATATAAAAACGTTGTATTGGAGTAGCAGCAGGATAATAACGCATGGGAGGTGTTAATAAACCCTCTACTAATAGCAATATATACAGCAGCAAGGAAATTGATCCATCCCTTCAACCCAAAGTGGGGAAAAGCAGTGATTTAAGCCCTAATATGGTTATTTTCATAAATCTGCATAAAAACAGAGGAAAGTGACAGTTGGATCTGTTTTATTAGGTCATGAGGGACTCCCATACCAAATTTCAGCTTAAAAAAATCACTCTAGCTAAGTTAAACAGATCTCCCACACCTAGGATTGCCAAAATGTGTTAAAACCCCAAGACTGCAAAATACCGGAGTTGATGCATAGGGGACTCCACAGTATAAGAGAGGGTTTACACTCATAAAATAGGATAACAATATATCTACTCATATATTGATTAAAAATTCTAAAGAACAGAGGTCTAGTCTCCTTATACAAAATGCAAGAGAACTCGACAAGGGTTTCTTGTCAAACACTCTGCATACAAAATGTGATATTCAGTAATTTACTGAATCACCATTGCAACACTGAAGCACATGAGTGTAGAAGGCTGAAATATGTCTGATCTAATCTAGATCCCTCAAGGGCTTCCTCCCATGAAAGGTTGGACCTCTCAATCACAATAAAACACTACAACGGAGCCACTAGACCATGCACTGACTGTTGCCTCCAAAATAACGCACTCCCTAGCTGAAACAGCGCTGGGAATTTATGGGAAATGTGTGGTATGATACCACAGATCTGAAATAGGCTCTAGATCTCTCCAAACAGGTCCCTCAAGTGAAGGAAACCTTCCTCCAATGAGAAACTAGCTCAGGAACCCGAGATTCCAATCCCTTCCACTGCTGCACCCAGCAACACTGTACAATCTCTGGAAAAACTACGTTGATGAATTTGGCTGAAGGTTGGACTAAAAACCTGATTTGGAATGATGAATTAAAACTCTCCCAATGAGTTTCCTCAAAGGAAAGAGGTGGGATTCCCACTCTGGAACACCCGGTGCTAAACAGCACTGCTACTCTGCTAAATAGCAAGAGGAAGAAAAAGTCTGGGCAGACATGAAAAATAATCTAAGAAATGAAGAATAATGCTTCCATCCTCTTCCTTATATAAAACATGATTTTTCTTGCCCTTGGACCCACACAATTAGGTCATCTCTATCCAAAGATACATCTCCCTCCAAAACTGTGTTATTCCTCCTTGGATTCCTCCTCCTCTAAAACTGCGTTGTTGACTTAGTCAAGGTGGACTGAATCAACTTTATTTTATCCTTGTTCACACATGGAGGTGTTTTTTTAGGCTAGAAAGAGTGTCTCCTTTCACACTTGGAGTGTTTTTATCCTCCTTAGGAGACTTATGGGCTTTTCTACCCATTTATTCATCGACTAGAGCTGCTGCTAACTTTAATGTTCCATTTACAGTCCTCCCCTCCAAAATATTTGTTTGTCCTCAAGAAAATGCATAGGGAGAGAAAATTTCTCCCCTCCTCATGTGGCCTATCAACAATAGCCTCCATCCCTGCATCAAGAGAATCTGCAAATAAACTGTCATCCAATGCTTCATCCCAAGTGTGCAAAACCAAAGTGTCTGTATCAATCAAAGGTGGAAAGTGTGAATGGAAACATTCTTGCTGTCTCATGGCCTTCACAAAGTAGGAGTGATGACTAACATGGTGAATGACTGCCTCCCTCACCCATGCTATCATCCAAATGAATTGAGTCACCCTCCAACATGGAAAATCATGAAGAATCTCTTCCACCTTGGGCTCCTGAAATGTAGGTGGGCTGAATAAATGAAAATTATAGGCCAGAAGGCCTATCCCATACTGTCCTCCTCTCCACTTATGATAAGTGTAGACGGGATGCTAATCTTGGGCTGTAACATGATTTCCCTCCAATGGCAAGAAGAAGATTGAGACTCCAAGGACTCTTCCTCCAAAATCATGAGACATGCCAACCCAAACCATTCCATTCAAGATGAATGGCACATCATCACCATATGGCATCCAAATCAGAAAATGGCTGAATTTTATGTGCAATTTTGGATGATACACATGGTCTCTCTGGTGGATACAGCGCAGTCCTTTCAACTATTGATTTAGAGCATCAAGTGGAAAGTTGTTCTTCAAACAATTTTCAACTATGCATGTTAGCTCATATGCTATGAAGTAGCAAGCTAAAATATATACCATCTATGTAAAATCAAAACAATAAAAAAATTGCCCAAATTCATGTAGAGATGGGTTATCAAGATTACAAAATTTGGCCCTAAAGTGACCATGAAACCCATAAATAATCTTGCTTTCTTGTGGAGCAATGCACTGTTTACATATGGTGAGAAAATTCAAATACTCAATAGAGTAACCAACAAGCACATAAATGTATTTCTTACCATGCATCATGTGTGAGATGAAGGTGAGGTCCATGAGTGAGTCCTCCCATGAGAATCTCCTCATAAAAATCTACAAGAGGAGAGGATGCATACTCCCTTTGGAACACTCCATCAATGTAAATATGCTCTCGGCGCATTGTAAGCCTTAGTAACAAGGCTCTTGTCACTCCATGACTTCTCCCTTTGACATTCCACATGCCAAATCCATCCACCATTATGCTGCTATGTGAGAAAATCTTCTTCCAACATGGAAGTCTCTCATGATCCTCCAGTGCTGAAAGGTAGCCTCCTTGCACCATGAATGTGCCTTCCTTCTTGTTAGCCACCTATAAAATTTTTCATATCAAATGGTGGCTAAATCATTTTTTGAAGCCCTCAAGAAAAAATTTTATTGCCAAATTTTTAGTTCTTGAAGTCTTATGAAGATGACTTATCCTTGAGTTAATCCTCACTGCTGTTTCCCTCTCAATTTTGAAAATCTGTTGTATTCCTGTAGAAAAGACTGCTACAAAAAATCCATTTTTCCCCTCATTTTACCCCTCCTTTCACTCATAATTAACCTCCATTTTATCCCTTTTTTCCCCATGAAGTTCCTCTATTTTCCCTCATTTCCCTTCTTCCCTTCATAAAAACCCCTTTAATAAGGTTTAAAACTCTTTTTTAAACCTTACCGAAACCCCCAAAATCCTTTGAAAATCCTTGAAAAATCATAAAAAACCCATTTTCACATTATAGGCCTAAGACCCTTTTAGCTAAGCCCTAAACCACTTCCCCACCATGTGACCTGGCACTGGAACCAAGCGTTAAGGCCCTGGGCGCTTGTCGCAATCGGGGCATTCATAAGAAATGCATTTCTTTTGTTACACTGAATCTCCGATGGCGATTGGCTCCTTTTCTTCTAACTCCTAATTCCTTTGTTTTTACATATAACCCCGAGCCCCACAATCAGGCGCTAAACACCATAAAAACCCCTCCTCGAAAACAAATTTTCCTTTGTATTTCATTAAAACCCACTTTTCCGACTTTTTATTAAGTCCTGATGGTTCATTGGTTGGGCGAATACCTACCGTTGATCTAAAACCGATCAACGGTCTTTGGGATCTCGCATCGGAGTTTTTTCATCGGATGCATTTTAACGGTTATTGCCTCCCTCTGATTGGAAACCTTCCGATGGATTCCCAGCCGTCGATTTTTTCCACCATACCCAGATCCGATGGCCCACACCGCTCTGTTCAAAGCCCATCCCTCTATCTTTTGACCTCCACAGTTAAATCTCCGCCATCGATCTGGCCCTCAGATCAACAGTTCTTGTTCAATCACATCAGCACTTTTCATTTGATTTCCCCCGCTGATCACAATCTTCCAATTGCATCTGGGTTGTCCATACACTAAGATCTGACGGTCCAGATCAATCCTCGCAACCTTTGTTAATTTCATACAAACCCCGCTGTGTAATTTTTTTCAGCGAATCTCCACCGTTGATCTCTGCAGATCAACGGCCCATATTAAACCAAACTCCGCCTGACCCTCACCTCACATCTTATTCCATTAGCCACAAGATTTAATCTGAGCCATTCATATTGAAGATCTAACGGTCCATGTTAAGCCCGATAGGCCCAACTCCTTTGGGACCTATCTCTCCATCAACAAATCTTGACTGTCCATTCCCTAATCTAACGGTCCAAATTAAAATCTCCATGACCCTGTCACACCTTCTTCCGCCCGCGCATCTTGTCTTATCGCGCTCCAAACTTCACTGTTGGATCTACCCAACCTTTATCCAACGGCCAGGGACCCATATTGCGTGATTTCGCGTCCGATGGTTAATGTTTAAAAATCACGCGATATGGGTGGTTTTAAAAGGCCACGTGTTGGCCAGTAACTCGTACCGTGTTCTAAAAGTTAAAACCGCCTTCCTTCCTTTTCATCGTGCGAAAACAGTGGTTTCTATGGCCGAAACCTCCTTAACCCATTTATATTATATTCCGTCATTTTTAATCTCGCCGTTGATCTCTGTAGATCAACGGTCCCAATTCAATCTCGCCCTCAGTTCATCACCCTCCACCTATCCTCCAAGGGACTTCATAAGAAAATCTCTGTCGTTGATCTATGTGGCCGATCTCATCCGATGGCCTAGAATTATTCTGAAACCCCAATTTCATTTTTAATCCTTTTTTCCCTCCGCCAAAGGTTTTTACCCATTCCCTTTGTATATTTTTTCATTTTGCAATAATGTGGCCCTTCTACATTATATTTTCCCAGCCAATTTCGACCGTTTATCTTTGCAGATCAACGGCCCAGACTTATTTCCCCTCCATTTTTCCAACCGCCTCTCCTTTTAACCTCAACATTAAATCCTTGCCATTGGATGATTTCATCCAACGACTGTGATCTAACCTCAGCCTCTGAAGCAGTTTAAGCCTTACCCCACAGGATTTTCTTAATATTTCTTTGTTTGTGTAGGTTTTAAAGGTTTTTCAAATGTTTTAAAGGAAAATTGAAGGCTGAGGATGACGATCCTCCAGGCCTTTATTAATCAAAGAGATCTTTCTGCAGGGGTCTGAATTATGTTTTATCAGTGCCTCATGAGCACTGACGCCATTACAAACCTCTGTAATGCCTGCACATCAACAAGACATAGCAAAGATTAATCAAACAGAGAGTATCAGTGTTAAAAGATCCAGGCACAACAGAGATGAAGAATTGAAGATTGTTTACACAGTTTTGAGGGATTAGTACCTAAATCGACTATATAAAACCTAATCCACTCAATTAAACACAGTTTGAAGAACAGAAGACAGAAATTAGGCCTAATTATGCCTAACACACAGATCATAAACAAATTAACAGTGTTTTAAAGAAAATAAATAAATGTCTATCAGTCCGAGAAAGCCTCCACTACCACATCAGAGGCTAATTGAATCCTCTTAGCTACCAAAAGCCACCTGCAGCCTCAAAGCATTCAAAAGAGGCATAGTTATGACCAGAACAGAAGATATTTTCCCCAATACAGTTGAACAGTTATTTCGAATCAAAGAAACTAATTTTAAAATTGTCAGAGAAGTTATTACAAGGATAAGAAATAGCCTTAAAGTCAAATATTTTAATCCACTAAGCCTTGAAAGCCAAACAGTGTTATGAAATAAAAATATAGATCAAATATATTCCTGCCTTATGCCTTGCATGGTTTTCAAGGTAGATAATTGCATTAACTGTAGAATTTATGATACTTTAACCCTAGAAACTCTTCCACCTCCTCATTTTCTTATAAAATCTTCTTGCGGAGCTCATTGTAAAGGGTTGGTTGCAGAAATTTGATATAATACTTGTGCTCGAAAATTTCTACATGTAAATAGTGTTCAGAGGCTCTTGAAGCTCTGTTTGTGATCAAATAAGTTAGGCTGAGAAGAGAAGATGATTGTTGTACTGAAACATCACAAGCTGACATCAATATACAAGCTGATTCTTGGGATCCTAGTCTATATCACTGGTGAAGTGCTTCTTTCTGTGTTATTGTTTTCCTTTCGTGTATGCCATTTTTTCCATTATTCTCTAATAAATAATAGCAAGCATAGAGTTAGGATTTACTGTTTACAGTACCCTTCTCTGACTGATAAGCTTTATCTCAATGTTTTCCTCCAAATTTTGTGTTTAAGAATGACTTAAGTTAAGTGTAAACATTATCAAGGAATGTTGGTTTGCCCCTGTCTTGATGTGCAAAGCTTGAAAGGAAGTTCTTGAATGATATTTTCATTATATGCTCAGTAGAGTTAGACTAGAAAATTTTATGGTTTTCCCTATCTTCTAGTTCTTTCTTCAAAGGTAATTCTAAAATTTTCCCTAAGAGTATGCTGAAAACAGTTTAGATTTAAAAGTATCTTATCTAATCTTATGCTGCACTTTGTTTTCTTATCTGTTTTCATCCCTTCTGAAAGTAATTATGTTGATTACTGGATTGTTTGTCTAATGATTTATCTTTAATACAAGCTTTTCCAAAGAAGTCTATGGTTAACCCTGTCCTTTGGTTTGTTTTAAACAATTACTTAAAAGGTTTTTCTTGTTTGGAAAGACTGATAAATCCTAGTTGAAATTATTGTCTTTTTCCACCCCTTCAACACTTTTATTGTTCCATTCCATCATTTTATCTAAGAGATATTGTGATATAGATGACTTGCCCCTTGGACCACTCTTGAAATTGTTGCACAATTAAACCCTTTTATGACTCCATAGCCCAATGGACTAAAAACCAACGTCATATCTATCCTATCAGCAAAAGCTTGTTCTGATTTCTTATACCTTCACCCATTTGAAAATCTTTCATTTTAGGACTTTCCACTCAACTAAAAATCATGCTCAACCATCCAAAATCAAACAAAACCCTTGTTCTTAATAACTAGCCTAATATCATACCCAAAAGCCTTAAAGATAAATCAATCTTTACACTTATAGAGAGATCCCTCTCTAGATTCAGGAGGGCTAGATCCTAGAATCCCAAAGTGGTTCAAGTGTTCTCCCTGCAGCTTTAGTCTCACCAATCTATTAGAATTACAGGGAGCTAACATTTCTAGCGACTCCACTGGGGATTTTGAGTAAAAATCCTTAAAAACAAAACACTCAGTGTTCAGTGCAATACAAGTAGCCTTCTTAAATCACTACTAAGAAAATGGTAATCATGATAGAACTTATTTTAATCAGTCACAAACTAAGGAAACCTTAGGATTCTCATAATAACTTATCAAATCTTGAAGGATCAGCTAGCTTATCCATAAGAGTAAACTTTCTTGTGTCTCATCACCATAGCTAAGTGTTGAAACAGATTTAGGACACTCTTAGAACCCATAGGACTAGAAAAACTCAGAAAACCCAAAAATATTTCAGATTGGTATTCAATAAACATGGTGGTGGACCATAAAACCTTTTACCTCCAAAAGAGCTAAAAATTTCCACCTGGTGACTCCACAATCCTAAACAGAAATTAAGACTCCACTGGGAAGACCCATTATCATCATAACATCATTTAAACTCAGTTAGAGGACTTTAGGATTAAATTTTTCTTGTTTGAAGATCAGATAGCCTCTTAAATATTGTCATATTTGGTTAAACTTTTCTTGTAAGTTGGCTCTGAAAAACATAGCATAATGGCTCCTAGAAGGATTCATACTAGAGCCTATCCTGATCCAAACCCTCCTAAGATAGTTGATAACCCTGAAAGAATCCTTAGGAAGTCTCCTGAGGTTAAATCTTCAACTGTTTTCAGATCACCCCATAGAGCTCATTCTGTCCCTAAAAACCTTGCATCTCTACAAAATCCACAAGTTGACTTAAGAAATCCATTTAGAACTAGGTCTCTTTATGATTTAGATCAGCTAGATTCAGAGTCTTCACTTTCATCCCCAGAAAGAAGTGAACATCTTGGTAGCAGAGAAACTACACCACCTGATTCACATTTCCTTCACAATTTTGGTTTCTTTCATCCAAGATCAACTCAACAATCTATTGTTGGTCCATCCACTTTTTCCACCCATACACCCATTTTCCAAAACACTCCACTTCAGCCCACTTTCCCTCTTGTTAATCTACCTCCACCCCCTATCGTGGCAACATGGTATGCCCCATTGGTCCTTCCTTTACCATTAGTCAATCTTCCACAGGACTATCAGTCCAAGATACCATTGTATGATGCCAGTAATGCTACTACTGCTTCACAACATGTGGATAAGATGAATGACTACTTTGACAGAAATGAGTTTGATGATGAGACTGTCAAACTTAGATTATTTGCTCAGAGTTTAGGGGGAGAAGTAAGAAAATGGTTGAAAGGCTTAACCTCTCACGGTATTAATGATCTCCAAGCCTTCCATCAATTATTCTTAAACAAATGGGAAGTGAAGAAAAACCCTCTCCAAATACTTTCTGATTACAAGAATCTCCACAGAAACACTAGGGAAAGTGTACAAACTTATTGCACTAGGTTTAATAGTGTTTATAATGCACTTCCCCCAGACTTAAAACCTCCACAAGGCTTAGCTTTAAATAATTTTCCTAAAGGATTTGATCCTGAGATGGCTTATCGGCTGAGAGAGAGAGATCCTTTAACTCTTGAAAACATGCAAAAAGGAGCTTTTGATGTGGAAGTTAATTTAATGGAGAAAAGAGCAAGAATGACGAATGAGAAGAAAGTGTCCTTTAGAGAGGAATCTGCACCTTCCACATCTAACTCAAAGATGGAGAGAATGATGGAGGAGATGATGAAAAATATGAGCATACTTGAGAGATCACAAGCTATTCAAAACCAAACAGCTCCTCAAAACAGAAATCAAAACCAAAATCAAAATTTTATGAGAAATCAACCTCAAAACAAACCGAGGGAGGATGATCAACAGATTACTCCTCCTTTTCATCAAAATTATGTAATTGAGGTTGAAGAAACAAGTGAACAAACAGAGGAAGATGACATCAACATCCTAGGAGTAGATAATGATGATTTTGAAGTTCATTACAATAGGAAACAAGGTCTATACACACCCTATGATGAAAAGAGAGAAGAAGATGAATTTTGTTATCAGGAAATGGAAAATGTCATCATAGAAACCACAAAGGAATATGAACTTAGGAGTAAAATCAATCAAGAAACTCCCAAGACTAAAACCTCTGAAAAATCTGCAAAAAACAACTCTGTAAATAAACCCAAAGTCACAAAGCAGAAAGACAAAACAATGGCTGTAAATTCTGATAAAAACAAAGAGAAAGGCACTCCAAGTACTGAAAAACAAAGTGCAGACCTTAGTATCGTTAGCATCTCAGCTAGTGCTCCTGCTTGGCAATATGATGCCGAGTGGTTGTCCCTTGATGGCAACCCACTTGATGAAGATGATGGCAACCCACTTGATGAAGTTGTCCTCGATGGAATATGTCTTGATGAACTTACTAAATGATGTATAATCAATGGGAGTACAAGGTGAAAATGATGCGAAGGAATGTCGTCGTATGTGCTAGAACATGATGAAAAGAGTATGTCTCAAGGTACACGTGGATTTGTCTAGACAAATTAGCGTATGCACGCGGGAAATAACGTTCCAAGTCGCGTATGGGAAAAAGCGCTCATAAAGTGCAAAACCAGGGGTAACCACCATGGTATTGACCCTTTGTATTGAGTAATGATTCTTCTATGTGACCCCGCCCAAGAATACCATCGAAAGTAATGTGGTTTTGACCCATGGTATTGATAAAGGGTAAACCTATATAAGGAGAAGAAATTTATTGTGCAAAGTGTGTGGAGGTCTGGGCTTTAATGAATACTTCACTCTGGAGTATATCTGTATGGTTAAATTCTGCTCTTAATTGATAGACCTGAATCTATGATGCATCTATGAACATAATGAAGGTTCAAGATCTCTAGATCTTGAAATGGTGAATCTCTTGGATGATCTGAAAAGAAGTGATGAAGACCTGGCGCAAATCTGTTGAAGAAGTTGAAGAAATCTGGTAAGTTCATAGATCTAGTCTGATCTGCAAAAATTATCTATACGCAGGTTCATTTCATGAAAAGCATGTGTATACGCGACTCTATTCAGACAAAAGTGCGTATGGGCTGTTAGGGTTTTTCTGATAATTTGTACAAATGTATACGCGGGTTTGCTTCAGTAAAAGCGTGTGTATACGCAGGTCTGTTTAAGGAAAAGCGCGTATGGTATTTGAGTTGATGGTAAACTCAAAAGATAATTGAGGTTCTGCATATCTGTTCTGAAGTCTGGGCTATTTCTGATATTCTGGTTATTTCACTGTTCTGACTAATGAAATGAAAAGGGAGGTCTGTTGATAAGTGAAGAATTGTGTTGAAGCTGTTTGATCCAGTGTGAAAATTAATGAAACGTGGTCTGCAGTGGATCTGAGGGTTGAAGCCTTTAGTATGATAGTAGAAGCTTTCTGTCAGCAGAGGCTGGTGCTAATATCAGGGGGTAGTAGCTCCCTTCCAGGTGAGGCTGGTAAACGAGAGCAGGGGGTTGTAGCTCCCTTCCAGGTGAGGCTGGTAAACGAGAGAAGGTTGTAGCCTTCTGCA
The DNA here is from genome assembly GCA_034641835.2 of Pinus albicaulis. NCBI lineage: Eukaryota > Viridiplantae > Streptophyta > Pinopsida > Pinales > Pinaceae > Pinus > Pinus albicaulis. The sequence goes on from CM076582.1 coordinate 92,568,873, forward strand.
GGTGGGTGCCTGCGTACTGGTATAAGTCTCCACCAGTACATGATTGTAAGAAGTTTTTCTTTATAATAAATATTGAAGACTGAGACAATGACAGCGGTGGTTTTCTCCCGAATTGGGTTTCCACCTAAAAATCCTGGTGTTCATGTGTGTTGCCTATGTGTGATGATTATTCTGTTCTTTCTGCACCTGTTTAATGTTTCTTGAAATAACTGATGAATGAATAATGCAATGATTTGAGTTAAGAATTGAATGCATAATTAGATCTCTGGACATACGCAAGTTCTGTGAAGGATATCCGCGTATATACGCTAGTTGGCTTCAGCAAAGTAGCGTATGGGTTTTAGAAAGGAAAAGTAAAAAGTTTTATTGTCTGCATTAAGATACTGATTCACCCCCCCCCCTCTCAGTATCTTTCCAACAATTGGTATCAGAGCAGGTCCTTCTGAAAAATCTTAGCCGCTAGAAGGAAGATCAAGCAAGATGAGCAATCATGAGGGAACAACATCTATCTATCCACCGAATACAACAAAGGAAATATGGGACAAAATCATTCTAAGTTATGAAGGCGACACAAAGGTAAAAAGTGCAAAACTCCAAACTCTCAGAATTGAATATGAAAATTTAAAGATGCATAGTGATGAGAGTATTGCTAGTTTATTTTTACGTATTGATGATGTTGTAAATCGTATGATAAATCTCGGTGAAAGAATATCCGACACTACTTTGGTTGAGAAAATTTTACGATCGCTAACGGCAAAATTTGAATCAAAAGTTTCTGCCCTTGAAGAAAAACAGGATATTCAAAATCTTTCCGTGGTGCAACTTCATGGCATATTGACTGCATATGAAATGAGGAGAGGAGGACCATCTTAAGTCAAAGAAGCTGTTTTTAAAGCTTCTACAAAAGAGAAAGAAGTTCAAAAACCAGAAGGATCAGGATATATCTCAGAAGAAGATGAGGCAAACTTTGTGAGAAGACTCCAACTAGGAACCGGAAGATTCAAAGGTAAGCTTCCTTTCAAATGTTTTAATTGTGGAAGATTTGGTCATTATGCTGCAAAATATCCTTATAAAGAAACATCTGCTAAAGAGAAAGAAGTAGCAAGAAGGAATAAGAACCGATCTAGCACTAAGAAAAGCTACTATACAAATGAAGACAGTGATGGGTTATCTGATAGTGAGGAAGAATGTGAACAAGATCTTAGACTTCTCATGGAATTTGAAAATAATTCTAGAGACGATAAGGATGCTTTTATGGATGCTCTAGATGACAATGATTTTCTTGATCAAAACAATCAACTCAAAATATGCTTGGAAGAAAGTAAAATAATCATAGAGACTTTGAAAAGGCAGAATGAAGAAGCAAAGAAACATAATGAAAAATTAGAATGTGAAGTAGTAAGTCTAAGAAAAGAACTTGAGAAAGTAAAGACTCTGAATCTTAGATTTGATAAAGGATCTGAAACCTTAGATGAGATTATCAAGGTTCAACGTTCTCCTCTTATTAAGACAGGTCTTGGATATACCGGAGAATCTTCTCAGGCTTCAGCACCAAATTATCTAAAAGCAGCTACAACTGGTTTACTACATTCAGCCACTCAGCAAGGGAATAAAGAATATTTACAGGTAAAGCATGATCATCACAATACAAGGAACACTAACAGGGATATCTCTCAAAGAAGCAACAATCAACAGGTAAATTCAAATAGAATATTTCATGATCGCAGAAATTTCTACTTCAATGGACAATGTTTCTCATGTCACAATTTTGGTCATAAAGTTGTTCAATGTGTTGCATATAAAACCATCATGACAAGAGAAGCAAGAAATAAAAGGATGGATACTGAACCAAAGAAGAACACCTATAACAAATTTTCTCCTCTTCAAAATGAAGTTGAATGTACTTATTGCAATAACTTTGGCCATGAAGAATTTGAATGTAGGAGCAAAGTCCAGCCAAAACAACATTTTCCTTCAAGTTCCAAAGTATGGAAAAAGAAGGAATTACAGGTTGAAAATTGTGGGATAGCGTTATTTGCAGAAGGTGAAGAAAATCAATGGTACATTGATAGTGGATGCTCAAGACACATGATAGGTGACAAAAGAAAAATTCTTGCATATAATGCTCTAGAAAAAGAAAAGAAAGTTACATTTGGAAATGATACTCCTGTTGTAATTAAAGGAAAAGGGTCTGTGTTTCTAAAAGAAAAGGTGAAGGCTAATGATGTCATGTATGTGGATGGATTAAGGCATAACCTGTTAAGTGTAAGTCAAATGTGTGATCAAGGAACAAAAGTTGTCTTTAGTTCAAAAGAATGTGTGGTTTGTGATCTTGATACAGGTAAAACTATTATAAAAGGGAAAAGAACTCCAAGCAACCTGTATGTATTGAAGAACTGCAAAGATCAATGTTACTTGAGAAAATCTTCAGAAAATTGGCTATGGCATAGAAGGCTGGGGCATCTGAGCTTCTCTCAAATCAACAAAGCAAGCAGACTTCAAGTTGTTCGTGGTCTTCCCAATATTAATCTACCAGAAAGCATCATATGCAAATCTTGTCAATTCGGTAAGCAGACCAGAGTACGATTTAATGCCAAAGAAGGATCATCAAGTAAGCCTCTTGAACTCATTCATACTGACATATGTGGTCCTATGAGGAAAAATTCACCACGTGGGGAAGAATACTACATCTTATTTATTGATGATTACTCTAGAATGTGTTGGATCGGGTTCATTATACACAAAGATGAAGCATTTGAAAAATTTCAGAGCTTCAAAGAATTGGTAGAAAATGAATTAGATCTAAAAATAAAGTGTCTTAGATCTGATCGAGGAGGAGAATATACATCAAATGAATTCTTTGAATTTTGTAAACAACATGGCATAAAAAGACAGTTCTCTATAGCAGGCACTCCACAACAAAATGGCGTAGCAGAAAGAATGAATAGAACAATTCAACAAATGACTAGAGCTATGCTTGATGATTATGGAACTCCTGACATGTTCTGGAGTGAAGCAGCACATACAACAGCTAACATTCTCAACAAGGCTCATGTTCGGGTAAATAGTGACAAAACTCCATATGAACTCTGGTATGGTAATTCTCCCTCTGTGAAGCATTTTAGAGTTTTTGGAAGTAAATGCTTTATCAAAAATAATTATGAAAAGCTTGGCAAGTTTGAACCTAGATCAGATGAAGGGATATTTCTTGGTTACTCATCTACAAGCAAAGCATACAAATGTTACAATAAAAGGCTTCAAAAGATTGTTGAATGTATTGATGTTGTTATTGATGAGTCTCCTGCAGCTCCTAAAGAAGAAAAACAAACAACAGAAGAAGATGATGGTGACTTTTGTCCTTCTACATCAAATAGAAATGATATAGACAATGGATCCAATGAAGAACCTGAAGATGATTTATCCGAAAAGGCTCCATCCAGATATGTTCAAAAGAATCATCCCGAATCTCAAAATTTGGGAGACAAGGAATCAGGTGTACAAACAAGGAGGACTCTTGTGGGATCTTCTAGCTATCTGGAATTTTTATCCACAATTGAACCACACAATGTCAATCAAGCTAGCAAAGATGAATGTTGGATTCAAGCCATGAATGAAGAGCTTGATCAAATTGAAAAGAATAAAACATGGGATTTGGTACCAAGACCACATGATAAAAATGTCATTTGAACTAAATGGATATTCAAGAACAAGTTAAATGAGAATGGGGATGTTATAAGAAACAAAGCTAGACTGGTTTGCAAGGGGTATACTCAACAAGAAGGTATAGACTTTGAAGAAAATTTTGCTCCTGTAGCTAGACTTGAAGCCATAAGAATGTTTCTTTCTTTTTCAAGTTTTCAACAAATCAAAGTTTATCAAATGGATGTTAAATCTGCATTTCTCAATGGTGATATAGAAGAAGAAGTTTATATAGAACAACCAGAAGGATTCATTTTGGGAAATGATAAAAATCTTGTTTGTAGACTTAAAAAGGCTCTATATGGTCTCAAACAAGCTCCAAGGGCATGGTATTATCGTCTTGACAAATATCTTCATCAACAAGGATTTTCAAAGGGGTCTGCTGATAGCAACTTGTACACAAAAACTGAAAATGATAAACTATTGATTGTAGTTGTATATGTTGATGATATCATTTTTGGAAGTAATGAAGAATCTATGAGTCAGAAATTTTCTTCTATCATGCAGCAAGAATTTGAAATGTCCTTACTTGGAGAACTAACATTCTTTCTTGGCTTGCAAGTGCATCAAACTACAACTGGTATATTCTTATCTCAAGCAAAATATCTTAAGCAAATCCTGAAGAAGTATGGCATGGAAGAATGTAAACCTGTAAGTACACCAATGATAACCGGATGTAATCTCAGTTCTCATGATGATTCTCCCGCGGTGAATCAACCAGAATACAGATCAATGATAGGAAGCCTACTTTATCTCACTGGGACTAGACCGGACATTATGCATGCAGTTGGGATTGTTGGACAATTCCAAGCTAATCCAAAAGAGTCTCACCTTCAGGCTGTCAAAATAATATTCAAATATCTACAAGGAACTCAAGACTTTGGACTATGGTATCCAAAGAATGCTGATCTTACTCTTCATGCTTACACTGATGCAGATTGGGCTGGAAATGTCGATGATCGGAAAAGCACTAGTGGTGGTGCATTCTATATGGGACCCCGGTTAGTGTCTTGGTTCAGCAAGAAGCAAAATTCTATTGCCTTATCTACAGCAGAAGCAGAATATGTGGCTGTCGCGTCTTGTTGCACTCAACTTCTTTGGATGATGCAAACCCTGCAAGATTTTCAAATCAAATGTACATCTCCTATCTCCATTATGTGTGATAATACAAGTGCCATCAGTATCTCAAAGAATCCAGTTATGCATTCAAAGACCAAGCACATTCCCATCAAGTATCACTTCTTACATGAACAAGTGCTTGAAAAAAAGGTGAAGTTGGAGTATGTTCCCTCCAAAGAACAAGTTGCTGATATATTTACCAAACCTCTGCCCAGGGAAGCATTCGAATATCTTAGACAGAAGCTGGGAGTAGTCTCTGCTGTGAAGAAAATCAGAACTGCTTAAATTTAGAAGATCAAATTGGATACGCGGGTTTCCTAAAAGACAGTCGCGTATATACGCGAGTTTATCCACAGAAAGCCGCGTATGGTCAGTTGTTGACATTTTTTTTGTTGGGGTCAGCATTTTACAGCACATCTGCAGCACTGTTTGATATCTCTGATGCTGTATGGTATCTCTGGTGGGATGCACAAGCAAAGGGGGAGATGAAGGAGTAAACTGATGTACAGGTTCAGGGGGAGCAATAGCCTTGCTGGGTATTATGCATTGTTGGCTTATGATTCTGAAATATGATCTCTCTTGAGGTCTTTCTGATAGTGGTCATAAAAGGTCATATTTGTAATTTGATGAAAAAGGTCATGTTGAGACCTATGATGACATTTTGTAATATTCAGTCATGTAAGGACTTGTTCAATTTGTAAACCCACTTGATTGGGTAGTTGAGTCAAATTTGTAAACCCACTTGGTTGGGTAGCTGAGTCAAAATATGTAAACCCACTTGGTTGGGTATTTGAGTCTCATATGTAAATCCACTTGGTTGGATCTTTGATGTAAGTATGAGTCATTGGTGATAGGAAGGTCATAGAGTCATGTACTTCATTGAAAAATATGTTTGTAGGTTCAGCATGAACTCAGGGGGAGCATGGTCACTTCAATGTACATCAGATCTGCAGAACGCTTCCTTCTACAAAAAAAAAAAAAAACTTTGTGTTGGTTTTGGTCCGCCCTTTGCCCTTGATGTCAAAGGGGGAGAGTGACATGGTGTTTGAATAAAGAGAAAGAATGGTGTCAAGAGTGACATGGTGTCATTGTATTCTTAATGTATCTATCTGTTGTGGTGATCAAACACCACCGTGGTTGCCATCAAGTCCAAAGGGGGAGATTGTTGGCAATATGATGCTGAGTGTTGTCCTTGATGGCAACCCACTTGATGAAGATGATGGCAACCTACTTAATGAATATGTTCTTGATGCTTGATGAGTTTATTAATGATGTAAATCTAATGTTCTACAGTAGCTCAGAAGTACCAGAGAAGGAAATATCAGTGAGGGCCAAAGCAATGATGAAAAATGTGTGTTACAAGGCATACGCGGGTTTGTCAAGGAGAAAGCGCGTATGCCCGCGGAAAAGTACGTGCCAAGTCGCGTATGGTCTTTTGCGCTCCAAATTTAGAATACCAAGGGGCATTACCATGGTATTGACCCATTGTATTGAGTGCTGGATTGTCTATTTGATCCCGTCCAGAAAAACCATCGAAAGTAATGTGGTTTTGACTCATGGTATTGAAAAAGGCTAAATCTATATAAGGAGAAGAATTTCATTGTGCAAGTGAGGCATATGTCTGAGCTTTAATGAATACTTCACTCTGAAGTATATCTGCATGGTTGAACTCTGCTCTTAATTGATAGATCTGAATCTATAAGGCATCTATGAACATAATGAAGGTTCAAGATCTCTAGATCTTGAAATAGTGAATCTCTTGGATGATCTAAAAAGAAATGATGAATACCTGGCGCAAATCTATTGAAGAAGTTGAAGAAATCTGATTAAGTTCATATATCTGGTCTGATCTGCAAAATTTATCTTTTATAAATATATACGCATGTTCGTCTCGTGAAAAGCGCGTGTATACGCGGCACCATTCAGACAAAAGCGTGTATGGGCTGTTAGGGTTTTTCTGATAAAATGCACAAATGTATACGCGTGTTCACTTCAGTAAAGGCGCGTGTATACGCGGGTCTGTTTAAGGAAAAGCGCGTATGGTATTTGAATTAATGATTGCACAAAAGACAATTGAGATTCTGCATATCTGTTCTGAAGTCTGGGCTATCTCTGATATTCTGGTTACAGTGGTTTCACTGTTCTGACTGATGAAAGGGGATGTTTGTTGATAAGTGAAGAATTGTGTTGAAGCTATTTGATCCAGTTTGAAAATTGATGAAACGTGGTCTGCAGTGGATCTGAGGGTTGAAGCCTTCAGTCTGATAATAGAAGCTTTCTGTCAGCAGAGGCTGGTGCTAATATTAGGGGGTAGTAGCTCCCTTCCAGGCGAGGCTGGTAAACGAGAGCAGGGGGTTGTAGCTCCCTTCCAGGTGAGGCTAGTAAACGAGAGAAGGTTTTAGCCTTCTGCAGGTGGGTGCCTGCGTGCTGGTATAAGTCTGCACCAGTACATGATTGTAAGAAGTTTTCTTTATAATAAATATTGAAGACTGAGATGACGGCAACGGTGGTTTTCTCCCGAATTGGGTTTCCACCTAAAAATCCTGGTGTTCATGTGTGTTGCCTATGTGTGATGATTATTCTATTCTTTTTGCACCTGTTTACTGTTTCCTGAAATAACTGATAATGCAATGATCTGAGTTAAGAATTGAATGCATAATTAGATCTCTGGACATACGCGAGTTCTGTGAAGGATATCCGCGTATATATGCTAGTTGGCTTCAACAAAGTAGCGTATGGGTTTTAGAAAGGAAAAGTAAAAAAAATTATTTTCTGCATTAAATACTGATTCACCCCCCTCTCGCATTTTTTCCAATGTGCCTCCGGCTAAAAATTTAACAAATGTAAATAGAGGAAATCAGCAAGTTGATCTTGCTGACAAAATGGTGGTTAACAAAGCTGAAACAAACCTTGTAAAAAGTCAGCTACCTTTTAGTTTGGAGCAGGAAATTGCCAAGATAAAGATCTATGTTCCCCTTACTGAGTTAGCCACCCAAAATGTGTACAGATCCAAAATTTTGAAGGCTTTTAACATAGAAGAGAATAACAATACTGTCAATCTTAATGATGACCAACCAGAGCTCATATTTGGTCCTAAGCTTGAGGGTAGATATCAAGAAGGACCAGTTCCTCCTTTTTATGTAAGTTTACAAATTCATGACAAGATTTTGCACAACGCTATGCATGATTCAGGGGCCTCTCACAATTTAATGCCCAAAGCTGTAATGGAGAGTTTAGGCCTTGAAATCACCAAACCTTACAAATATCTTTACTCCTTTGACTCAAGCAGAGTGAAATTTTTAGGCTTAATCAAAGGCCTCTGTGTAAACTTAGCACAAATTCCAACCAAATGTTTAGTAATGGATATTGTAGTGGCTGATGTACCCCCAAAGTATGGTATACTGTTATCAAGATCTTGGGGAGCTAAGTTACAAGGAACTATGCAGATGGATATGACATATGCAACTATCCCTGTATTTAATCAAACAAGGAGACTTTACAGGGAATCTCATATGCAATACATGGTTACTAGCCAAGAGAGACCGCAAAACTCTCCCCTTTGTTCTGTAAATACAGGCCTTGACTCATTTATCCTTTTCAATGATGAAAAATTCAATGAACAAGTGACCTTAACTAAATTAATGGCAAATAGAGAGGGGGAGGAGGACAACGCAGAAATGTCAAAACAGTTTGCTAAACCAAAAAACTACAGCAAACAAAACACAGGTCTAGAGCTGCAAATCATTCATCCTTTGCTTTTTAACCTTGAGAGTCAAGAAAGAAATCCTCAATGTAATGAAAAACCTGAGGAATTAAACCAAATTAATTGAAGTGCTGATCTTCAAGAACAATTCGAAAGCACGCTAGTTGAAGAGGATAGTAACCAAACTGATGAACCTAAAACTAGAACTCTTTCGAGTATGAACTTCGATGGGTCTTGCACTAGGAGCAATGCTGGTGCAGGCATCTGGATACATAACACCAAAAATAATCACACTAAAGGCCATTCCTATAGATTAAATTTTCAGTGTTCGAATAACATAGAGGAATATGAATCCCTTCTTTTAGGCTTACACTTGTTGAAGAAATTAGGAGCCGAAAGAATAAAATTTCATGGGGATTCAGAGTTAATTGTCAAGTAATTAAATGGGGAATACAGCGCCAAACACCCTAGACTTAGAGCCTACAGGAACAATGTCATGGATTTATTGAAAACTTTTGAGGAATCCCAACTTATTTTTGTCCCAAGAGAAAAGAATATCCTCGCCCACAGTTTAGCTTTCACTACTAGAACATGTTTAACGCCATTCGAAACCAAATAATGCACAACTCAGATTAAATTTAGACCAGTTGTCCCTGATAACGAGAAATATTGGCAAGTGTTTGATGGAGACAAAAAAATAGAAGACTTCCTGCAGTCCAAAAATGAGTTTGAACTACCAAGTTCAGATTCAGACTATGAAACAGACTGTCCTAGTGAATAAAATCTACTTGATGAAGAAGAAGATTCCCCTAATATGGCTAATGTAAATCTATTGTCTAACAAACTTGAAAACACAACAGAAATTAGTTCAAAGTTAGGAAAAGAAGACTTAGAAACTCTGCAGTCTAACAATCAAAGTTTGCCAAAGGGTTTGGTCTCTTTAGAGGAGTTGTTTGATTTCAATGATGTGGCCAAGAAACTGAAACTGGAGCCTGTTGAATCTAAATTTGAAGAGTGTAATATAGGCAGTGAACTAGAACCAAAGATGATCAAACTTTCTAAAAGTTTACCAGCTCACATCAAACTAAAATACATAGAGCTGTTTAAAGAATTTTCTGATGTTTTTGCATGGAGTTATGAGGATTTGAAATCCTACAACACTGAAATAATTCAACACAAGATACCTCTCAAGGAAAACCAAAATCCATTTAAACAAAAAGTACGCAGAATTAACCCTGTTCAGTTACCTTTGGTTGAGAAGGAAATCAAGAAAATGTATGAAGCTAGTATTATTGTCCCTATTAGATATTCAGAGTGGGTGTCTAATCTAGTGTCAGTTAGGAAGAAAACAGGAGAGATTAGGCTTTTTATAGACTTTAGAGACCTAAACAAAGCCTCATTAAAAGACAACTACCCTTTACCCAAGATGGACCATATTTTACAAAGGGTAGTAGGGTCTAAAAGAATTTCTTTGCTAGATGGCTACTCAGGATACAATCAGATTTTAGTACATCCTGATGATCAATTAAAGACGACCTTTACTACACCTTGGGGCACTTTCATGTATGTGAAAATGCCCTTTGGTTTAATGAATGTTTGTGCTACTTTTCAGATAGCCATGGATATTTCATTTTCGGAAGAATTAGGCTACTTCATCATTATTTACCTCGACGATGTCACTATTTTTTTCCAAGACAGATGAAGAGCACTTAGAACATTTGAGAAAAGTATTCGAGAAATGCAGAAAGTTTGGGATATCTTTAAATCCAAAGAAAACATTGTTTGGTCTCCAAGAAGGTAAACTTCTTGGGCACATAATATCAGAAGAGGGGATAAAGTTAGACCCAAAGAGGATTGAGGCTAAATTGCAAATCACTCATCCTAGAAACATCAAGGAACTTCAATCTTTCATTGGAAAGATTAATTTCTTGAGAAGGGTCATACCCAACTTAGCTGAACTCCTTAGAAACATTACAAACATGTTGAAAAAGGAACAAGGAGTTAAATGGACCTTGGAAACAAAGAAATATTTTGAGCTGGTGAAACAAGCATTAACCAAAACACCAGTTCTAATAATTCTTGGTTTTTCAAAAGATTTTTACATTTTTTCATTTGCATCAGAACATACAATAACTGCTGTCCTATTGCAGAGAAATCCACAGGGACAAGAACAACCCATTGCATTCTTTAGCAAGGCATTGAGAGATGCTCCTTTGAAGTATAACATTATGGAAAAGCAAGCCTTTGCCTTAGTCAAAGCCTTAAAAGACTTCAGAGTTTACATTTTGCACTCCCACATCATTGCCTTTGTCCCAAATTTAGTTGTGAAGCACATTCTAACACATGACCCAGATGGCAAGAGAGGTAAGTGGATAGTTGTAATACTTGAACATGATTTAGAGATCAAGCCCACTAAAAACTCATTAAAGGCCAAGGACTAGCTAGATTAATGGTTGAATCCAATTTTGAAGCTCTTGACATAAATATGATAAATGCTTTAGATGAACAAGAGGAACTATCAACTCCCATCATTGAAAACCATTTTATGAATTCCTCTTGGTATGCTAATATTCTATATGTTTTGCTTAATTTGAACACCTCTTGGTTTATCAAAAACGAAGGCAAGGTTTTTAAAGTTAAAAGCTGTAAACTAATGCATTGTAGATAAATGTATTTATTGGAAAAATGCAAGTGGGTTATTGCTTAAATGTTTGCCTGAGAATGATGTAGAGAAGGTTAAGCACGAGTTCCATGAAGGAGAATGTGGAGGCCACCTCTAGTGGAAGACAACAGCCAACAAAATCCTTAGAGCTGGTTACTATTGGCCCACACTCTTTCCTGATGTCCATAAAATGATCATTGCCTATCATAAATGTCAACTCTTTGAAGGCAAAAGAAAATTTATGCCCTTACCTTTGCATCCAATCACTGTTGAAGCTCCTTTTCAATAGTGGGGACTTGACTTCATAGGAGAAATCCATCCACCATCATCTGCCCAACATAGATAGATTCTCACTGCAACAAACTACTTTACCAAATGGATAGAAGCCATCCCTTCTAGACAAGCCAATGTCTTTATCATCATAAAATTCATTGAGACTCATATCCTCTCTAGATTTGGTTGTCCTAGGAATATCATCACTGATAATGCTGCTACACTTGGATCCAAGAAGATGGTTGAATTCTATCACAAATATCAAATAACATTGGGTCATTCTACTGCTTATTACCCTCAAGGTAATGGGCTGGAAGAATCCTCAAAGAAAAGTTTGGTAAACACAATCAAGAAGTTGCTGGAGGAAAACAAGAAGTCTTGGCACACAAAGCTAGTACATGCACTATGGGCTGACAGATTAACACTTAAGAAATCTATTAGAATGTCACCCTACTAGCTTGTGTATGGAATAGATGCAATTTTTCCAACCAGCCTTGGTGTACCGGTTATGAAGTTGATCCAAGAAGTGTAGTCTGGAGACAATGACATGATCAGAAGGATTAATCAGACTATACATCTTCAGCAAACCAGAGAGGAGGTTTACAACAGAGAATTACAAAAGCAAGAGAGCATCAAGAATTTTTTTGATAGAAGGAAAAAGGCCAGTAATTTTAATATTGGTAACAAAGTTTTAAAGTGGGAATCAAGGAGAGAAGACAAGGGCAATATTGGGAAATTTGATAACTTATGGCTTGGCCCTTATCTCATTCATTCTACTGCTAGTAACAATGCTTATTTCTTGCAGGAATTGACTGGATCTAAACTGTTTGGGGTTCTTTTCAATGGCAGGATGCTCAAACATTATTTCCCTTGATCCTACCATGTTCGGAAGTATTTTTATCTTTTTTCTCATTATAAATATTTCATCCATCATTGCATTCAAATTTAGAAAAAACAAAAATACAAAAACAATAAAAAGAGAAAAGAGGGCAAATTGTTAAAACAAGAAAGGTACAACCCCATACCAAAAAAGAGAAACAAAGTTTGAAAGTGTGCAAGCTTAAATGGCACTCCTAAAAACACACTCCTAGTTAGTCATATAGCCTAATCATGACTAATTAGTTTTAAATTTACTGCTGATAGGTTAGTGAAATTAGATTTGCCAAACAACTTAATCTTGGCTTATCAGTTAGGTAGATTAGAATAGAAAATAAAGGTTCAAACAAGTCAAAAATCTAAACCTATGAGTTTCCAAAATAAGAATGGCTCTAATCTGTTTTAATCTTGAGCCAAAGACACAAGCAAACTAGTTCTAATATGCCGAAAACTTGAACCAGAAAAGAATGTAAGACAGCTCAAACAAGTCTAAAAAAAGAGCTGAAGAATAGAGAAGGATGTGCTTAAAACTTTCAGATCTTAAGCCTTCACCATTTTGATTTAATTCTTTGCAAATAATAATCTATGTGCATCTTGTTTTTATGCCATAGATCAGCAGCAAGTTAGACTATTCAAACCTAACTTGGATGCTTTTAAATTTTCTTGTTTTATAATTTAGAGAATAAAAATCTATTAGATTGTTTAATCCTAATAGATAGTAGATTAGGTGGAGAAGTTTATGAACTCAACTGTTTAAACTGAGTTCATGGAGAAATAAGAAGTAGACTTAGATTAGTTTTTTGCTTTCAAAAGAATAAAATGTTGTAAAAAGAGTTTTCCAATCCAAATGCACTCTGAAAGAAGAAAAAATGTTAGATCAATAGGATTGGGTAGGTAGAAAGCTTGTTTGACAAAAGTTCCATTGTTTTTCATGGCTACTAACATTATGAGAACAGAAGAAGATCATCCAAGTGAAGAAATTTGCAGCCCAATGGACGAGGCATTGATCAACTCCCATAGAATTCAAGTTTGAAGTTCTTGACACCTTCAAGAAGGTGCCATCCCCATGTGGAGCCACTTTTAGCCACCTATAAAAATTTTCATATCAAATGGTGGCTAAATAATTTTTTGAAGCATTAAAGAAACAATTTTATTGCCAAATTGTTAGTTCTTGAAGTCTTATGAATATGACTTATCCTTGAGTTAATCTTCACTGCTGTTTCCCTCTCAATTCTGAAAATCTGTTGTTTTCCTGTAGAAAACACTGCTGCAAAAACTCTATTTTTCCCCTATTTTACCCCTCCTTTCACTCATAATTAACCTCCATTTTATCCCTTTTTTCCCCATGAATTTCCTCTATTTTCCCTCATTTCCCTTCTTCCCTTCATAAAAACCCCTTTAATAAGGTTTAAAACTCCTTTTTAAACCTTACCGAAACCCCCAAAATCCTTTGAAAATCCTTGAAAAATCATAAAAACCCCATTTTCACATTATAGGCCTAAGCCCCTTTTAGCTAAGCCCTAAAACACTTCCCCACCATGCGACCTGGCGCTGGAACCAAGCGTTAAAGCCCTGGGCACTTATCGCAATCGAGGCATTCATGCGAAATGCATTTCTTTTGTTACACTAAATCTCCAATTGTGATTGGCTCCTTTTCTTCTAACTCCTTATTCCTTTGTTTTTACATATAACCCCGAGCCCCGCAATCGGGCACTAAACACCATAAAAACCCCTCTCCGAAAAAAAAAAATTCTTTGTATTTCATTAAAACCCACTTTTCCGACTTTTTATTAAGTCCCGATGGTTCATTGGTTGGGCGAATACCAACCATTGATTTAAAACCGATCAATGGTCTTCGGGATCTCGCATCAGAGTTTTTTCATCGAATGCATTTTAACAATTATTTCCTCCCTCCGATTAGCAACCTTTCGATGGATTCCCAGCCGTCGATTTGTTCTACCATACCCAGATCCGACGGCCCACACCGCTCTGTTCAAAGCCCATCCCTCCGCCTTTTGACCTCCGCAGTTAAATCTCTGCCGTCCATCTAGCCTTTAGATCAACGGTTCTTGTTCATTCACATCGGCACTTTTCATTTGATTGCCCCTGCCGATCGTGATCTTCTAATTGCATCTGGGTCGTCCATACACTAAGATCCAACGGTCCAGATCAATCCTCGCAACCTTTGTTAATTTCATACAAACCCCGTTGTGTAATTTTTTTCAGCGAATCTCCGCCGTTTATCTTTGTAGATCAACAGCCCGCATTAAACCAAACTCCGCCCGACCCTTGCCTCACATCTTATTCCATTAGCCCCAAGACTTAATCTGAGCCGTTCATATTGAAGATCTAATGGTCCCTGTAAAGCTCGATAGGCCCAACTCCTTTGGGACCTATCTCTCCATCAGCAAATCTTGATCGTCCATTCCCTGATCTGATGGTCCATATTAAAACCACCATGACCCTATCCCACCTTCTTCCGCCCGCGCATCTTGTCTTATCATGCTCCAAACTCCACCATTGGATCTGCTCAGCCTTCATCCAATGGCCAGGGACCCATATCGCGTGATTTTGCTTCCAATTGTTAATGTTTAAAAATCACGTGATATGGGTGGTTTTAAAAGGCCACGTGTCGTCCAGTAACTCATATCGCGTTCTAAAAGTTAAAATCGCCTTCCTTCCTTTTTATCGCATGAAAAAAGTGGTTTCTATGGCCGAAACCACCTTACCCCATTTATATTACATTCCGTCATTTTTAATCTCTGTCGTTGATCTCTGCAAATCAATGGTCCCAGTTCAATCTCGCCCTCAGTTCATCACCCTCCACCCATCCTCTAAGGGACTTCATAAGCAAATCTCTGTCGTTGATCTCTGTGGCCGATCTCATTCGATGGCCCAAAATTATTCCAAAACCCCAATTTCATTTTTAATCCTTTTTTCCCTCCGCCAAAGGTTTTTACCCATTCCCTTTGTATATTTTTTCATTTCGCAATAATGTGGCCCTTCTACATTATATTTTCCTAGCCAATTTCAACCGTTGATCTTTGCAAATCAACGGCCTGGACTTATTTTCCCCTCTATTTTTCCAACTGCCTCTCCTTTTAACCTCAGCATTAAATCCTTGCCATTGGATGCGATCTAACCTCAGCCTCCGAATCAGTTTAAGCCTTAGCCCACAGGATTTTCTTAATATTTCTTTGTTTGTGCAGGTTTTAAAGGTTTTTCAAATGTTTTAAAGGAAAATTGAAGGCTGAGGATGACAATCCTCCAGGCCTTTATTCATCGAAGAGATCTTTCCGCAGGGGTCCAAATTATGTTTTATCAGTGCCTCATGAGCATTGATGCCATTACAAACCTCTGTAACGCCTGCACATCAACAAGACACAACAAATATTAATCAAGCAGAGAGTATCATTGTTAAAATATCCAGTCACAGTAGAGATGAAGAATTGAAGATTGTTTACACAGTTTTGAGGGATTACTTCCTAAATCAACTATCTAAAGCCTAATCCACTCAATTAAATGCAGTTTGAAGAACATAAGACAAAAATTAGGCCTAATTATTCTTATAACACAGATCATAAACAAATTAACAGTGTTTTAAAGAAAAACAATAAATGTCTATCAGTCCGAGAAAGCCTCCACTACCACATCAGAGGCTAATTGAATCCTCTCAGCTACCAAAAGCCACCTGCAGCCTCAAAGCAGTCAAAAGAGGCATATTTATGACCAGAACAAAAGATATTTGCCCCAATACAGCTGAAACGTTATTTCGAATCAAAGAAACTAATTTTAAAATTGTCAAAGAAGTTATTACAAGGATAAGAAATAGCCTTAAAGTCAAATATTTTAATCCACTAAGCCTCGAAAGCCAAACAGAGTTATGAAACAGAGATATAGATCAAATATATTCCTGCCTGATGCCTTGCATGGTTTTCAAGGCAGAGAATTGCATTAACTGTAGAATTTATGATACTTGAACCCTAGAAACTCTTCCACCTCATTTTCTTATAAAATCTTCTTGAGGAGCTCATTGTAAAGGGTTGGTTGCAGAAATTTGATATAATACTTGTGCTCGAAACTTTCTATATGTAAATAGTTTTCAGAGGCTCTTGAAGCTCTGTTTGTGATCAAATAAGTTAGGCTGAGAAGAGAATATGATTGCTATACTAAAACATTGGACTTGAAGAATGTAACTGGATTGACATCAATATACAAGCTGATTCTTGGGATCCTGGTCTATATCAATAGTGAAGTGCTTCTTTCTGTGTTATTTTTTTCCTTTCGTGTATGTCGTTTTGTCCATTATTTTCTGATAAAGAACAGCAAGCTTAGAGTTAGGATTTACTGTTTACATTACCCTTCTCTAACTGATAAGCTTTATCTCAATGTTTTCCTCCAAATTGTGTGTTTAAGAATGACTTAAGTTAAGTGTAAGCATTATCAAGGAATGTTGGTTTGCCCCTATCTTGATGTGCAAAGCTTGAAAGGAAGTTCTTGAATAATATTTTCATTATATGCTCAGTAGAGTTAGACTAGAAAAGTTTATGGTTTGCCCTGTCTTCTAGTTCTTTCTTCAAAGGTAATTCTGAAAGTTTCCCTAAGAGTATGTTGAAAGCAGTTTAGATTTAAAAGTATCTTATCTGATCTTAGGCTGCACTTTGTTTTCTTATCTATTTTCATCCATTTTGAAAGTAATTATGTGGATTACTGGATTGTTTGTCTGATGAGTTAGCTTTAATACAAGCTTGTCCAAAGAATTCTATGGTTAGCCCTGTCCTTTGGTTGGTTTTAAACAGTTACTTAAAAGGCTTTTCTTGTTTGGAAAGACTGATAAATCCTAGTTGAAATTATTGTATTTTTCCACCCCTTCAACACTTTTATTGTTCCATTCCATAATTATATCTACGATATCTTGTGATATAGATGACTTTCCCCTTGGACCACTCTTGAAATTGTTGCACAATTAAACCCTTTTATGACTCCATAGCCCAATGGACTAAAAACCAGCGTCATATCTATCCTATCAACCATAGCTTGTTCTGATTTCTTATACCTTAACCCCTTTGAAACTCTTTCATTTTAGGACTTTCCACTTGACTAAAAATCATGCTCAACCTTCCAAAATCAAACAAAAACCCTTGTTCTTAATAACTAGCCTAATATCATACCCAAAAGCCTTAAAGATAAATCAATCTTTAGACTTAGAGAGATCCCTCTCTGGATTCAGGTGGGCTAGATCCTAGAATCTCAAAGTGGTTCAAGTGTTCTCCCCGCATCTTTAGTCTCACCAATCTACTAGAATTATAGGGAGCTAACACTTCTCTTTAGAAATCTTATGAAAATTATGGGAAGAATTTTGCCCATACTTTCCCAAGTGAAGCCACATCAACAACAACTTTTGTTGTTGCCTCATCTCTCCCTCATACAAGCCATGAAGTAAGATCATGCTGGCCAACTTGTATGATGCCCCATACAAGCAAGTCTTCTGCTGCTCTAGCATATGGGTGCCATGACATCCAATTAATTTCACTCTCCATACAAAGATTTCCTTGAGCAAAAACATATCAGCAATACATGAAAGCAAGGTACAATAAAAACAAGTTTCCAAATGACAACCGAAGAATGAATCATGGTCCCTCTCATGGAACCAACGCAGTGCATCCTTGGCTTGCATCAAATAAGAAATAACAAGTTCTTTTATAGACACTTTTTTGCTGCCACGGTCATCTCATAGGATGAAAACATGAAGTTACAATATGGTGTCAATGGTTCACACCAAGAATCATGTGGCTTCCCCCACAAACCATCAAAAAGACAGTCAGAATCAATGCTACAAGTAGCTACAAGTACATCAGCATACAATATGCAAGAAGATATATTTCTTCTTGTTACATCATGCTGCACAGATAAGGGAAATAAGTACAATACAAAACATGAAATGATACCTCCTCCATCATGTTCTTGAGATCTTGAGCTAAAATGGCTCAACTGGAAATTCTCCCTCACTCCCACTAAGTAGGAAGGTGGTTGTGACATCCTCTCTATCACCATCCAGGATATGCATCTCTCCATATGCTGATATATGTCCTGCTGGATTCCCTCCCAAGTGAATTCCGCCATCAAATGGACATATGCATCAAAGTGCATAGAAGAGAAGTCCTCATGTGCTGCACGTAGCAGCTTCTCCTTGAGACTAGAAGATCTAGTCAAGAAGACCCTGCCATAGGAATGTATGACCACATCATCCACCATGTATCTATCATCTCCATCCGGGTCATCAAGAATCATGCATGCACCAAGATCCTTGGAGTACTCTACCAAGAGCTGAGATCTCCGATAAGGATCAATCCTCCTAAGAGACAGTGCTGGTGATCTGGCATGTGAGGCTCTCCTCATGTTGCTGCCTACTACTCTGACATCCCTCATGCCAAATTTCTCCTCCAAACTATTTACCTCTCCACAATCCAAGAGTGGTGAACCCAAAGACAAGATATCTCTCATCAACTGTAGATCTAGTGGCCTCCCTGATGGAATGCCTCCATGTAGTGAGACATCAATGTCAAGAGTAGATTGTACATATGATTGGGAAATCTTTCCCCTGCCCTGACTGTGCAAATCAGTCTGCCTCCTTCTTTAATTTGCTCTCTAAAATATAGAAGGGTGTGTGCCTCTCATCAAGTGATGTTTCTCTTCCTCCCTACCTCCTCCTTCCAGCTGCAATGCTGCACAATCATGTTGCTCACTGATTTTTCTTGGACCTCTGTGTATGAGATCCTGGGGAACTTCTTGCAAGGATACAAGAATCCCTCCTATTGGAGCATGTGCTCCTCCTTCCTCTACATGAGGCACTGGATGTGCTCTATATATGACATCTTTGTTGCCCTCATCATCCTCACTATGTATGGGAAACATCTCAATAGTTGGATCCTCCTGTGAAAAGGAGATCCCCATGCCCTCTTGCTCAAAAATATGAACTGGAGGTCTTGCTTCTGGCAATGTGTAATGCAAGATGTCATTCTCTTCCATGGTTTTCTAAAGTGGAGTTTCCTCCATCACATGCAAGGGTTTTGTTTTCTCAAGATTTCCTTGCCCATGTGCCTTAGGAATTTTTTCACCAAACCTTCCCATCAAAGTTTCTATGAATCTTGCATAAGAGGAAGTGTTTGCATTTTCTAAAGAACAAGATTCAAAAATCCACCATGCATGAGCCTTACTTATGAAATGTAGTGCTGCAACTCTAATGGCTTCATCTTCAGAAATATGGTGCAGCTACAAATAGGAGTCTAGCTCCTTCACCCAAGCTCCAGTTGAACATGTAGGTATCCGGAAAAAGTAGATAGAAGAAATCTATCTTCATCCTTCTGCTTGCTCTTCTCCACCTGGATCTTGCAAAACTCTAGGGAATCAGTATGATCTCTAAGCCTTTCAGTTTGAGATTCATACTCCTGCAACAAATCACTAATATTTATCCCCTTAGGCATTCTTCCTCCTCCTATCCATCTCAAGATAGATTTGGGAACTTGACTGCGCTGTGCATCATGGTGTGTAGTTGCATGCTCATTCTCACCATGTGAAAATCTAGATTCAGCTCTAGATTCAACCTCTTTTGGAGATCCCATCTCGAATCTTATTTTCTTCAGCTCTCCTTGAAAGCTCTGCATAGATTTTGGAAGAAGCTTTGTAAGCTTTTCTTCCTTTCTTCCTTCACATACTGAAGCTTTCTAGTTTCTTTCCATCTCTCCTTCATCTGATAGCTGGATCTCACAGGCTGAGCCAGAGATCATGCTTTGATACCACTGTAATATTCCAAATCTGGAACAACTCGTGACTCATGCACTAAAAACGCATTTTCAGCAAAATTTTCAATAAAATACTAAAACGGACCCTTGGATCCCATAAATTAATCAATATAAAACCTAAATCCAAGAATTGAGCTAAAACAATTAAACTAGGTGGGTTAAACAGATCTCCCACCCCTAGGATTGCCAAAATGTGTTAAAACCCCAAGACTGCAAAATACCGGAGTTGCTGCATAAGGGACTGTGCAGTATAAGAGAGGGTTTACACTCAGAAAATAGGAGAACAATTTATCTACTCATATATTGATTAAAAATTTTGAAGAACAGAGATCTATTCTCCTTATACAAAATGCAAGAGAACCCGGCAAGGGTTTCTTGTCAAACACTCTGCATACAAAATGTGATATTCAGTAATTTACTAAATCTCCACTACAAAACTGAAGCACATGAGTGTAGAAGGCTGAAATATTTCTGATCTGTTTTAGATCCCTTGAGGGCTTCCTCCCATGAAAGGTTGGACCTCTCAATCACAAGAAAACACTGCAACGGAACCACTAGACCATGCACTGACTACTGCCTCCAAAATAACGCACTCCCTAGCTGAAACAGCACTGGGAAAGTATGGGAAATGTGTAGAAGTATTATAGCTAATAATAATATCCTCCTTCCCAAAAATAATAATACAGTGGTAGGAGTCATTATTGGTCCTCCTTTACAATTTTATTCATAAGTATGAAAAACAAAACAAAATTGAATATTCCTATTAGCTTGGGCTAATTAGGAATATTACAGCACCTCTAAAACAAATATTCCAAATCTGGAATATTTGACATCCTACCTCAGAGCAAATCCATAAGTGGTATGCTTGATCTAGTCTTTAATAGCTTGGATCTGTAATATTCCAAAATTTGCATTGGATCAAGCTTATGAAGATCTCAACCACTGTTAGCTGAAATATAGGATATTGACAATCCTATATTCCATATCATATTCATTCAATACTTTATTTTCTCCAAATTTGGAATACCTTAAGGTATTCTTATTGCTATAGAAAATTCCATATTTGGAATATTCTTACTCTTTTTGATACCACTGTAATATCCCAAAAATGGACTGCTCAGCAAGACAGGCCTGAAAAATGAATTTTTCATGGATGTGTGCTTAACCAGCCAATAAAAACCCTTGGATCCCTTAGATCAAAGTATCTAAGACCTAAATCCAAGAGGAGGCTCAAAATAAATCACTCTAGGTGGGTTAAACAGATCTCCCACACCTAGTTGTCTTCAGAAAATTGCCCAATGAAGGGCCGCAATAGTATAAAAACACAATACTAGAGTAGCAGCGAACTAATAACCCTGAGATGTGTTTATTAACACTTCCCATGCATTATTAGCCTGCTTCTACTCCAATACAGTGTTTATATATTGTTGCAGTCCCTCATTGGACATTTATCAAGCCATACTAGGTGTGGGAGGCCTTTTTGCCTCACCTAGTTGGTTTGGTTTCTGATCTCCTCTTGGAATTGGCTCTTAGATTATCATATCTAAGGAATCCAAGGGCTGATATTGGTTTTTGAAGCACACATCCCTGAAAAATGAATTTTTCAGGCCTGTTTTGCTAAGCAGTCCCTTTTGGGATATTACAGTGGTATCAGAGCAAGATCTTTGGCCCAGCCTGTGGGCTTCAAGCCAAAGTGTTATGAAGAGAAGTAGCAAAGAAAAAGATTATGGAGAGGATGAGATTTCTCTCATCAATTTTCAGATCTAAGAAGAAAAAGGAAGAAGAATGCAATGAAACTCCTAGAGGATTTCAAGAAGGAGAAAGCTCCAGTGAGACCTCTAGAAGGTTTCAAGAGGAAGGAGAAGATCCATGCACTTCCTGTTCTCATAGAGGAAGTGGAGAGCAAGAAGACCACTTAGAACATGAGATCTTGAGTGGGTATTTGGAATAATACAAGTGCCAACCTAGGGCTTTCAAAGAGACCCTAGATTTTCCTCGGTTTATTCAACTAAGAGAAGAAAGAAGACCATGCAGTGAGAGAATGATAAGAGGCAACAGATTTTTGTTGTCTACGTTTGATGGTTCACTCAAGTGTGCAGCAGAGACTTGGGTGATGAAACTAGAAGCCCTTTTCTTACTACATCCAGTAGTGGAAAAAGAGGTTGTGGAGATCTCAGTGTTGCACTTGGAGGGCAAGGAAAGCTCTTGGTGGGTCAGCCATGGAAGTCATGCAAGAGTACCTAATTTTGTTGATTTCACTGAGTAGATAATTAGAATATTTGGCAGTAGAAGATCAGAGGAGGAGGAGCCCTCTTCTCCATTTTAGGAACCTTGTACCAGCGTTGTCACCATCATGGAGGGACAACCATCTGTAGCAGTAGTTGGATCCAAGAGGATCATTGATGAGAGGTCTTCTCTGAAATATCTCTAAGGGGTTACATCTCAACTTCCCATGAGGTGTAAGGAGGAATACTTGCTTTGGGAGATTGGTAGTATTCATTGGGAAGATACCAAAGGAGAAAGGGATTGGAGGCATCCACATTTGGATGAAGAGTCTTATTCTCAAAAAGAATACATGAAGATTCCTCTTTCAAAGGTATACCAAGATCTAAGGTCTCCTATTGATAATGAGGCATCTTCCACCATTGAAGAAAAGGCTAGGGGTGACAGCGCAGTCCTGACAGAGGCATCTCTAGCATTTCATGAAGAAGGAGAAGGAGCAGTTGCTCCAAGAAGAGAAGCTCTTGCATTCTTGCAAGGAGTTTCAAAGAGTCTCACATATAGAGATTATGGCACCATCCATGAGTAGCATGTGCCATCATTATCAGATGGTGAGATCCTGTATACTACAGAAGATGAAGAGGAGGGCAAGCTTCATTGGGACAGAAACATTTACCCCTCTTTATTTCAAAATATTGATGTACTAAGAAGGCATGGAGATCTATGCAAGACAAGCCACGACACATGAGTCCATACATCTTTCTATTATGATCTATGCCTTGATGTCTCCCTACTTCGAAGAATCCCTCTAGGGAAACTCCTTGATGGAAAAATCAAAGTGTTCTCTCAACCTTGTACAGTGATACATTTGGCCAAGAAAGGAACTATCACAGCGCTGGAGACTTTGGGTAAGAAGAATGCTTATGCAAAGCACATTTTACTTTATGATTGCATGCATTCTTTTTCTTTACATGTGTAGGCCATGACTCCTAAGAGGAGTGTCTTACCATATAAACTTCATGGCCAACTGTGGGCCAGGACTATTTTCAAACTTGGCAACTCCCTTGATAGCCTAAGGGAGGTTCTGCAGCATGATGGGTGCTTCCCTAAAGCACCAAATATACATTTCACCTTTAGCCTTGGTGGAATGATGAGGGAAGCAAGTAAGTGGCATGTAAACCACTTACCACATCTAGATCTAAAGCAGGGAGGAGATGACCTGTGCTAGTTTCTATTGGGTGAGTGTGGGTACCACCCAAGGTTTTTGATTTTCTTGTCTCATGCCTTGTATCTCAAAGAAAGAATGCACAAGAAGGAGGCATGGTTGCTTTGGTTTACAAGAAGAAAGTATGGACACCCCATGACGAATTCCATGTCCATACATTTACTTATGAATATTATGTATGTACATGTATTTCTGCTTAGGATGGCTATCATAATCATGTATGTACTTTGGGTTGGGAGAAATTGTGACCTTCTCATGAGGTGGCATAAGGGAGCTTTTTGATATCATGATGTTAATAATGCTCCAATCTTTGTTATGAACATGAGAGGAGGAATCACACATTGTGTGAATGTGTCCATTGGGAATGCAATCTCCCATATTTACTTGTACTTCAAGAGGAGGGTAGAACATTGTGTGGCTTCTACATTATATCATTTGTTTTCTTATGCTAGAAACCATATGTTGGGCTTCTGTCATTGGAAGAAGTCTCTCACTTACGAGAATTTGCAGCAAGACGTGTTGTTTGAATCATATTCAGCCAACACCTATTATCCTCTACTATTTCCAAGCTTTGAAGAAGCTTTTTGCAACAAGAAGGTGGTGGGATGGCCACTTATTGTACTATGATTTGAGGCAGCAAGATGAAGGACAATGCTGGTCACAAGGGAGGGACTATTGTCACCATCCAATATGTCATATGACATTTAGTCCATGTTTCTTTTGGAGCACATATGGTGAAGATCCTCTATTCACTATATGTATGGAAGATTGGGAAAGGAGGCTCACTAGAATCCATGGAGGGAATCATGAAGTTCCAAGTCTCTTTTGGCTTCATGAGGACTATATTACTGCAGCCCAGGATCATTAGCTCCATATTTATCATAAATGGAGGGAGAGATAGTGTGAATTGAGAATTCTTATCTCTCATTTCCAGCCATGGAGCCTCTACACATTTCATATGGTGGGGATTGGAGACTATTTCTTTGAGCTATCAAGGATGACTCACTTTGTTTGGTTGATAGAATGGAGATTGAAGCTTCTCATGGGGGTTGAAATGCCCAATATTTACCATCTCTCACACCTTCAAGAGACCATTGGAAAGCATATGATTCTTCTTTGTATCTCCCACTACTTCATGATGACAGCTATTTGGTTCATCCACTAAAAGCAGACTTGCATTCTTAGGAGGAGACAGCTCCATAGGAGATTTTGTAAAGTCCTTGTGAGTTTCTTGAGGACAAGCAACATTTTGGAGGGGAGGACTGTATTCCTATTTTAATAAGAATATTCAATTTCATTTTGTCTTCTTTATTCAAAGAATAATTATGTAAAGGAGGATCAAAAACTCCTAATAAAAGAATAAATACATGCCTAAATGTGAACAGAGGTAAATCAGGGCTATCTTGATAAAATCCACTTGTGTGTGAAACAGGATTTAGCTATTTGACTGGGTCAACAGTACCAAATCACAACACAGTCCAGATACATTGAACCTCATGGATGATCAGCACAGTTCTGGAAGGAGGTCCTCCATGTGAAAAGAGTTAAATGAATGAAGGTGGTTTAGGGTTTTCGCAAGGTCTCATCTTATAAAAGGAAGAGGAAGAAAACATATTGAGGTTGTTCAATGATTTGATTTCTAAATTTTTGTTTTTTTAGACAAACAACTTTCTTGGCTGCTAAGCCTAGATTGCATTGGAATTTCCTGTTTAGGAGTTCCATCTCTTCCCATTGAGGAGCTCTTGGGAGAGCTTGTATTTCTTGTCCACTATCTGGTTGGAGACCAAGCTTCTACTTCCAAATGCAATGTAGATCCAGTGAGGGTTTGCTTGCTTTTGTAAGATGCAGCAAGTGGAACTCTAGATCTGTTCAAATCTAGCTTGTATTGGAGCCTCTTCTCAGTGAGTGTGTCTTTTAACCTCCTGGAAGAGTGCATCCATTGTTGGAGCTTCAGTTTTTTATCTTGGAACCAAGACAAATTATTCTATCATCAACTGCGCATTTTCTCTCCCTGAACTGCGTAAATCCTGAAGAGCAGAGTTGCAAGGGTTTTGGAATTCTCCT
Source organism: Pinus albicaulis (assembly GCA_034641835.2). NCBI lineage: Eukaryota > Viridiplantae > Streptophyta > Pinopsida > Pinales > Pinaceae > Pinus > Pinus albicaulis. Next base: position 92,594,516 of record CM076582.1, read on the forward strand.
AGAGGAGAGATCTCTAGTGGAAAGGATCCTTCCTTTCACTGTGGTGATCCATGGATTGGCCAACCAATCCATGTTACCTTCAGATATGATTTATTTACTAATTTATTTATTGTATAACTTCTAAATACTACTGCAAAACTGTGACTTAGATCTCATATCTACTCACTAGTGTTGGTCATTTGTTGAGATCCCCAAGGGGAGTGTATTATAAAGTCCCTTTTGTATAAATATCTGTAATAGATCTATAATTTTGTATGCATATATGTTATAGATATAGAATGTAATGAAAAATAGCTTTAGCCTCCTGAAATTTACGCTGATAAGCTTTTCTGTTTCAATCTACTGTTGCAGCACCTATTTAAGGCTTGTATTCATGTAAATGCCTCTATTTCTCTTGTATATTGCATAGGCCATGGCATAGACTAGATTTCATATTTATCACACTCTATTATAACTTTCACCTTCATAAATTATGCTAACCATGCTTCAGTAAAATTCTGCATATTTCAAGTCATGGGGAATCAGGGTTTTTAAGCCTAATCGGTATTGGAGGAACTGTTTAATATAGCTAGGATCATGTTTTTGACCTGAAATTTGATATGGGAGTCCTAAGTGACCTAAGATAAAATATCCTACAGCCATTTCCCTTATTTTTACGCGGATTGTTGAATACACTCATTTTAGGGCCTAAATCACTGATTTTCCCCATCCTTTGTCAGTAAAATTGATCTTAATTCTTGATGATGCACATAAAATTTCTGCTGAGGTGTTTCTAAACACATATCTAGTTATTTAACTCACTGATACTCCAGTATTTTGTTTTTATACTGCTGCAGCCCTTCATTGGGCAATTTTCTAAAGACAACTAGCTGTGGGAGATCTGTTTAACCCACATAGAGTGATTTATTTTGAGCCTCTTCTTGTATTTTGGTCTTAGATACTCTAATATAAGGGATCTAAGGGCTGGTATTGGCTGTTCAAGAAAATATCCCTAAAAAATGCGTTTTTCAGGCCTGTCTTGCTGAGCAGTCCATTTTTGGGATATTATAGAATTTGGATTTAAGTCAAATAAATCTAGAGGTAACCAAAAACCTACTTCAAACTTTAGGATCTAGCCTTCCTAGGTTTTATAGAGGGCTCTCTTTTTAAATTTTAACTTTGTTTTGATTTATAATATTAGGCTAGTTATAAAAGTACAATTTGGTTTTAGTTTAAAGGGTTTGGTGGGAAAAAATCACTTGGAGGTAAGATAGAGAGAAATATTCTTGTCCATTGGGCTATGGGGTCTAAATCAAACTAGCAGCACTAGAAATCAAGGCCAAAAAGGTGCAAATATATTCAGGGCAAGATAGATAATCCTCAGAGATTTGGGAAAGTGTTTTTTTGTGAGGTGGTATGATCAGGATAAAGGGCACTTAAGGATCCTTTGATCCAAAAAAATGGAAGTAGAAGGTAGAGGTGAAACCGGAGAAGGAGCAATTAAGGGTTCCTTGCACCGGAAATCAGAATAAAACATTAAAATGGAAAATAGTTAAAGACAGGGAGTACTTGACTAATCCTGTAGTAATATTCCTAGTTACACATTCAGACAAAACAAGCATAAAATGAATGCATGAAACTTAAAAAAGGAAACAGTGAAAATTAGGAAGTACTTCACTCATCATCTTATCACAAGGATCCTGAATTATGATTCCAGTCAGCTTGTCTAGCCTCCTACTTCGAATTCAAACAGACAATAGCCTCCAATGTTCAACAAAAATGTCTATAGTAAGTCCAGCAATTTTATTCCACACTGAATACTTCTAAAACTGAATTATTTATACAAAAATTATTACAAATATCATATAATATTTCTAGGAATAACTTTAGGAACTATAAAATATCATTACATAATAAAAGGAATAGCTGCTTAACAAATCAGCAAGCTGTCCTCTTTTATCCAAAATAAATAGAACTGTTTTGTTAACAAGGAGCTTTTGGTTGCCTATGTGTCCTTCTTGCTGGTTGTTAGAAATTTTCATGAATTTGACTTGCCTTCGCTGATACTATTTCCTGCTAACACTTTTTGACCATTAGTTTTACTGTTTTACTGCTATAAAATTATCTTTTACCAGTAAAAACTCAGCAAACTGTCTTTTCATTTTATCTTTCTTTTGACTGTCTCTAGGTAAATTTTTCACTATTTTTACCTTCTATCTTTACATCAAATCTGTGAAAGTTTGCCACTCTTCTGCTTTTGAAATTTTGACATTTTTCAGCTTCCTGAAGTTTTCATCAGCCTCTGTGTATCTTGCAAAAGTAGGCTTGATGACAAAGAGGTGCTTAATTTCATGTTGTAGAAATAATAAATCCTCAAAATACTGAAGTAAAACTTTTCCTGTAGGAGTGCCTTGTGCTAGTTGCTTGTTTACTTGCTCTTTAGCAAACTCCCTAATATTTTTGTCATAGTCCTTTTGTGGCATAAGTTTCTCATTGTAAACATGTATGTCTGGTAAGCCTCTCTGTCTTAAATTAGTATACTTTACCATAAATCTAGTTATGGCAAGGTTCATTGTTTCACACTTTTCTTCAAGATTGTTCATTAAGCTCTTTTTAGTGACAACCTTCCTGATTTGCAAGATTGTCTCTATCCTGTCTAATAATTGCAAGTCTTCAAGTTCCTCCCTGTACTTGCTGTTTAGACATGTAATGAGTTTTAAAGCCTGTGCAGGCTTATCAGTCAACTTATCCTTTGTCTTTTGTATCTCTGTTTGGGCTGCTAATAACAATTCTTTCTGATCATATATAACCTGAATTGAAGACCATTGATTATGAATGGCTTCAATTATGTTAGTCCATAGATGATTTTTAATGTATGAGATCTGCTCTGTGAAAGTCAATTCTTTTTGTAAATTATTGAGTTGCTCCCCCAATCTAATTGCTTTCTGCTCCTGAGTTCTAGCATTGATCTGAGCTGTCTTATTTGCACTCTCAATATTTTCAATTATCTTACTCAGTCTGCTTATTTCATCTATCTTTAAAGACATCTCTTCCATGCCTTTGATAATTTGGCTAGTTTCATCTGTTTGCTTTACATTTGTGGTAGAAGATTATGTATATGAAATGGTGGCTGAAGTCACTGGCACTGCAGTTTCCAGTGGGCCCTTTGGTGCTAATTTCTCTCCTAAAGTAGAGGATACTACTATAGTAGTCACTGGGATGACTATAGGAATTGTAGGAATTTCTGGCTCTTTTTCAGACTCTCTTTCTTGGACCAGTTTGTCCATTTTTGTTTCCATATCTTTAATTTGAGCTGTCAATTTAAGTATGAGCTTAATCATTTCTTCTTTTTCACTTTGATCCTGGAGGATTTCCTTTGTTTGTGGATGCTCACTTTGAGGAAGCTTGCACTGTTTCCTCAAAGCTGCTATGTCCTCATTCTTTTTCTTGACCAATATTTTTGTTGCTTGGATGTTTGAGGGATCATATCCCACCTATAAAACTAGTTCCTCTAAGGCTTTAATCCTTAGGTCCTTGGCATAAAGTGATGCTTTAACCATCTTCATCTAATCTTGCATATTAACTATGGTATTTTGAATTTTATTGGCACTCATTGCTTTGGTTGCCACTGTAGAATACAACATGTCAGAGGTCTGTCTATGGAACTCAATCTGGTCCAGCTCATGAATATTCTCTGTGTCTACCTCAAGGTCCACCTTTTTATAGTCTGATATTGTTTTGGGTGTTGAGGTAGTAGGCTGTAAAAATGACATCATCATTTTATTGCTGGAATAATCAAATGTTGATAATAATCTCTTTTGATTGCTAGGCTTCTGTTTCAATAATTGAGAATATATTTCTGTCTTTATCTCTTTATTTTTCTGCTTAATTTTCTTGTACTTCTCTTTGATGTCCAAGTCCTTTTCCTCAGCTGGCTGTGAGGAAGAGGCTTCCATGTTGTGTTGTTTCTCAATCATCTGTGTGTCATTCTAATTTACTGGTTTTTGCTTTTGAATTTCCATAAGCGTTTCATTGATTATGGCTATTGCTATATCATCATTGGTCACTAGAGCATCTGTCTCATCAATATCAGTTTTTACTTTCTCCTTATCAACTAAACTGAGCTTAGGCCTTTTGTTATAGATTATTTTAAATTTAGTCTAAGTTGTTGTCTCTGTTGTGTAACCTCCTTCTTCCCTGACTCTTTTACTTGATGTTTCTGGTTGCTTGACAACTTCCAATGCTTGTGTTGTATCTTTTTGGCTTGCTGCCTCTTTCAAGGTGTTTTCAATCCATTCAACTTGATTGGAAAACTCTTTTATTTCAGGCTTTGACTCATGGATAAAGGGTGTTAATTTACATTTGACCCTTAGTTTGCCTAAGATCCCTTGTGGATCATAATTCCATGGAAAACTCTTTTCAAATCTGAATTCTGATAGATTTTTTGTTACTTCCTTTTCAGCATCTCTGTGGTTGCAGATAAATGGAACAATTTGATTTTTTAACTTAAATTGGTTCTTCTTCTTGGCTGCCATAAATTTAATTGAATCTGAATTGAGAATCTTTCTAAGATATTCTAATGCAAAATTTCTCATACACACATGCTTGGGCAACTTGTAGGGTAACAAGTTTGACCCAAAAATCCTTAATTCAGTGTGTTTTTCAGAGAGGTACCAATCTCCAACTTTGTTCTTCTCTGAAAGCTCCAATATTCTTTTCATTTCTTCACTGATCCTAGGTTGTTCTGATTTGTTTAATATGATCATTGTTGGATGCAAAAATAGTTCTGAAAACTCTGAATAAGTGGAATCACTGGATTCTTTTCTCAGTAATGAATTCCAAAAGATAATTGATAGAGGTTTTCCCTCTACATCCATATTTTGCAAAGAAACTGGAAATTTGTCTACTTGAGAGAAAAAAAACAAATGGAAAAGATAAGATGAATATCTAAAAACTCCTTCTGTGGGTAATTTAGTCAACTTGTACTGGATGGTATCTGCTATGAAACCAGCATAGTCAAAGATGACTGATGGAGGTTGACCAAGAGACATCGTGGAAAAGAAACCAAGAATAGATTCATCAATATACTATTCTATAAAATATCCAAGGATAAAAGATAGCATAGAGATAATATGTCTAGAACCTTCGGGAAATTTAGCTGTGGAGTATGGAGGATTTATCTTTGGAACATCAGCATGAGAAGGCATAAAATTCTAAAACATCATGAACTTTTTAGGGAAATCTAGGCCAAGGTATAACTGAGTTAAGGCCTCTATAGACAAGGGGACTGCTTAGGGATCAGGCTGTAATTGAAGCATTTGATTAATTTACTGGGTTGTAATGGTAAAAATTATTTCTTTTTCTGCATTTACCATAGCCCTTTGATCTGGCTCATATTATTTTTGACACATTCTAATGAGTTCTTGACCAAGATGAGTCAATGGGATTATATATTTAGGTAAATGGGTTTCCCAAATTGGAATATCATCTTTGTCTAGATACTTTTCATAACACCAGTTGTGTATATCTAGCAATTTAAACTCAATAACAGGGTCTGTAATTTTATAGTCAAGATCAGTCAAAGGAATGCTTTCAACAGCAACCACAGGTGGTTGAAGGGGGTTTACTGTGATAGCAGATTTGGCAGTGATGGCTGGGGTAGGATTAGGGGCTTTGAATCCCTCAGATTTAGGTGTTTTGGATCCTTCAGGTCTGCTTGTGCTCTTTTTCTTAGGCATTTGGGTAACTACTGCAAGATTAGACTATTTGCATGAGTTTTTATTTTAACAGAGAGGAAACTGAGTAATTTAGTTTAAGGATAGCTTCTGTGGATTTTTTGCTCACCTAGGTTAATTTGAGGATGTAAAACTGGCATAAAAAATAAAACAAGGGTTTTCTGAGTCGGTTTGATTGAAAAAATGGATTTTCAAGGTAATTCGGAGGTTTTAGTTGTTTAGATCCTTGAATTTGATCCTTAGACTATGAAATTTGAGGTAATTGGCTTTAAAAAGGCTTGTAATAGAAAACAAGGTTTCCAGGGAGAAATTTTCCAGGGTTTGGCCTCTTTTTTGGTATTTTTAGGCAATTTTATTCAGTGAATTTCTCAATTTAAAGGTTTGGTTCTATTAAAGATGTTTAAAACTGAATTCGCAGGCTTGAATTGTCACGAAATACCTTAATAATGTAGGTATTCGGCTCTTGAAAGGTTTTTAGATGATATTGGTTGATTTTGAGGTCTTTAATGGCTTACTAGAGCGGCGAATAGCTTTTTAGTCGATCTTCCATGGTATATTTCAATCAAATACTGAGGTTATGGGCATAAAATGGAAAACAGGGGCTTGAAAAGGCTTAACATAGTCGGGAGGAGCTATTTCGAAGTTCAAATGCGCAAATAAACATAAAAATAGCTCTATCAAAGGTTTTAACCTTTTGATTAATCTTCATTAACGGTCATTGAATGCAGGTCTCGTCAATGGCGGGAGGATATTTCGGGATTTGAAACGAAACCGGACAGCGGTTATCACATGCAATTTTGGCAGTAAGCGGGTTTCCTTAAAATGAATGCGATCAAATAAGAAATCGACACGTCAAGGAGGGATAAATGGGAAATACTGCCTATTTCGCTTCCGATTTGAGGTTAGGCAGACGATTGCTTTGTGCGCGCGATATCACATTTGGACCGTTGGATATTGATATCAGGTACGAAGGGTCGAGATCAAAAGGAAAGTTGTGGCTTAAAGAAAGGTGGGATTGGGGTTTATATGGGGGCTGGCGGTTTAAAAAATAGTTTAAAACCTTTATAAAACGGATGCGGGTGAAAGTTTTTATATATGTATTGCAAAGGTGTGGACTTTTCAATGGTGGGCATTAACGTCTTTTGAACCTTATAAAAAAATTTAATTCGATTCAAAAACTTAGGATATATACTGAAAAGCGGGATTAAATATGTTATGTTTAGATCATAGGTAATATGCCCTAAGTGAAACACATTAGCACCACTTTTTATTTTATTTATATAGTATTAAAAATTTTGAATGGTTTAATAACATATTTATTTAGTGTTAGTTTTAGACCAAAGGGCATTTTATTTGGGTTTTTTATTTGACATATGGGTAATAACTTTGGTCTAAAATATTTATAATAGTGGGTTTTGGGGGTATTTAGATATAGGGAATTAAATAAGCAGGATAAGGTATTATTTAGGGATTTAATAAACTAAGTTAAAAGTTAATAGAAAAGGGGAATGGAATGCACACAAAAATACATAAATCACTAAGTAAAGTGTAAAAGTAAAGCAAAGCTCATCTTTTTATCATGTCACGTATACTTAGGATAAAGTAGTTTTGAGGATTTTTGTATGTTTCTAAATGAAGGAAGTTAATTAGATGGGTTTTTTATGGTTAATTAAGTAAGAATGAGTCTTTACTTATGAAAATGAGTTATAATGTATGAATGAGGGATGAAATAAATTATAAATGGGGTTTTAACTTAAGAACTCAACATTTTCAACTAACCAGTCATCAAACCTTGGGTCTGGTCCCAACAAAAGTCATAGAAATGCTCTAAGCATGTTTGATTGATAGCCTAGAATACTAAATACTTAATAGGGGAGGGGAAATTAGTGATTTTTCCCGATGATCAATATTACATGCTTTCTCCACTTCTTTCTACCTACACAGCCTTATTCTAACATTTTTTCTTCATTTTGCAGGTGCATTTAGGCTTGCAACCTTGGAACATTTATTATTTTTAAAGCATAAACTATCTAAATCTATCTTATTTCATCCGAGGGCTCAAATTAAACTATTGAGCTCCTCATTATTCTCTACCTATCTACTTATTTGTCAGGATTAAACTGTCTAACAAATCTTTATTCATTATCTGAAACATGAAATTAAATACATGACAAGTCAAGATTAAGCAGTTTAACTCATCATGGATTATGGCATTTATTGACACTCTGCCATAATCATTTATTCTTGTATTAAATTAAAGTGGTGGAATTTGGACTTGCTCACTTTCAGGTCTTATTTTTATCTCTTTTTATTTTGGGTTATATATTTTTTCTAAGTCCTTTGATCTTTCTTTTAGGACTTTTTACCCTCTTTTTGATTTTTTTATTATTTTTTCATTTTTCAAATATGGGAAAACAACTTACAGAAAGCAAGGTATGTACATATTTACAACACTATCAAAGTCAATTCAAAATTTTATGAACCCTATTATTATAGGACCCTAACAGTGGCTCCACTTGGGGATGGCATTTCCTGGTGAAATGTAAAGAACTTTGAGATCTTGTAGCCTTCAAATTTTGACTATGATGTTCTTGTAAGTGTCTCTTGCTTTATGTAATAACTCATATTTATGACATTTTACTCTGTAAGGCAAACATCCAATCTAATCTAAACTTTGCAATGTATAGGTAAAATGAGTAAAGTGAATAAAAACTAACTATTTGTTAACTCAGGGGAGTATTAGTGCTTCAAAATTCTGCCATTGACTGGTCCTTCTTGTATATCTACTCCATCCAAGTCTTTCAAAAATAAAGCATTATTTCCTCTGTATCCATCAATTACATAAGGTCCTTTCCACAGGAAATCAAATTTCCCATGTTTACCTTTGTCTTCTCTCCTAGAATCCCACTTTAACACTTGATATCCAATGTAAAAGTCATCCTCTTTAGTCTTATTATCATATATTTTCTTGATTTTATCTTGGATAACTTGGGATTTAACATAAACTTCTTCCCTTGTTTGTTGCAAGTGAATAGTCTGGTTAATCCTTCTCTGAATATCATTAGTTTCAACCTGTAATTCTTGGATAATTTTCATCACTGGCACTCCTAAGGAGGATGGAAAAACAACATCCATTCCGTAAACAAGCTGGTAAGGAGATGTACCAATGGAATTCTTAGTTTTAAGTCTATCTGCCCATAGGGCATTGACTAACTTTCTTTTCCAATATTTCTTGTTATCTTCCAATGGTTTTTTAATGATATTTACAAGAATTTTGTTTGAGGATTCAGCTAGGCCATTACCCTGAGGGTAATATGCAGTATAATGGCCTAGGGTGATATGGTATTTGTGGCAAAAGGAAATCATCTTTTTGGATTTGAATGCTGCCACATTATCAGTAATAATCCTTTGTGGGCATCCAAATTACTTCTACCCTAAGAAGGGAATTAGGATAATTACTTCTACCCTAAGACGGGAATTAGGATAATTACTTCTACCCTAGCAAGATCAATCCTAATTCCTTCTTTTGAGATTATATGCCCCAGTAACTTACCTTCTTCTAGGCCAAATAGACTTTTCTTGGGATTTAGAGAGATGCCAAATTTCCTACATTTAATGAAAAATTGTCTCAAATGATCCAAATGTTCATTATTTGTTTTGGAAAAAATAGTGATGTCATCTAAATAAATTACCAAAAATCATGAATCTCCTTTGAAAAGGCTATGTCCATAGCCCTTAGAAAGGTTGCCCCTGCATTCATCAGTCCAAAAGGCATTTTTACATACATAAAAGTGCCCCAAGGAGTGGTGAAAGTTGTTTTAGCCTGATCTTCTTCTTGGACTAGGATCTGGTTATATCCTGAAAAGCCATCTAACAAGGAAATCCTAGAAGAACCTACTACCCTTTGTAATATATTGTGCATATTAGGTAAAGGGTAATTATCCTTTAAGGATACTTTGTTAAGATTTCTAAAGTCAACACACAATCTAATTTCGCTTGTTTTCTTTCTAGTGGGAACTAATTTTGAAACCCAATCCGAGTATCTGATTGGTGCAATGATCTAGGCATCATACATTCTTTTAACTTCCTTTTCTATCAAAGGTAATAGTACAGGGTTAATTCTCCTCAACTTTTGTTTGAATGGTTTTTTATCCTCTTTTATTGGAATTTTGTGTTGGATTATGTTTGTATCATAAGATTTTAAATCTCCATAACTCCAATCAAACACATCCTGATATTCCTTTAAAAGTTTAATATATTTATCCTTTTCTTCTTGAGGTAAACTTTTGGAAAGTTTTATCATTTTAGGTTTCAATTCTGTACCAATATTACACTCTTCTATGTCAGATCTTACTGGCTCCATTTTAGGTTTTCTAGATACATCATTAGAGTCAAAAAGATCTTCTAAGGGTATTAATCCTTTAGGTAAGAAATTATCTTTGAGGTTTAAAATGTCAGATTCATCATCCACTATTTCTTCAATTTCTACTTTCTCTAAGTTATCTATGTTAGCTTGAGTAAATCTAGTTGGTTTATCAAACTTTATTCTATTTACATCTGAGTTATTTGAATCTATTTCACAATCCAAATCATTATCTATCGTACAATCAGTATCTATCATACAGTTTTGAAATTATCCTTCATTGTTCAAAAATCTATAAGTCTAATCATCTTGAGAAAAAATCTACCAATACTTAAGATTATCTGGAATTATTGGCCTATGCTTGACTTCAGCAGTATATCTGTGATTTGGTTGGAATGGTAAATTTCATGTACTAGAAAAAGTAGCTAGACAATGAGCTTGCATATTTTGTTTTCTAGGTATAATAATAAATTTACATTCCAATAAATCATCGATTAAATCAAGCACAGTGTCTCTATATCTACCTAGTCTTGGATTATGAATAGAATAATCTTTGTTTATTTGTTTTGTGATTAATTCAGAATCTCCCATGATTAAAATTCGTTATCCTCCTAAATTTATAATGATTTGATGTCCTAGAATTAAGGCTTCATACTCAGCCATGTTGCTTGTACATTTGAAATTAAGCCTGAAAGCATGGCCTTCTGAGTGATTATTTTCCATGTTTGTTATCCAAACTCCTACTCCTGCTCCTAATTTGTCAACTGAGCCATCAAAGTCTAAATGCTATAGGGATTGATGACAGATATTATCATTGTTTGGTTCTTTACTTTTGTCAATTAGTTCATTCTGGATTTTTTCAGTTTCAGAGTTACAGAGGATAAAAGAATCAAGATCAATTGGTGTAGTGTAAATTGGAAAATTTATAGATCTTTTAGAACTACTGAGCATATACTTCATCAATGTTTCTCTATATAAATTTTTAGGTCAAACAAACACCGTGATAGTAGCATAACTCATGTCCAGTTGTAGAGATCCCTGCAAATTTGCTCCCCATGAGCGAGAAAGTAAGATCCCATATTTAGGGGGGATATCAGCTACTACAATGTCCATTAATATGCTCTTACCAGGGTACTAAACTCATGTTACACATAATTCTTTGATCAATCCCAAACATTTAAACTTACTTGAGTCAAAATAAAACAAATCTTTGTAAGGCCTTGTTATTTCTAGATTTAGAGTTTCCATAATGGCTTTAGGCATTAAATTTTGGGAAGCTCCAGAATCTAGCATAGCATTATGTAGAATTTGATCATGAATGGTAAGACTGATATAAAAAGGAGGGATTGCTCCATCTGCATGTTTTCCATTCACATCTGGACCAAATATCAACTCTGGTTGATCATCATTCAAATTAATAGAATCTTCACCATCATTCATATTCAATGTTTCAGTTATAGTTGATTTTTATAAGACATGTTTTACCAGTTCAGTTAAAGGAATTGGTATTTTCAACTTAGCAATTTTTGTTTGAATATTAAAGGTAGGGTGATACTTACTTATTTGAATCAGTTCTTCTTTATTAACTATAGTTTGGCTTGGTTTATCTTGAGTTTCTACAGTTATGTTTTTATTTTCAATATGTTTGATATTCTCTGTCTGAGTTTCATATGTTTTACTGCTTCTAATTTTCTTTGTAGGTGTTGTTTGAGAGGCAGAAGAATTTTTTTCAGACTTAGAACTATCATCAGGTGTTCTTGAATTATCAGTTTTTGGTTCTGCTGATTTAGAATCAGCAGAAAGTTTCTTAGAATCTGAATTTGTTGATTTAACTGAATTAGAGGCGTTAGCAGTAATGATTTTCTATGAATATTTTGAAGATTGTGCCACTTCATCAGTAAAATCAACGATTTTGGGACTTGATGACCTTTTAGGACTAGAAATGGGTTGAAAAGAATGGGAACTTTGCTTATTTTCCCTTGGGAGAATTTGCAAAACTTTTGTTTTTAGTGCTTCTACATTTTTCTTATTTTGATTTTGGGAATTGTTTTTGGTAGAAGACTCGTTATTTTTCTTATTTCTGAGGTTATACTGACTATGTATTTCATTTATGGCAAAGTCATAACCCTGTTTGTAATCAAAATATTCACTGGATTCTAATTTAAGCTGTTGAAGCTCAAACAATTCCTGATCTTCCTGAGTGAGGAAAATAATATTGTCATCATCTATTCCCATTAAATGATTCATTGAATCCTCATCTTCATCATTATTCTGAGAACTTTCAGCATAGTTCTCTTGGAATGGTGGCCTTATTGTTTGATCTGGGCTTGTTTCTTTTGTTTTTCCTTGATTTATGTTTTTTCTAAAGTTGGGATTTATGATCTGTTGTTGATTATCCCAATGAGGTTTTCTCTCTATATTATCTAGTCTATCCATCATTCTTTCTAAGGTTTTAGATAAACTATCTATTTTTGCATCTGAATTTGAATTTTCTTCTTTGATAGTCACTCTTCTTTCATTTCTAAGTCTAGCTTTTTTAGCTAATATGTTTATTTCTACACTAACAACATCTAATTTCATTTTTTCTAAGGTGTTTGCATCTATTTCCCTTAATTGATAAGCCATACTTGCATCAAATCCATCAGGGAATTTGAGTAGAACAGAATAAGGATTCGATTTAAGAGTTGTAGGAATAGAATTATAGACACTATTATACCTAGTGCAGTAATCTTGAATTGAATCATTTGGGGCTCTTTCTAATGCATCAAATTCAGATAATATTTGAAGGGGGTTCTTTTTCTTTTCCCATTTATTCAAAAACGTTGTAAAAAATACAGCTAAATCAGTTTTGCTACCAGCAGCCTGAAATTTAAACCATTTCTTCACTTCTCCAATCAAATTTTGAGAAAACAATATCATTTGAACATCTAAGTAATCTATTTCATATATTTCAAAGAAGTCTGTCATTTTAGTTATGTGTTGTTGAGCAATATATTATGTAGTACCATCAAACAGTGGTATTTTGTTTTGATAATCTTGAGGCATGTCATGCAATTTTTGAGGTAAGACAAGGGGAGCATATCTAGCAGCCATGGCTAAAAGCTTAGTTTGACTAGAATATCTAGTAAAAGAACTTGGAGCTGTGCTAAAAAAGATAGCTGATGAACTGAAAACTGTACCAGAAGTGCTAGGAAATGATATTGCGATATGAGTGGAGCTACTAGGAAATGAGAATGATGAATTTACAAAATCAGATGGTAAAATAGTGGGTATAGTGGATGAAGTGGATGGTGGAAAAATTATTCTAGGCTGCAAAGGCAGTCTAGTGATAAATGAATTTGTGGATGAGTAGGGAGTGGTATTTATATATGATGTAATAGCATATAGAGATGAATCTACAGCTGTTATTATTGTGGTGTGTAACTGAGAAACTGGGGGTTTGTTTGCATAAGTCAAAAATTTAGCTAATTCAATAGCCTCATCAATATCCTTAAGAATTGTAACATTAGTTTTCTCAACTTTGGTCTGATATTCAATTTTCTTTGATTTAGATCTTGCTGTAATAATTTTATGTTTTTTATTCAAGAACGAAACAAAAGTAGAGTCTACAACAATAGTTTTTAAATCATTTTCAGATTTTCTTTTAAATAAGGAATGCTCAAATTTCAGATCAAGATCAATATCTTGAAGACTAACTAATTCTTGAGGTAATGAATTGACTCTTATCAATGATACTTCAACTTCTCATTTTTATGTTTGTTTTTTCTTTTTCCCAATTTGGTATGGGTTATCTACTATGACAATAGGCCTAGGATCCAGGTTAGACCTAGTATAGTAGGTTTTCCTAGAAGCTAGAATTACAATTTTTCAATACCCACAACCTATAAAAATAATCTTGAAATAAAAATATGAATAAAACAATTTTCCTTCAAGACAAATTTTATGACTGAGGATTGGTTAAGTTCCCCAGTATGGTTGCCAGTATGTTAGCACTCTAGTAAATTCTTAAATTGTGGGATTTTTTATTTAAGTCAAAGAACCCTAGAGGTAACCACAAACCTACTTCAAACTCTAGGATCTAGCCTTCCTAGGGTCTAGAGAGGGCTCTCTCTTTAAAGTTTAACTTTGTTTTGATTTATAATATTAGGCTAGTTATGAAAGTACAATTTGGTTTAGGTTTGAAGGGTTTGGTGGGAAAAAATCACTTGGAGGTAAGATAGAGATAAATCTACTTTTCCATTGGGCTATGGGGTCTAAATCAAACTAGAAGCACTAGAAATCAAGGCCAAAAAGGTACAAATATATTCAGGGCAAGATAGATAACCCTCAGAGATTTGGGAAAGTGGTTTTTTGTGAGGTGGTATGATCAGGATAAAGGGCACTTAAGGATCCTTTGATCGGAAAAATGGAAGTAGAAGGCAGAGGTAAAACGGGAGAAGGAGAAATTAAGGGTTCCTTGCACCGGAAATCAAAAGAAAACATTCAAATGGAAACTAGTTAAAGACAGGGAGTACTTGACTAATCATGTAGTAATATTCCTAGTTACACATTCAAACAGAACAAACATAAAATGAATGCATGAAACTTTAAAAAGGAAACAGTGACAAGTAGGAAGTACTTCACTCATCAGCTTATCATAGGGATCCTAAATTATGATTCCAGTCAGCTTGTCCAATATGCTACTTCGAAATCAAACACACAATAGCCTCCAATGTTCAACAAAAATGTCTATAGTAAGTCCAGCAATTTTATTCCACACTGAATACTTCTGAAAGTGAAGTATTTATACAAAAAGTATTACAAATATCCTAGAATAGTTCTAGGAATAACTTTAGGAAAAAGAAAATATCATTACATAAAAAAAGGGACAATTGCTTAACAAATCAACAAGCTGTCCTCTTTTATCCAAAATAAATAGAACTATTTTGTTAACAAGGATATTTTGGTTGCCTATGTGTCCTGCTTGTTGGCTATTAGATATTTTCATGAATTTGACTTGCCTTCACTGATACTCTTTCCTTCTGATACTCTTTGACCATTAGTTTTATTGTTTTACTATTGTAAAATTATCTTTTAGCAGTAAAAAATCAGCAAACTGTCTTTTCATTTTATCTTTCTTTTGACTATCTCTAGGTAACTTTTTCATTGTTTTTACCTTCTATCTTTACATCAAATATGTGAAAGTTTTCCACTCTTCTGCTTTTGGAATTTGGACATTTTTCAGCTTCCTGAAGTTTTCATTAGCCTCTGTGTATCTTGCAAAATTAGGCTTGATGACAAAGAGGTGCTTAATTTCATGTTGTAGAAAGAATAAATCCTCAAAATACTGAAGTAAAACTTTGCTTGTAGGAGTGCCTTGTGCTAGTTGCTTGTTTAATTGCTCTTTAGCAAACTCCCTAATATTTTTTTCATATTCCTTTTATGGCATAAGTTTCTCATTGAAAACATGTATGTCTAGTAAGCCTCTCTATCTTAAATTAGTATACTTTACCATAAATCTAGTTATGGCAAGGTTCATTGTTTCACATTTTTCTTCAAGATTGTTCATTAAGCTCTTTTTAGTGACAACCTTCCTGATTTGCAAGATTGTCTCTGTCCTGTCTAATGCTTGCAATTCTTCAATTTCCTCCCTGTTCTTTTTGTTTAGAAATGTAATGAATTTTAAATCCTGTGCAGGCTTATCAGTCAACTCATCCTTTGTCTTTTGTATCTCTGTTTGGGCTGCTAATAAAAATTATTTCTGCTCATATATAACCTAAATTGAAGACCATTTATTATGAATGGCTTCAATTATGTTAGTCCAGAGATGATTTTTAATGTATGAGATCTGCTCTATGAAAGTCAATTCTTTTTGTAAATTCTTGAGCTGCTCTCCCAATCTGATTGCTTTCTTCTCATGAGCTCTGGCATTGATCTGAGCTATCTTATTTGCACTCTCAAGATTTTCAATTATCTTATTCAGTATGTTTATTTCATATGTCTTTAAATACATCTCTTCCATGGCTTTGACAATCTGGCTGCCTTCATCTGTTTGCTGTACATTTGTGGTAGAAGATTCTGTAACTGAAATGGTGGCTAAAGTCACTGGAACTGCAGTTTCCAGTGGGCCTTTTGGTGCTAATTTCTCTCCTAAAGTAGAAGGCACTGCTGTAGTAATTACTGGGATGACCGTAGGAATTGTAGGAATTTCTGGCTCTTTTTTAGTCTCTGTTTCTTGGACCAGTTTGTCCATTTGTGTTTCCATATCGTTAATTTGAGTTGTCAATTTCAGTATGAGCTTCATCATTTCTTCTTTTTCACTTTGATCCTGGAGGATTTCCTTTGTTTTTGGATGCTCACTTTGAGGAAGCTTGAGCTGTTTCCTCAAAGCTGATATGTCTTCATTCTTTTTCTTGACCAATATTTATATTACTTGGATTTTTGAGGGATCATATCCCACCTATAAAACTAGTTCCTCTAAGGCTTTAATCCTTAGGTCCTTGGCATAAAGTGATGCTTTATCCATCTTCATCTGATCTTGCATATTAAGTATGGTATTATTAAGTTTATTGGCACTCATTGCTTTGGTTGCCACTGTAGAATACAACATTTCAAAGGTCTGTATGTGGAACTCAATCTAGTCCAGCTCACGAATATTCTCTGTGTCTACCTCAAGGTCCACCTTTTTATAGTCTGATACTGTTTTGGGTGCTGAGGTAGTAGGCTTTAAAAATGACATCATCATTTTATTGTTGGAATAATCAACGTTGATAATAATATATTCTGATTGCCAGGCTTTTGTTTCAAGAATTGAGAATATATTTCTGTCTTTATCTCTCAATTTTTCTGCTTAATTTTATTGTACTTCTCTTTGATGTCCAATTCCTTTTCCTCAACTGGCTGTGAGGAAGAGGCTTCCATGTTATGTTGTTTCTCAATCTTCTGTGTGTCATTCTGGTTTACTGTTTTTTTCTTTTGAATTTCCATAAGTGTTTCATTGATTATGGTTGTTGCTATATCATCATTGGTCACTGGAGCATCTGTCTCATCAATATCAATTTTGAATTTCTCCTTATCAACTGAATTGAGTTTAGGGCTTTTGTTATAGATTATTTTAAATTTAGTCTCAGTTTTTGTCTCTGCTGTGTAACCTCCTTCTTCCCTGACTCTTTTACTTGATGTTTCTGGCTGCTTGACAAATTCCAATGCTTGTGCTATATATTTTTGGCTTGCTGCCTCTGTCAAGGTGTTTTCAATCCATTCAACTTGATTGGAAAACACTTCTATTTCAGGCTTTGACTCATGGATAAAGGGTGTTAATTTACATTTGACCCTTATTTTGCTTAAGATCCCTTGTGGATCATAATTTCATGGAAAACTCTTTTCAAATATGAATTCTGATAGCTTTTTTGTCACTTCCTTTTCAGCATCTTTGTGGTTGCAGATAAATGGACCAATTTGATCTTTTAACTTAAATTGTGTCTTCTTCTTGGCTGCCGTAAAGTTAATTGAATCTATATTCAGAATCTTTCTAAGATATTCTAATGCAAAAATTCTCATACACACATGCTTGGGCAACTTGTAGGGTAACAAGTTTGACCCAAAAATCCTTAATTCAGTGTGTTTTTCAGAGAGGTACCAATCTCCAACTTTGTTCTTCTCTGAAAGCTCCAATATTCTTTTCATTTCTTCATTGATCCTAGGTTGTTCTGATTTGTTTAATATGATCATTGTTGGATGCAAAAATAGTTCTGAAAACTCTGAATAAGTGGAATCACTGGATTCTTTTCTCAGTAATGAAGTCCAAAAGATAATTGATAGAGTTTTTCCCTCTACATCCATATTTTGCAAAGAAACTGGAAATTTGTCTACTTGAGAGAATAAAAACAAATGGAAAAGATAAGATGAATATCTAAAAACTCCTTCTATGGGTAATTTAGTCAACTGGTACTGGATGGTATCTGCTATGAAACCAGCATAGTCAAAGATGACTGATGGAGGTTGACCAGGAGACATGGTGGACAAGAAACCAAGAATATATTCATCAGTATACTCATCTGTAAAATATCCAAGGATAAAAGATAGCATAGAGATAATATGTCTAGAACCTTCAGGAAATTTAGCTGTGGAGTATGGAGGATTTATCTTTGGAACATCAACATGAGAAAGCATAAAATTCTGAAAGATCATGAACCTTTTATGGAAATCTAGGCCAAGGTATAACTGAGTTAAGGCCTCTATAGACAAGGGAACTGTTTTGGGATCAGGCTGTAATTGAAGCATTTGATTAATTCACTGGGCTATAATGGTAAAAAGTATTTCTTTTTCTGCATTTACTATAACCCTTTGATCTGGCTCATAGTATTTTTGACACATTCTAATGAGTTCTTGACCAAGATGAGTCAATGGGATTATATACTTGGGTAAATGGGTTTCCCAAATTGGAATATCATCTTTGTATAGATATTTTTCATAACAACAATTGTGTATATCTAGCAATTTAAACTCAATAACAGGGTCTGCAATTTTATAGTCAAGTTCAGTCAGATGAATGCTTTCAGCAGCAATCACAGGTGGTTGAAGGGGGTTTACTGTTATAGCATATTTGGAAGTGATGACTGGGGCAAGCTTAGGGGCTTTGGATCCCTCATATTTAGGTGTTTTGGATCCTTCAGGTCTGCTTGTGCTCTGTTTCTTAGGAATTTTGGGTAACTACTGCAAGATTAGGCTGTTTGCAGGAGTTTTTATTTTAACAGAGAGGAAAATGAGAAATTTAGGTTAAGAATAGCTTATGTTGGGCTTTTTTGCTCACCTAGGTTAATTTGAGGGTGTAAAATTGGCATAAAACATAAAACAAGGGTTTTCTGAGTTGGTTTGAATTAAAAAATGGATTTTCAAGGTAATTCAGAGGTTTTAGCCATTTAGATCCTTGAATTTGATCCTTAGACTACGAAATTTGAGGAAATTGGCTTTAAAAAGGCTTGCAATAGAAAACAGGGTTTCCTGGGAGAAATTTTCCAGGGTTTGGCCTCTTTTTTGGTATTTTTGGGCAATTCGCTTCAATGAATTTCTCAATTTAAAGGTTTGGTTCTAATAAAGATGTTTAAAATTGAATTCGTAGGCTTGAATTGTTGGGAAATACCTTAATAATGCAAGTATTCGGCTATTGAAAGGTTTTTTAATGATCGTGGTTGATTTTGAGGTCTTTAGCATCTTACTGGATCAGCGAATAGCTTTTTAGTCGATCTTCCATGGTAGATTTCAGTAAAATACTGAGGTTATGGGCATAAAATGGCAAAACAGGGGCTTGAAAAGGCTTAACGTAGTCGGGAGGAGCTATTTCAGAGTTCAAATGCGCGGGTAAACATAAAAAATTCTCTATCAAAGGTTTTAACCTTCTGATTTAATCTTCATTAACTGTCATTGAATGCAGGTCTTGTCAATGGCGGCAGGCGGTTTCAAGATTTGAAACGAAACCGGACAGCGATTATCGCATGTGATTTTGGCAGTAAGTGGGTTTCCTTAAAATGAATGCGATCAAATAAGAAATTGACAAGACAAGGAGGGATAAATGGGAAATACTGCCTATTTCACGTCCGATTTGAGGTTAGGCGGATGATTGCTTTGTGCACGCGATATCACATTTGGACCGTTGGATATTGATATCAGGTGCGAAGGGTCGAGATCAAAAGGAAAGTTGTAGCTTAAAGAAAGGTGGGATCGGGGTTTATATGGGGGCTGGCAGTTTAAAAAATGGTTTAAAACATTTATAAAATGGATGTGGGTGAAAGGTTTTATATATGTATTGCAAAGGTGCAGACTTTTGCATGGTGGGGGTTAATGTCTTTTGAACCTTATAAAAAGATTTAATTCAATTCAAAAACTTAGGATATATGTTGAAGAGCAGGATTAAATATGTTCTGTTTAGATCATAGGTAATATGCCCTAAATGAAACACATTAGCGCAACTTTTTATTTTATTTATATAGTATTAAACCTTTTGAATGCTTTAATAATCATAGGGGGCGGGATATTTATTTAGTGTTAGTTTTAGACCAAAGGGCATTTTATTTGGGTTTTTTATTTGACATATGGGTAATAAATTTGGTCTAAAATCTTTATAATAGTGGGTTTTGGGGGTATTTAGATATAGGGAATTAAATAAGTAGGATAAGGTATTATTTAGGGATTTAATAAACCAAGTTAAAAGTTAATATGAAAATGAGAATGGAATGCACACAAAAATACATAAATCACTAAGTAAAGTGTAAAAGTAAAGCAAAGCTCATCTTTTTATCATGTCACCAATACTTAGGATAAAGTAGTTTTGAGGATTTTTGTATGTTTCTGAATGAAGGAAGTTAATTAGATGGGTTTTTTATGCTTCATTAAGTAAGAATGAGTCTTTATTTAAGAAAAGGAGTTATAATGTATGAATGAGAGATGAAATAAATTATAAATCGGGTTTTAACATAAGAACTCAACATTTTCAACTAACCAGTCATCGAGCCTTGGGTCCGGTCCCAACAAAAGTCAGAGAAATGCTCTGAGCCTGTTTGACTGATAGCCTAGAATACTGAATACTTAATAGGGGAGGGGAAATTAGTGATTTTGCCCGATGATCAATATTACATGCTTTCTCCACTTATTTCTACCTACACAACCTTATTCTAACATTTTTTCTTCATTTTGCAGGTGCATTTAAGCTTGCAACCTTGGAACATTTATTATTTTTAAAGCATAAACTATCTAAATCTATCTTATTTCATCCGAGGGCTCAGATGAAACTATAGAGCTCCTCATTATTATCTACCTATCTACTGATTTGTCAGGATTAAACTGTCTGAAAAATCTTTTTTCACTATCTGAAACATGAAATTGAAAACATGACAAGTCAAGATTAAGCAGTTTAACTCATCATGGATTATGGCATTTATTGACACTCTGCCATAATCATTTATTCTTGAAGTAAAGTAAAGTGGTGGCATTTGGACTTGCTCACTTTTAGGTCTTATTTTTATCTCTTTTTCTTTTGGGGTATATATTTTTTCTAAGTCATTTGATCTTTCTTTTAGGACTTTTTACCCTATTTTTGAATTTTTTATTATTTTTTTCATTTTTCAAATATGGGAAAACAACTTGTAGAAAGAAAGGTATGTACATATTTACAAGACTATCAAAGTTAATTCAAAATTTTATGAACCCTATTATTATAGGACCCTAACATACCTGAAAAAACAATTCGGAGCACGAAACCACTACATCCACCACCGAGCCAAGGTATATCTGCCACATGGAAGAACGCAGATGAATACACAGGAAGACACACCATACGGGAAATATAAACAACAAAATAAAATAAAACAAACACTGCATAAACAACCTCACAACCTCTTGAACCAACATTGCAAATGCCCCATAACCCATGAAACTATGCACAAATGTCAGAATTGGATATAAGCAGCATCGTACCAACACCGCATAACTACCGAGAGAAAATTTACAAGTTACAGGCCCAAACATAATAAGGGTCCTTGTTCGAGAAGCCTCCAAGTAACTACAGTAAATGAAATGCTAAACCCTTGTAAAATAGTTTAACCGGTAACCACGTGCAGAGGAAACATAGCTTTATGCGGAGGATAGGTGTTGTACACCACCTTAGCTAGTCCCAGTTCCATGACATGGCTTTCACCTCCATGTGTTCGTCTACTAGAATCTCTCCCCTACATCTTCAAAGTCGAATGGAAACAGAGGGCCGCAAAGAAAAGTAAAGAGTTTCAAACAGTGTGGAAGTGGATGTGAATTAATTCAAAGGCGTTATGGAAAATATGATAGAGATTCGATAAAGAAATAGGCAAAGATGGCAAAGAACTGGTAGAGCCAGAGGCAGAGAAGGGAATCAAGTTGAGCAACGTAGAAGTGTCTAATCTTGGCTCTAATATCATGTCAGGCCATGAATGCATAACTCTGCAGTGATGAATTCAACTAATTTGCAATTACATTTAGATTTATATTTTTACAATGCTAGAATGATTCTTCATTTAGGGTCTATTTTTTTTTTCACATTCTCCTACTTTATTTATTATAATTTTATTTATAGGAAAAAAATCATGAAGGACAAAATTTCAAAAGAATATGAATAAAATAGATTTCTTACTCATAGTATTTCTAAATTAATATTAGGATAAGTATATAAAATGGATATAAATGAGAGAAAATACATATTTCTACCATTGATTTTAATAAAAAATTTATGAAAGTTATCTAATTTTACTATATTAGAAAGAAAAAAAAAAGTGAAGAAATTGCATTGCAAAACCCAATGGGGATGTTAACACGATCATAATGAGAGCATGGGCTGATAGGGTGGGGACGAGAACCACTCTACCACACTACATGCCACCATGAAAACTAGCATTTATTATTCCCCACCTACCAAGGAATGTGGTAGATGGAACTAACAATGTCATTATTGTAGAATCGTCAATGACATCCAAACCCTTTATGATGTTATTCCTTCTCAGCAATCTTCTAGATTTGTTTCCACTCCTTCAACATGCCCTCATATTGCTCCCAATGTTGGCCAAGTCCTTTGGTAAAAGCTTTGTGTCCTGGGCGTGAGGGTATAACCTCTCTTTGTTATCTTTCCCTCCATCTTTGGTGGCTTTTACAGAAGGGTAGGGGCTAGTTCAGTGTTCTATGGATGTGTTGCCCTCCTCGAAAAAATATCTAGCCACCTTCTTCTATTAGAAACCACTCCATCTCTTGGCTCTGCACCAGCTAAGCATTAGTTGTTTCTTATAGTCTCATGTCACTATGATGCTTCAATATGCACGTTGTCATAGAGTAGGGGGGCTATGTTTTGCAGGATTTCATTGGACCAAATTAACATGCAAATTTTCTGCCTTTAATTAGGCTACATTATAGATAAACAATGTGGGAAAAACCATGGGTTCTCATAAACCTATAGCTCAACAACCATCACTAACTTAACCGATTCAAGTTTACCCGACCCACCCTAAAAAATTCCCCCCTTAAACTTGACTTGGGGAGATTAAATTGGTCCCAATCATTCATCAACCATCTCACCCAAGATCTCACATTCCCCCCTCAACCTAGGATGCCAATACACCTTCCACCCTAGTACCTATCCAAGTGGTCCATTCCACAACTCAATGACTCCATGTGCCACTACACTACACGTATTCCTAATCAATGACTTAAGGCCTTACAACAATTTGTACTCTTGTGCAACATGTATTCCTAAATAATAGGTCTTACAACATCCTGGGAGATACACTTTCCTTAGCTCAAAACCCTTACAGTGTTCACACACCACTAGTGTTATCACACCATTGCAGCTCTGATCACACGTTGACTCCTTTAATATCCTCAAACCATGGACTCCATTTATGTTTTCTTGTCTAGTACACGACCACTCTCTCATTGCATCCTTAGATTTAGCGATCCATATCTTGACTTGGCATTCTAATATTGTTTTAATTCTTTCATTATCACGACTTGCACCCTTTTAATGGCATTTATTCACTTTTTCCACAACACCATAGCCTTTCTATGATACCGGTTTTACAATCACAAAACACCGGAAAAAGTGGTAGTGTCTAAATACATCGTTTCTAGGATCCCACTAGTCCCGAAGGACCAAATTAACATAGATAATTCTTGCATTTAAATAGCTTACAATAGAGATGAATACCATGGGAAAAACATGGGTTCTCATAAACTTGGAGCTTGAAAATTGTCAATAACTTGGCCGAGTCAAGTTTGCTTTGTGGGTACCAAATATAGGAAATTCTTGTGGGTAGGAAAACTAACTACCTTCATATAGTGTACCTTTATCGGCATGTAAAGTTGCCGCTTAGCAAGGTTCTGGTAGATCAGCATCAAACTTAGGTCAATCTCATCCATAGGTTGTACGAGCCAAAAAATCTTATGTTGGATGTCGAAGGTTAGCTATAGCCAAAGTGGATATGGGATCACCATCTAGTTCCCCATTTCTACCAGCATGCAAGGTTGACAAGCAACCTATCAACATGGATACTTTCTTGTCCTCTTGAGGCACATATTCTCTTTAGATTATGATGTTTGATTTCTTGATTATTATGATTGTTCTCTTAGGGTGTCTCCATCCTAAATTTATTGTTAATTTTAGTTTCCTTAGACAACTAAATTAGATTTTGTGGACTCTTAATGTTGCTTTTTTTACTAAATTTTACTACTAATCACCCCATCTATAGGGTAGCAGTCATGCCTTTAATTCTTTAGACAACCTTGATATTTTCAATTTAATTTTCCTACTTTATATTCCATACTCTTTTGTCTTTAATTCTTTAAACAACCTTGATATTTTCAATTTAATTTTCCTACTTTATATTACATACTCTTTTGTCTCTAGTTTAATTTCCCAACTGGAAAGCGGAGCTAAAAACTATATTAAACATTATATAAATATTCAATATTCCAATGCAAAGATTAACTTGAAAATAAAGAACAATATTAAAAATTAAAAATAAAAATAATAATTAATTAAAAAATAAAAAAAAACTCGCAGTAATAAATAAATGTTGATATTGATGAAGGTTAGAAAATGCATTAAAAAAAAGACGTTATCCACCAAAATGAAGTATATATATATATATATATATATATATATAATGTTTTTAAATAAATGGTCAAAACTATGTAGATTTTATTTTCTTAAATATATTAATTAATTATATTCAAAATAAATTGATTTTTTAATTAAATTATCAAAATTATGTATTTTCAAATGGTTTTTATGCATTTCTATTTAATAATGTTTTCAAGAATCTAAACCGATACATATAATTACGTAATAATAAATTATACTCAAAATAAATTGAAAATTTTGTAATTAAATAATCAAATTATATATTTTGAAATGGGTTTTATGAATTCACATTTAGTAATTTTTTCACCATTTTAAATCAAAATAGTAAAAAATAATATTTTTAAAAAATAAAAGATTTCAACTAATAATAATTTTAATATAAAAATTAATAATAATAAATTTCATTTTTTATTATTTTTGTTTTAATTAATGGAAGAAGGAAATAAATTTTACACTACCTAAGTAAATCACTTGGCACCTTATGCTCTTTTTCTTTTCAAATCGGGAAAAGTAGTATCCAATCAGGAATGATAAAATGTATAAGATATTTAAAAAAGAATTGGTTAGGAAATGATTTATAACAACACTAAGGGGAAAAGACAATTAAATTTAACTAAATTTAATATTGTATAAGGAGAACTAAATTCAATATTATAATAAGATGATATGATATATTAAGATAAAAAAAATTTGGTGTTTTTATAAATATATTATTTGAAATTTTGTTGATTTATAAATTCATTTAATGTTATAAATTTGTCTCAAATGCAGTGTCAATGCGAAGGATAGAGAGGCCTTGGTGATAACGCCCACCACCCCATCGAATGCAATGGGAAATTAGGTCTCTCACAACGTGGCATAATAGCGTATTGCAAGGTTTACAATTGGATTTGGTTATTAATTAGGTTATGGAGGTTTATGGTTTCATTGTTGAAGGTATGTGTGGAGGCAAGGGTAAAACCTTTGCATCCTTATGTATGCACTATTTCTTGCTTGGGATAGAGTGTTTCCTAGCATCAAGGTTAAAATCTTAAATAATAGTGGTAAGAGGTAGAGCTGAAGGTTTGCGAAGGTGGTGGAATATTTGGCCTTTTTTCCTACGAGACTCGCTTTGTGTATCATAGCAGAAATATTGTAAGGTTGGTGGGTTGGAGTCTATAATTGTGGTGTACCAAGTCGAGTTATTTTATCACTTAGTTATCTCACTCTTTCTTCTTTTTAGTTGTGTTGAAACTGTCTTCGAGGTCTCAAAGACTTTGTCTTGGGCCTGAAAGACTACTGACAAGGTGTACTGCAAGACAATGGTGTTTTATTTTTCTACATGTGGATTAAGGTCTTGAGTTTCTAGCTAGAATCTAGTTTTGGGGTCTTTGTGTCTTTGTCATTGGGTTAGGCAGGTTGGTCGTAGACCTTGTTGCAAGGTGAGGGTGTTTTAATTTTGTGCTTATGATTTTGGCCTCTAAGCTTTTGGTTTTTTCGCAATTATGTTTAGAGGTCCATTATATGGTGGGTGAAATCTAGAGGTTAGCTTGCTAAGTCTGAAAAAAGTATAGAAATATTTTAGTGGTTTATGTTAAGGGGTTGTGCTCATCATTTTAGCTTTTGGGGATCATGGTTATATGTGGTCTCTCTTTGTGTTTAATGGTTTCGTGGTTTATTTCTCATTTAGAGGTTGTCATGCCTACATTTTCTCTTGACGGAGTCTGTGTCAAATTTGAAATTTATTTCTTAAGTTATGTGGATGATTGTGTAGAGTGGAGGTCCTAGTCCCATTGCTAGTGAATCTGGTACTTTTTTTTGTTTCTTTGCAAGGAGGGGAATTCACGGAAGTTGGCCAAGGTGTGCCCCTAAGGTTTTAGCCATACCACCAAGGCAAAGAATGAGATGTAGATGGGGGGGAGATGGAAGCGCTCCGTAGGGTCAATGAGGAGCCAGGATTTTTTCTCATGACTCAACGTCCACCTATTTTAATGTGGTTTTGCCAAAGACTAAGAAAGAAATTCAAAATTTGGAGACTCAAGCAAGGATTGAACGTAAATTTGATTCGAATTCAAAAATCATGGAGGATATGTCAACACCAATTCTTGACCCTTGATCCAGATTTATGAAGGAATGAAATAAAATATAGATATGAACATAAACACAGAAATACGGTGAAAACATAACTTTAATTCATTAATAACAAAGTACTGAAAATTGTTTACATGCATAATAGAAATAAACTAGCTCAGACGATGGTACCTTATCTCTCAGAATATTGTGGTGGCTACATGCCTTATGAATTGTGTTACAATGAGGCTTGAAGGACTATTTATTATTTAAAAACAATGGAAAACCCTAAACATCCAAAAACTTAACCCTAGGAGATGAAACGCCAAAATTCTATTGGACCTATTGGGTTAAATTGTTACATCAACTTCCTGGGATCATAACTTTGATGCTTATGATACCTCATTATAAATATAAAACTGAGGGCTACAAATTTTTACTGAAAACCCCTTCTACATGTTTTAGGTTTTCCAATCTTCCAAAAAAATGTTGTTTAGGGCCTCAAAACGGCTCCAAAAGTTCAGGACCTGAAAAACTGCCAAAAATAGTAAATTGTGCTACAATTAAGGAAACTGAAAGAAACAATGGTGGGGACCCAAGTGGAATAAGTGGGTGGCCACCAATATCCAACTGGATCAAACCTACCCACTTAGGAATCAATGGTCCTCATTGCATTGAGTGTCTCCAGGAGATGGGGAAACTTTTGTTGAACTTGGCCCCTAGTGAGCCACTTGCCTTGGTGCAGGAGTTGGATAGCTTTGAAAACTTGATACTCTTATGTTCGTGAGTGTTCGTGATATGTGTGTCCATGATTTGATTAGTAGTGGATTTTTTCATGCAGTCTGGATTTAGCTTTGTCAGTGTGAGTTGTTCTTAAATGTTTGATGTTTCCAGTAATGGAGTAAAGTATGGTCGAAGGCAGTCCACATTAAACACTAGGTGCAGGCCAAGGAATGCGGTAATGTTGAGGTCAAAATCATTGTCTCACACAACCTTGGTGATGGTGTAAGGCCCATATTATAGTTGTTTTAGATTCTGATAGGCTTTGGTAAGGCATTCTTTTTGCAAATGCAACCAAACTTTATCGCCCACCTAAAACTTGTGTGACACCCAATGTTGATCATGTTGTTGCTTGTACTTGGCATTGGACTTCTCAAATATGCAATGCACTTGCTAGAAGATGTTTTGGATGTATTCAATAAACCTGGTTTCTTTATCAAGCTTACACTATACATATGTGGACTTTGTATGTGTAGTCGCATGAGGCATGGTAACATCAATCAGACACAATGGTTGAAATCTCAGACCCACTTGAAAGGAATTGCGGCGAGTCGAGCTATGGAGAGCTCTATTATAGTTGTGATGCAAGTAGGGAAGGCTTTCATCCCAATTTCTTTGATGTTTGGGGTTGTACATTTGGATTATGTGCACTATTATCATGTTGACAACCTTTGTATGGCCAGTATTCTTTGGATGGAATGTGATTTACTTGGTGAGCTTGGTATCCAATACTGTCAGAGACTCGACCAAAATATGCTTAGGAACGTACTATGGTGATCTGATATAATGGTCTACGAGATCCCAAAATGTACCTACACTCATTCAAAGAAGAGTTTGGTAGTGTCTTATGTTGTGATACTCTTCTTGCAGACCATCAATAAATCCAGCTTAGAAAATTTGTCCATGACCACAAATACAGAGTCATTACCATGCTTGGTAAAAGGGATTCCAGATAGATATTCCATGAAGATGGATTCCTGGGGTTGGTGGGGAGTAGGCAGAGGAATGTACAAGCCTTACTTCATGATGGTTGGCTTGGTGATGGCACAATCAATGCAGGATCTGACATATTTTCAAACATCTTGTCAAAGTTTTCACCAATAAAATTACTTATCTAATACAGCTACAGTTTTCTCTGCACCAAAGTGTCCTTCGACTCGACTATATTTCACTCACAAATCAACCTGGCATGCTCACTTGAAGGAACACAAAGGTGGCCTAGGTAGTAAAATAATGCCTCTTT
The DNA here is from genome assembly GCA_034641835.2 of Pinus albicaulis. Taxonomy (NCBI): domain Eukaryota; kingdom Viridiplantae; phylum Streptophyta; class Pinopsida; order Pinales; family Pinaceae; genus Pinus; species Pinus albicaulis. The sequence continues at coordinate 92,623,297 of CM076582.1, forward strand.
GAGGTAGAAATCAAGAAATTGATTTCCATCGACTAGCATATGTTATGTGGTGGCAAAATCTGGATCATTTTTATACATTTTCATCCATATGTCTTGTGGCCACAAGATTGAGAATAGTAGTTAGTGTTGCAACTGGGGGTCAGCTAATAAAATATGCAACATGATTGGTGCTTCCCTTTTTGTATTTAATGTTCAAGTGGAATTTTTGCAGATACGTAGACCACTTCTGATGGAAATTGTTCTACAACTTCCCTTGCGTCTATATAAACTAAAGAGGTTGGTGATCGGTGTGGATGAACATCCCCTTCCCCGGAATGTAATGTGTCCACTGTCAGCAAGCCTACATGATAGAATACATCTCTTTATCATAGGTGGGATAATTCTGAATTATAATGGAAAGTGTCTCACTATGATAGGCCATTGGATTCTCGAGTGTTGGTGAGGACTGCACCAATAACATAGTCAGAGGTGTATGCCTCAATTTCAAATGGTTGTTGCAAGTCTGGAAATGTGAGTACAGGCATAGATTAGAGGTAGTTCTTTAGCTCAATGAACACCTTTTTTTGGGACTCAGACCAAGAAACCTTTTCTTTCGCTCCACACTTGATAATCTGACTCAAAGGCCAAGTGCAGATATGGGAGAATCCCAGCATGAACCTCCGATAAAAATTTGTGAGGCCCAAAACATTACAAAGCTCTGTTAGATTGGTTGGGGTTGTCCAATCCCGAATAGCTTGGATTTATACAGACCCACATGCACACCTTTCTCATCTATGATGTAACTCAAATATTGGACATGGCTCGTGCTAAATGTGCATTTCTCAAAGTTGGCACATATTTTTTGTTGTCGTGGGATTTGAAGGACCTGTCAAATGTGTTGCAAGTGTTATTCCCAACTCTTTTTGAAGATGAGGATGTTGTCCAAATAAAAAACCATGAACAATTTCGTGAAGGGCCGTAATATTTCATCCATCATCCTCATAAAAATAGCAAGCGAATTTTTTAACCCAAAGGGCTTGACCAACCATTCAAAAAGAAATTCCTTGGATTTGAAGGTATTCTTCCATACATTTGTGGAATCTATTGGAACCTGGTGGTATTCAGACTTCATATTGATCTTGTTGAAATACTTAACCCCCTTGAGCTGTTCTAGAAGGCAATAAATCTGTGGGATTGGATACTTGTTTTTGACAGTGAGTTTTTTTAGCTCTCGGTAATCAATGCAAAGCCTTCAGGTCCCATCCTTCTTATATACAAGTATAACCAGGCTCCCAGAGGATGAGGAACTTGGTAAGATGTGCCATTTTCGCAGCAACTCCAAGATCTGTCACTTGATCTCTTCCTTTTCAAAAACGAAGTGATGGTATATCAGCATATTGGGTAGGAGTGCTCCGGGAGTCATATCGATCGAATGCTTGACCTGATAGTGCAAGGGTACCCCTATGGTTGAGGATATGATGTCCCTATATTCTTCCTTGGCCTTATCCACCTACTTCTACTCCATGGAGGAACCCTTCCCAGGGGCCATGGATGTGGCCACGATCTTCCCCTTACTTTGAGATCGAATCAAAAAGAAAAAAAAATTCCTAATATGTGAGATTATCTTACTGCATTTCTTATTAGAGATCAAAGAGATGGAAGTAGGTGGGTCTACCTCCAGTATCTTATATAACTTATTTCCAAAATTAATAATAACAATGTGAGGCCTAGACTCATACACAACATGACACTTCCACAAGAATGGTTGGCCTAATAATGCGACACAAACTTAAAGACAAGCAACATCACACAGTACCTCATCTCTGAAGGTCTTGAATTTGTAGGGAAGGCGACATTGTTGGATGACGCGAATATTTTGTCCTTAGTGAAGCCACCTAATGGTTTACAGTTGCAGGTATGGTGTGATCGATAGGGCCAATCGCTTCACGACCTCTAATTAAACTAATTTAATTTGGCTCTCGTTGTCTACAATAAAATGCAATGGAGAACCCTTCACCTAGATCTGTGAGTGAAAAAGACACTCCCCCTCCTCTAGATCTTCAGGCTCAATCTTTTGTATCTTGGTGGTGGCAACGATGGTGATGGGCTTCGCATCAATAATTTTCTTCCCTTTTTCATTCCCCTTGTCTGGTTCTAACTCAAATTCGAAACATGCATCTAACTCTAACTCCTTCAGTTCAACCACCAGTGATTGCTTGGCTCGACACTCACTTATGTTGTGAGTGAGAGTTATGGAACTCACACCACTTTCACGTGTCCTTATTTTGCTTCGTGGTGTTTTTATTTTCTTTTAGCTTAAGTGGGTCATCATGGGTCACCTTGACTTGAATTTTTCCTTTGTTTTGTAGCTTGGGGGAGATATTTCCCTACTTATGATTCGCAGATCCAAAGTCGCGTTGCTTTTTTTTTTTTTCAATCTTGGCAACATATCATTTTGCAATACCAAGAGAGGATATGTTTAAGAACTCCATTTATTTCTGAATGTATTTTTGCATACAGTCGCAATACTTGCACACTCTATGTTGCTCAGAGTATTTGATACCCAAATTTGTGCGTAGATTATGAAAAATATTTGTGAGCTCATGCACATCTTAGTCCCTTTGTTGTCGTAGTGTGGTACACCGTATGTACTTGTACTCATAGATCCCCACAACTTAATATTTTTCCTTGGCATTGTCTTAAAAAGAGTTCCAAGAGGGGGTGGATATAAATAGAGAGGGTTCCTTGACCCTTTTCTCATAGTAATTTCCCCACCTGTCTTTAACGTGGGGAGTAGCCCTAAGCAGTGAAAAAGTAATCTTCTCCCTATTGGAGAAATTATGGACCGAAAAGTAACATTCCAACAAATTCAACCATATGAATATATTCTACCTTCTAATATAGGGATATCGAAGTTTACTTGTACCTTGAAATGGGCAGCACCTTCGAAGTCACTACTAAATGAAGATGTGTCGTTGGTGGGCATCCACTGAATGATTTGGGAAATTTTTTCCATCATTGAATTCCTTTGTCGCTTGAGGGATTCTTAGAGAAATAATTTTAAAGGATCTCTTTCTCCCTCGTCTTTTTTTCTTCTGCTAAGGCAGGTCTTCGGGTCCAGCAAGGCCAATATTGCAAAGTTTCAACTAGTTCAAGCCCTAACTCCTTATACTCCAACCTCATTGGGTATATGCATAGAAAATAGAGAAAGAGAAAACCACTCTGATACCACTAATCTCTATTTATGAAGGAACAAAATGAAATACATATATGAATAGAAACATAGAGATACAATTAAAACAAAACTTCAATTCATTAACAAGTACTGAAAATTTCTTACATGCAAAATGGAAAAAAAGTAGCTCGAGTGATGGTAGCTTATGTCTTAGAAGAGATGTAGCGACTACATTTATTCTGAAATGTGTTAGAATGAGGATCTAAGGCCTATTTATTATTGAGAAACAATGGAAAAACCTAGTGCCAAAAGTTTGTGGGCACCATTAGGGTAAATTGGTGCATCAACTTCCCGGGGTCGTAACTTTGGAATATGATCTATGTTTGACATGTAAAACAAATCGTTAGAAATATTTATCCAAGGAATACAACTTTCAGTTGTAAACCCCTGTCATGGGTTATGGGTTTGCCTATTTTCCAAAAAAAAAAAAAAGTCGTTTAGGGCCTAAAAATGGCTTCAGAATTTCAAGACCCGAAAAATTGCAAAAAATAGTAAATTATGCTACAATTAAGGAAACTCAAAGAAAAAATGGTGGGGGTCCAAGTGGAATAGGTGGGTGGCCACCAATACCCACCTGGATCATCCATAGCCATATAAGGGGTAGGAATAATAAATAATTGAACTCAATGACTTTGTATTGGCAAATGAAGACCCTCTTGAGTCTGGTCTTGAAGGAAAATTAAGTAGAAAGATATAATTTATTCACTTCCTTGGAATACATTCAAAGGTTGCTCAAGAAACAAAGCTTTTTCCTGGACAGGATTGATTCCGTCCCAGTGCATGTAGAAGGCCATATCGCCTGTGAATCAAATAGTGGAGACTCAATGGATCCTCAAGGATCTAGTGCAAGTGTCCATGTTGTTATCACTCCATAATTTCTTAAGGTTGTCAAATAAACCTAGAGGTAACCACAGAACCACTTTTAAGTTTAGAAGTTATCCCTTCTAAACTCCAAGAGGGATCTCTATCAGATTTAGCTTTGTTTTCTTTGTAGGATTTTAGGCCAGATGTGAAAGTTTAGAGTTTATTTTTTAAAATGGTTTGGCTGGAACAACAAGGGAAAGCCATTGGGCAATGGATTCAATTAATTTTCAAGTTGATTAATTGTAGCAATAACAGAAAATTTTAACAAGGTAGGGTAGGCAGACTTATTAGATCTAAAAATCTTTAATATATGGTAAATAAGGAAATATTAAGGATCCATTAAACATACAACAATTAAGAATTATATCTTTTAACTTCAGTGGAAAACATTAATTTTGTTCCAAATCCAGAAATGAGTGTACATAAACAAATTCAAATTCTTATTTTTCTTAGAAAAAAATAAATGAGAGAAAAATATGAATTAACAGATAAAATAAAAACATTAACAGGAGTCTAAAATAACATCACCAACAATCTTGACACGGGAAACCTAAAAATATTTATGTATTACTTAAATTTTTCCACTTGAGCTCAAGGAACAACTTTACATTTAGTGGTATATTTCTTCGTACAAGTTCCAACCTATTATAAGTATTATTACAACATATTTATAGAATTTCTGCTAAAATAATATCAGATTCCAAAAAAAAAATTGATTACAAAATATTATCTAACAATTTCTAGAATAATATAAATAATAAACTAAAAATAAGATAATATCTCCAAATTATCTGTTGGAAATATTGAACTGTTTGCAAGCATCTTGCATTGAAATCTAGAATTGGTTCACTGAATATTGGAAATATTCAAAAATGATCCTCAATATGTTGATCTTTTTCTGATAGGTGTGCTCTGAATGTTGATATCTTCATGCCCTTGAAATCTGGAAAAAGGTTGAAACTGTCTTCACAAAATCTGCTAAATACCCTCTTAAATTTGATTGCTCTGCTATGTATATTAATTTCCTACCCCTTTGAGTTCACATTCTCCTAATTTATTTATTTATAATTTTATTTATAGGACAAAAATCATGAAGGACAAACTTTCAAAACAATATGAATAAAATAGATTTCTTACTGATAGTATTTCTAAATTAAAATTAGGATAAGTATATAAAATGGATATAAATGAGAGAAAATAAATATTTCTACCAATGATTTTACTAAAAAATTTATGAAGGTTATCTAATTTTACTATATTAGAAAGTAAAAAACAAGTGAAGAAATTTTGTTGGAAAACCCAATGGGGAAGTTAACACGATCATAATGAGAGCATGGGCTGATTGGATGGGGACTAGAACCACTCCACCAAACTACATGCCACCACGCAAACTAGAATTTATTATGCCCCACCTACCATGTAATGTGGTAGATGGAACTAATGATGTCATAATTGCAACATTTTTGATGACGTCCTAACCCTTTGTGATGTTATTCCTTCTCAACAAACTTCTAGATTTGTTTCCACTCCTTCGTCATGCCCACATATTTCTTCGAACGTTGGCCATGTCCTTTGGTCAAATCTTTGTATCCTGGTCGTGAGGCTCTAATCTCTCTCTGGTATATTTCCTGTTGGCAATATGATGAAGAGTGTTGTCCTTGATGGCAACCTACTTAATGAAGTTGTTCTTGATGCTTGATGAGGTTATTAATGATGTAAATCTAATGTTCTAAAAGTAGTACAGAAGTTGCAGAAGAAAGAAATACCAGTATGTGCAAGAATAGTGATGAAAAAGGTGTGTTACAAGGCATACGCGGGTTTGTCAAGGAGAAGGCGAGTATGCACGCGGAAAAGTACGTGCCAAGTCGCGTATGATCAATTGCGCTCTAAATGTGTAAAACCAGGGGTTACTACCATGGTATTTACCCATTGTATTGAGCATTGGATTGTCTATGAGATCCCGTCCAGGAATACCATCGGAAGTGATGTGGTTTTGGCTCATGGTATTGACAAAGGATAAATCTATATAAGGAGAAGAAATTAATTGTGCAGAGTGGGAAAGATGTCTGGGTTTGAATGAATACTTCACTCTGAAGTATTTCTGAATGGAAAGGGTAACAGTTTGATGATATATCTGATTCTATGATGCACCTATGAAGAAAATGATGAAGAGGGATCTCTAGATCTGAAATGTTTTTGTATCTTCTAGATCTGTTTATGGAATATTTAGATCTGAGATGAGGCGAGCATGTATCTGAAGTAAAGGGTAAAATATGAACTGTAAATCTAATCTGAAGAAGTATGCTGCCCTATAATCTTTGAAGATCTATACGCTAGTTTGAAGCATAAAAAGTGCGTATATACGCGGGTTGAATTCAGAGAAAGCGCGTATGGAATGTGAAACTAGTTCTGAAGTATGTGCAGATGTATATGCGGGTTTATATGCATGAAAGCACGTATATACGCAGGATCAATGAAAGGAAAGCGTGTATGAAAAATAGGGTTTGCTGAAGTATGTGGTATGAAATGTCTGATCTGTTCTGCTGTATTACTGCTACCTATTTATGATGTATTCATACAGATCTGGGTTTTCTGAATATTGATTATGTTGCTGGCTATGTTGAGAAAAGATCAAGTTGTTGATTGATTGGTTGATGATTCATTGAATGAATTGATAAGGTTATAAGTTTCAGTTTGATGTATGATTGAGCTTAAATGTGTGGAGTGGGTCCAGTCTGAAAATATGATGAAAAGTGGCCTGCAAGTTGAGATCTATTGAAGCTATTGGATCCAGTATGAAAATTGATGAAACGTGGTCCATGGTGGTGCTGAGGGTTGTAACCTTCAGTCAGGGGGTTGTAGCTCCCTTCCAGGTGAGGCTGGTAAACGAGAGCAGGGGGTCGTAGCTCCCTTCCAGGTGAGGATGGTGAACGAGAGCAGGGGGTCGTAGCTCCCTTCCAGGAGAGGTTGGTAAACGAGAGAAGGTTGTAGCCTTCTGCTGGTGGGTGCCTGCGTGCTGGTATGAGTCCGCGCCAGTACATGGCTGTAAGATGTTTTCTCTATAATAAAATATTGAAGGCTGAGACAACGGCGGCGATGGTTTTCTCCCGACTTAGGTTTCCACCTAAAATCCTGGTGTTCATGTATGATGCTTATGTGTGATGGTTTATTCTGTTATTACTGCACATGCTTACTGTTAACTTAACATCAGATGAATGAATGTTGCAAAGAACTAAGTTAAGAATTATCTGTATAATTAGATCTCTGTTCATACGCGAGTTTTATGAAGGACATCCGCGTGTATACGCTAGTTGGCTTCTGCAAAGTAGCGTATGGGTTTTAGTGAATGGAAAACTAGAAAAAATTTTGAGTAAGTCCTAAATACTGATTCACCCCCCCCCTCTCAGTATTTTTCCCAACAATTGGTATCAGAGCAGGTCCTTCTGCAGAAGCTTGATCGCTTGAAGGAGATCCATCGCAATGGGAAGTCATGAATGGGGTAATGTTTATAAGGCCACCTCTATTCAATGGAAATAATCTGTTATTCTAGAAGATATGAACAAAATCATATCTGCAAAGTCTTGGAGCAGAAGTATGGGCAATCGTGGAAGGAGGTTATCAGTATCCGGCAAGTATTCCTACTGATGCAGCAGAAAGGAAGAAATATGAAATCAATGCCAAAGCCGTCAATGTCTTATTAGGAAGCATGACTGAACCAAAATTTGCTAAAGTGATGCAGCTAAATTCAGCAAAAGAAATATGGGACAAAATCATTCTGAGCTATGAAGGAGATACAAAGGTAAAAATTGCAAAACTCCAAACTCTCAGAATTGAATATGAAAATTTAAGGATGCATAGTGATGAGAGTATTGCCAGTTTCTTTTTACATCTATATGATATTGTAAATTGTATGAGAATTTTGGGTGAAACCATAACCGATACTACTCTGGTGGAAAAAGTCTTAAGATCTTTAACTTCAAAATTTGAGTCAAAAGTATCAGCTATTGAAGAAAGGCAAGATCTGCAAACTCTTACTATTGTTCAACTACATGGTATTTTGACTACTTATGAAATGAGACAAGGAGGTCCCTCTCAAATCAAAGAAGCTTCTTTTAAGGCGTGTGCAAAAGGAAAAGAAAAGGAAGATGTCAAGGAATCAAATTATATATCAGAAGAAGAAGAAGAAAATTTTGTGAGAAGACTCCAACTAGGAACTGGAAGATTCAAAGGTAAGCTTCCCTTCAAGTGTTTTGCTTATGGAAGCGTTGGTCATTATGCTGCTAAATGTCCTTATGAAGAAAATCATAGTAAAGGGAAACAATTTGAAAAGAGAAAGAGTTATTATACAAATGAAGAGAATGATGAGGAAGAAGAAGATTCTGACCAAGATCTACAAGTGCTCATGGCAAGGAAGCAAAAGAAGAAGGCTACTCAAGGAAAGGAGATACCTCAGAAAACATGTGCAGCAGAAAATGGAAGAGATGAAATAGGTATTGATTGTTGTTCTTGTGATTCACTTTCTTGTGCATGCAATGGTGAAGGTAACAGTATAAGTCTAGAAGCAAATCTCAAGATCAATGATGAAAGCAATGATTGGAATCAATTTCATAAGAGAGAATCTATCTACAAAGATATGATCTCTAGAATGAATGATCAGAAAGAAATACTGAATGGACAGATATACAAGTATCAAAAGTTGTATGTTTATGCAACCAATCGAAGTGAAAGACTTGAAGCAGAAATCATCTCTCTCAAAAAAGATCTAGAAAAATCAAATAAGAAGAATGAAGAACCCCTACCATTTGAAAAGGAAGGACTTGAAGTAGAAATCATCTCTCTTAAAGAAGATCTGAAAAAATCAAATAAGAAGAATGAAGAACTGCTACAAACATGTGAAGAACAAGAAAATTGGTTGAAGGAAGAAATTTTAAAATTGAATGATCAAGTAGAAGAAGGAAAAAGGGTCGAAGAAAGCATGAAGAAGCAATGCCAAAAATTTGAGGTTGAGGTAAATATTCTCAAAGGTAAATTAGAAGAAAAGGATAAACTCTTGAGGTTTCAAGATAGTACTAAGATTCTGGACAATATTCTTAGTAATCAAAGATCTCCTGCTATTAAACTTGGTCTTGGTTTTCATGAAACTATTAAAGGAGAATCTAGTTCACAAGGAAGTGCTAAAGATTCAAAGGATATCAATGCAAAACCTGAAGTGTTGGAAGAAACAAAAGGTCAACCGACAATCATGAACTCTCAAAAGAAATCATTCCCTCCTAACTATAGAAGCATCAATAATGTTTAATGCTTTAAATGTCATAATTATCGGCATGTTGCAGCCAATTGCAGAAGCAGAATCTTTCAGTCACATACAAACCGATTCTACACAGAAAAGTACTCTGGTTTCTTCAAGGGATATTTTTTTTCATGTAGCAAGTATGGTCATAAAGCAGTTGATTGCAATAGAAGGAAGAATAGAACAACACATTATGATCCATATGCTTACTTTTCTAGTCACACAAGATGTTATGCTTGTAACAAGTATGGACATGTAGAAAAAGAATGCAGGATGAACAGATCTGAAAAATTGGAGAATTTTCAGCACACTGAAAGAAACTTCAAGCAAAGCTGGAAAAAGAAGGAGGACTGGTCAGATACGTAGGGAATATTGAGCCTACTGCAGTCATCCGCTTCTAAAGCTTACTTCTCATAATGACTGCAGGAATGATGTGAGATACATTATATAGATTAGTAATGTATCATCACAGGGGGAGAAATGTATGATGATTCTCATGGTTGATTTATGTTTATTTCTGACAGTGCATCTGATGTGAAGAAGACAGGTACAGGTGGTACAAATTCAGGGGGAGAAGAAGGAGTGTGAAATTTTCAGTATTTCACTTTCCATACGCGGGTTTAATGAAGTAAAGTAGCGTATACACGCAAGTTCCATTAGACACAGACGCGTATGCATTTATGATAAGAAAATTAGTACGACAGCTCAAGAACAGGAGCACGGGGTCAGGGGGAGCATCAGTCTGACTATTAATGATTGCATTATTGACATTATATCTGCTTATGTCTCAGTTCTAAATGAAGATGACATGATGCATGATTTATTATGATGATTTTATGGATGAGCCCTGTTTTCTTTTTGCTGAAGAGTATTCCTTGCTTTCACACATGGATGAGATGGAAGTCTTATGATTCAGAGATACGGACAGATCATGCAGAGATTGTTGCTGATGACTTGCTGTTGAAAGTATTCAAGTTTCACAAGCTAAGGAGGAGCCTTGGTCATATGGAAAGGATGCGTGGACGCACAGTTTCAGGGGGAGCATTAGCCTTGCTGAGCATAATGCATTGTTGGCATTATGTTGATTCTGATATATGATCTTTCCTGAGGTCTTTTTGGTAGTGGTCATAAAAAGTCATATTTGTAAGGTCATGATGAGACCTATGATGTAAAATTGTAATATTCAGTCATGTAAGGACTTGTTCAAATTTGTAAACCCACTTGGTTGGGTAGTTGAGTCAAAATGTGTAAACCCACTTGGTTGGGTAGTTGAGTCAAAATGTGTAAACCCTCTTGGTTGCGTACTTGAGTCACATATGTAAATCCACTTGGTTGGATCATTGATGTAAGTGTGAGTCCTTAGTGATAGGAAAGGTCATAGAGTCATGTACTTCATTGGAAAATATGTTTGAACATTCAGCATGAACTCAAGGGGAGCATGGTAACTTCAGTGTACATCTGTTCTACAACGCTCTTCTTTCTACATGAGGAGAAAAACCTTGTATTGGTCTTTGATCCGCCCTTTTCCCTTGATGTCAAAGGGGGAGAGTGACATGGTGTTTGAATAGGGGGAGAATATCATTATGCTTAATGTATCTATCTGTTGTGATCAAACACCATCGTGGTTGCCATCAAGTCCAAAGGGGGAGATTGTTGGCAATATGATGCAGAGTGTTGTCCTTGATGGCAACCCACTTGATGAAGATGATGGCAACCTACTTAATGAATTTGTTCTTGATGCTTGATGAGTTTATTAATGATGTAAATTTGATGTTCTACAAGTAGTACAGAAGTTGCAGAAGAAAGAAATATCAGTATGTGCAAGAATAATGATGAAAAAGGTGTGTTACAAGGCATACGCGGGTTTGTCAAGGAGAAGGCGCGTATGCACGCGGAAAAGTACATGCCAAGTCGCGTATGATCAATTGCGCTCTAAATGTGTAAAAACAGGGGTTACTACCATGGTATTGACCCATTGTATTGAGCGCTGGATTGTCTATGAGATCCCGTTCAGGAATACCATCGGAAGTGATGTGGTTTTGGCTCATGGTATTGACAAAAGGCTAAATCTATATAAGGAGAAGAAATTAATTGTGAAAAGTGTGAAAGATGTCCGGGTTTGAATGAATACTTCACTCTGAAGTATGTCTGAATGGAAAGGGTAACAGTTTGATGATAGATCTGATTCTATGATGCACCTATGAAGAAAATGATGAAGAGGGATCTCTAGATCTGAAATGTATTTGTATCTTCTAGATCTGTTTATGAAATATTTAGATCTGAGATGAGGCGAACATGTATCTGAAGTAAAGGGTAAAATCTGAACTATAAATCTGATTTGAAGAAGTATGCTGCCCTATAATCTTTGAAGATCTATATGCTAGTTTGAAGCATAGAAAGCGCGTATATACGCGGGTTGAATTCAACGAAAGCGCGCATGGAATGTGAAACTAGTTCTGAAGTATGTGCAGATGTATACACAGGTTTATATGCATGAAAGCACGTATATACGCAGGGTCAGTGAACGGAAAGCGCGTATGAAAACTAGGGTTTGCTAAAGTATGTGGTATGAAATGTCTTATTTGTTCTGTTGTATTACTGCTATCTTTTTATGATGTATTCATACAGATCTGGGTTTTTTGAATATTGATTATGTTGCTAACTATGTTGAGAAAAGATCAAGTTGTTGATTGATTGGTTGATGATTCATTGAATGAATTGATAAGGGTATAAGTTTCAGTTTGATGTATGATTGAGCTTAAATGTGTGGAGTGGGTCCAGTCTGAAAATATGATGAAAATTGGCCTGCAAGTTGTGATCTATTGAAGCTATTGGCTCAAGTATGAAAATTGATGAAACATGGTCCATGGTGGTGCTGAGGGTTATAGCCTTCAGTCAGGGGGTTGTAGCTCCCTTCCAGGTGAGGCTGGTAAATGAGAGTAGGGGGTTGTAGCTCCCTTCCAGGAGAGGCTGGTAAACGAGAGCAGGGGGTCGTAGCTCCCTTCCAGATGAGGTTGCAAACCACTACTGAGAGAAGGTTTTAGCCTTCGCAGTGGGTGCCTCGCGTGCGCATGAGTCCTGCGCTAGTACATGGTTGTAAGATGTTTTCTCTATAATAAAATATTGAAGGCTAAGACAACTTGCTAGCCGGTGATTTTCTCCCGACTTGGGTTTCCACCTTAAATCCTGGTGTTCATGTGTGATGCTTATGTGTGATGGTTTATTCTGTTATTACTGCACATGATTAATGTTAACTTAACATCAGATGAATGAATGTTGCAAAGAAATAAGTTAAGAATTATCTGCATAATTAGATCTCTGTTCATACGCGAGTTTTATGAAGGATATCTGTGTGTATACGCTAGTTGGCTTCTGCAAAGTAGCGTATGGGTTTTAGTGAATGGAAAACTAGAAAAAATTTTGAGTAAGTCCTAAATACTGATTCACCCCCCCCCTCTCAGTATTTTTCCCAACAATTGGTATCAGAGCAGGTCCTTCTGCAGAAGCTTGATCGCTTGAAGGAGATCCATCGCAATGGGAAGTCATGAATGGGGTAATGTTTATAAGGCCACCTCTATTCAATGGAAATAATCTGTTATTCTAGAAGATATGAACAAAATCATATCTGCAAAGTCTTGGAGCAGAAGTATGGGCAATCGTGGAAGGAGGTTATCAGTATCCGGCAAGTATTCCTACTGATGCAGCAGAAAGGAAGAAATATGAAATCAATGCCAAAGCCGTCAATGTCTTATTAGGAAGCATGACTGAGCCATAATTTTCTAAAGTGATGTAGCTAAATTCAGAAAAAGAAATATGGAACAAAATCATTCTGAGCTATGAAGGAGATACAAAGGTAAAAAGTGCAAAACTCCAAACTCTCATAATTGAATATGAAAATTTAAGGATGCATAGTGATGAGAGTATTGCCAGTTTCTTTTTACGTCTTGATGATATTGTAAATCATATGAGAAGTTTGGGTGAAACCATAACCGATACTACTCTGGTGGAAAAATTCTTAAGATCTTTAACTTCAAAATTTGAGTCAAAAGTATCAGCTATTGAAGAAAGGCAAGATCTGCAAACTCTTACTATTGTTCAACTACATGGTATTTTGACTGCTTATGAAATGAGACAACGAGGTCCCTCTCAAATCAAAGAAGTTGCTTTTAATGCGTGTGCAAAAGGAAAAGAAAAGGAAGATGTCAAGGAATCAAACTATATATCAGAAGAAGAAGAAGCAAATTTTGTGAGAAGACTCCAACTAGGAACTGGAAGATTCAAAGGTAAGCTTCCCTTCAAGTGTTTTTCTTGTGGAAGAGTTGGTCATTATGCTGCTAAATGTCCTTATGAAGAAAATCATGGTAAAGGGAAACAATTTGAAAAGAGAAAGATTTATTATACAAATGAAGAGAATGATGAGGATGAAGAAGATTCTGACCAAGATCTACAAGTGCTCATGGAAAAGAAGCAAAAGAAGAAGGCTACTCAAGGAAAGGAGATACCTCAGAAAACATGTGCAGCAGAAAATGGAGAAGATGAAACATGTATTGATTGTTGTTCTTGTGATTCACTTTCTTGTGCATGCAATGGTGAAGATAGTGAAAGTAACAGTATAAGTCTAGAAGCAAATCTCAAGATCAATGATGAAAGCAATGATTGGAATCAATTTCATAAGAAAGAATCTATCTACAAAGATATGATCTCTAGAATGAATGAACAGAAATAAATACTGAATGGAAAGATAGACAAGTATCAAAAGTTGTATGTTTATGCAACCAATCGAAGTGAAAGACTTGAAGCAGAAATCATCTCTCTCAAAGAAGATCTGGAAAAATCAAATAAGAAGAATGAAGAACCCCTATCATTTGAAAAGGAAGGACTTGAAGCAGAAATCATCTCTCTCAAAGAAGATCTGGAAAAATCAAATAAGAAGAATGAAGAACTGCTAAAAACATGTGAAGAACAAGAAAATTGGTTGTAGGAAGAAATTTTAAAATTAAATGATCAAGTAGAAGAAGGAAAAAGGGTCGAAGAAAGCATGAAGAAGCAATGCCAAAAATTGGAGGTTGAGGTAAACATTCTCAAAGGTAAATTATAAGAAAAGGATAAACTCTTGAGGTTTCAAGATAGTACTAAGATTCTGGACAATATTCTTAGTAATCAAAGATCTCCTGCTATTAAACTTGGTCTTGGTTTTCATGAAACTGTTAAAGGAGAATCTAGTTCACAAGGAAGTGCTAAAGATTCAAAGGATATCAATGCAAAACCTGAAGTGTTGGAAGAAACAAAAGGTCAACCGACAATCATGAACTCTCAAAAGAAATCATTCCCTCCTAACTATAGAAGCATCAATAATGTTGAATGCTTTAAATGCCATAATTATGGGCATGTTGCAGCCAATTGCAGAAGCAGATTGTTTCAGTCACAAACAAACAGATTCTACACAGAAAGGTACTCTGGTTTCTTCAAGGGATATTGTTTTTCATGTAGCAAGTATGGTCATAAAGCAGCTGATTGCAATAGAAGGAAGAATAGAACAACACATTATGATCCTTATGCTTACTTTTCTAGTCACATAAGATGCTATACTTGTAACAAGTATGGACATGTAGAAAAAGAATGCAGGATGAATAGATCTGAGAAATTGGAGAACTTCCAGCACACAATAAGAAAGTTCAAGCGAAGTTGGAAAAAGAAGGAGAACCGGTCAGAAACGTAGGGAATATTGACCCTACTGCAATCATCCGCTTCTAAAGCTTACTTCTCATAATGACTGCAGGAATGATGTGAGATACATTATAGAGATTAGTAATGTATCATCACAGGGGGAGCAATGTATGATGATTCTCATGGTTGATTTATGTTTATTTCTGACAGTGCATCTGATGTGAAGAAGACAGGTACAGGTGGTACAAATTCAGGGGGAGAAGAATGAGTGTGAAATTTTCAGTATTTTAATTTCCATACGCGGGTTTAATGAAGTAAAGTAGCGTATACACGTGAGTTCCAGTAGACACAGACGCGTATGCATTTATGATAAGAAAATTAGTACAACAGCTCAAGAACAGGAGCACAGGGTCAGGGGGAGCATCAGTCTGACTATTAATGATTGCATTATTGACATTATATCTGCTTATGTCTCAGTTCTAAATGAAGATGACATGATACATGATTTATTATGATGAGTTTATGGATGAGCCTTGTTTTCTTTTTGCTGAAGAGTATTCCTTGCTTTCACACATGGATGAGATGGAAGTCTTATGATTCAGAGATACGAACAGATCATGCAGAGATTGTTGCTGATGACTTGCTATTGAAAGTATTCAGGTTGCACAAGCTAAGGAGGAGCCTTGGTCATATGGAAAGGATGTGTGGATGCACAGTTTCAGGGGAAGCATTAGCCTTGCTGAGCATAATGCATTGTTGGCATTATGATGATTCTGAAATATGATCTTTCCTGAGGTCTTTTTGGTAGTGGTCATAAAAAGTCATATTTGTAAGGTCATGATGAGACCTATGATGTAAAATTGTAATATTCAGTCATGTAAGGACTTGTTCAAATTTGTAAACCCACTTGGTTGGGTAGTTGAGTCAAAATGTGTAAACCCACTTGGTTGGGTAGTTGAGTCCAAATGTGTAAACCCTCTTGGTTGGGTACTTGAGTCACATATGTAAATCCACTTGGTTGGATCATTGATGTAAGTGTGAGTCCTTAGTGATAGGAAAGGTCATAGAGTCATGTACTTCATTGGAAAATATGTTTGAACATTCAACATGAACTCAGGGGGAGCATGGTAACTTCAGTGTACATCTGATCTACAACGCTCTTCTTTCTACATGAGGAGAAAAACCTTGTATTGGTCTTTGATCCGCCCTTTTCCCTTGATTTCAAAGGGGGAGAGTGACATGGTGTTTGAATAGGGGGAGAATATCATTATGCTTAATGTATCTATCTGTTGTGATCAAGCACCATCGTGGTTGCCATCAAGTCCAAAGGGGAAGATTGTTGGCAATATGATGAAGAGTGTTGTCCTTGATGGCAACCCACTTGATGAAGATGATGGTAACCTACTTAATGAAGTTGTTCTTGATGCTTTATGAGGTTATTAATAATGTAAATCTGATGTTCTACAAGTAGTACAGAAGTTGCAGAAGAAAGAAATACCAGTATGTGCAAGAATAATGATGAAAAAGTTGTGTTACAAGGCATACGCGGGTTTGTCAAGGAGAAGGCGCGTATGCATGCGGAAAAGTACGTGCGAAGTCGCATATGATCAATTGCGCTCTAAATGTGTAAAACCAGGGGTTACTACCTTGGTATTGACCCATTGTATTGAGCGTTGGATTGTCTATGAGATCCCGTCCAGGAATACCATCGGAAGTGATGTGGTTTTGGCTCATGGTATTGACAAAGGCTAAATCTATATAAGGAGAAGAAATTAATTGTGCAAAGTGGGAAAGATGTCTGGGTTTGAATGAATACTTTACTCTGAAGTATGTCTGAATGGAAAGGGTAACAGTTTGATGATATATCTAATTCTATGATGCACCTATGAAGAAAATTATGAAGAGGGATCTCTAGATTTGAAATGTTTTTGTATCTTCTAGATCTGTTTATGGAATATTTAGATCTAAGATGAGGCAAACATGTATCTGAAGTAAAGGGTAAAATCTGAACTGTAAATCTGATCTGAAGAAGTATGCTGCCCTATAATCTTTGAAGATCTATACGCTAGTTTGAAGCATAGAAAGTGCGTATATACGCGGGTTGAATTTAGAGAAAGCGCGTATGGAATGTGAAACTAGTTCTGAAGTATGTGTAGATGTATACGCGGGTTTATATGCATGAAAGCGCGTATATACGCAGGATCAATGAAAGGAAAGCGCGTATGAAAACTAGGGTTTTCTGAAGTATGTGGTATGAAATGTCTGATCTGTTCTGTTGTATTACTGCTACCTATTTATGATGTATTCATACAGATCTGGGTTTTCTGAATATTGATTATGTTGCTGGCTATGTTGAGAAAAGATCAAGTTGTTGATTGATTGGTTGATGATTCATTGAATGAATTGATAAGGGTATAAGTTTCAGTTTGATGTATGATTGAGCTTAAATGTGTGGAGTGGGTCCAGTCTGAAAATATGATGAAAAGTGGCCTACAAGTTGTGTTCTATTGAAGCTATTGGATCCAGTGTGAAAATTGATGAAACGTGGTCCATGGTGGTGCTGAGGGTTGTAGCCTTCAGTCAGGGGGTTGTAGCTCCCTTCCAGGAGAGGCTGGTAAATGAGAGCAGGTGGGGTCGTAGCTCCCTTCCAGGTGAGGCCGGTGAACGAGAGCAGGGGGTCGTAGCCTTCCAGAGAGGCCGGTAAACGAGAGAAGGCTGTAGCCTTCCGCAGGTGGTGCCTCGTGTGCTTCAGAGTGAGTCTCGCGCCGCATGGTTGTAACATGTTTTCTTTATATAATAAATATTGAAGACTGAGACGATGGTAGCGGTGGTTTTCTCCCGACTTGGGTTTCCACCTTAAATACTGGTGTTCATGTGTGATGCTTATGTGTGATGGTTTATTCTGTTATTACTGCACATGCTTACTGTTAACTTAACATCAGATGAATGAATGTTGCAAAGAACTAAGTTAAGAATTATCTGTATAATTAGATCTCTGTTCATACGCGAGTTTTATGAAGTATATCCGTGTGTATATGCTAGTTGGCTTCTGCAAAGTAGCGTATGGGTTTTAGTGAATGGAAAACTAGAAAAAATTTTGAGTAAGTCCTAAATACTGATTCACCCCCCACTCTCAGTATTTTTCCCAACATTTCCCTCCATCTTTGGTGGATTTTATAGAAGGGTAGGGGCTAGTTCAATGTTCTATGGATGTGTTTCCCTCCTTGAGAGATTATCTAGCCACTTCTTCTATTAGAGACTACTCCATATCTCGGCTCTGCACCATCTAAGAATTATTTGTGTCTTGTTGTCTCATGTCGCTATGATGCATCTATATGCACGTTTTCATAGAGTAGGGGGGATATGTGTTAGGATCACAAAACACCAAGAAAAGTTGTAATGTCTAAAGGCATTGTTGTTGGTATCTCATTGGTCCCAAAGGACCAAATTAGCATGCATATTTTTTGCCTTTAAATAGGCTACATTGGATAAATAACGTGGGAAAAATCATGGGTTCTCATAAACCTAGAGCTTGAAAACCATAAGTAACTTGACTAATTCAAGTTTACCAGACCCACCCTACAAAATTCCCCCCTTAAACTTGACTTGGGGAGATTAACTTGGCCCCAATAATTCATCAACCATCTCACCTAAGATCTCACATTCCCTCCTCAACCTAGGATTCCAATGCACCTGCCACACTAGTACCTATCCAAGTGGTCCATTCAATAACTCAATGACTCCATGCGCCACTATATTACTTATATTCCTAATCAACGACATAAGGCCTTACAAAAATTTGTACTCTTGTGCAACATGTATTCCTAAAAAATAGGTCTTACAACTTCCTGGGAGATACACTTTCCTTGGCCCAAAACCCTTACGGTGTTCACATACCACTAGTGTTATCACACCATTGTGGTTGTGATCACATGTTGACTCCTTCAATATCCTCAAACCATAGACTCCATTTATGTTTCCTTGTCTACACGACCACTCTCTCATTGCATCCCAAGATTTGGTGATCTATATCTTGACCTGGCATTCTAACATTATTTTCATTCTTTCATTATCAAGACTTGCACCATTTTAATATCCTTTATTCAATTTTTCCACAACCACCATATCCTTTCTATGATACCAATTTTTAGAATCACAAAACACTAGGAAAAGCGGTAGTGTCTAAAGACATCGTTGCTAGGATCCGACTGGTCTCGAAGGACCAAATTAACATGGAGTATTCCTTCATTTAAATAGCTTACAATAGAGATGAATACCATCGGAAAAACATGGGTTCTCATAAACTTGGAGCTTGAAAATTATCGATAACTTGACCGAGTCAATCTTGCTTTGTGGGTACCAAATATAGGCAATTCTTATGGGTAGGAAAACTAACT
Source organism: Pinus albicaulis (assembly GCA_034641835.2). NCBI lineage: Eukaryota > Viridiplantae > Streptophyta > Pinopsida > Pinales > Pinaceae > Pinus > Pinus albicaulis. Next base: position 92,642,729 of record CM076582.1, read on the forward strand.
ACCTTCATATAGTGGACCTTTACCAGCATGTCAAGCTACCGCTTATTAAGTTTCTGGTAGATCAGCGTCAAACTTAGGTCAATCTCATACACACATTGGACAAGCCAAAAAAGCTTATGTTGGATGTTGAAGGTTAGCTCTAGCCAAAGTGGAGATGGGCTCACCATCTTGTTCCCCATTTCCACCATCATGCAAGGTTTACAAGCAACCTATCAACATGGATACTTCCTTGTCCTCTTGAGGCATGCATTCTCTTTATATTATGATGTTTAATTTCTTGATTATTATGATTATTCTCTTAGGGTGTCTCCATCCTAAATTTGTTTTTATTTTTAGTTTCCTTAGTCAACTATATTAGAATTTGTGGACTCTTAATGTCGCTTTTTTGACTAAAATTCACCACTGCTTACCCCATCTATGGGCTAGCAGTCATGCCTTTAATTTGATGGACAATCTTGATATTTTCAATTTAATTTTCCTACTTTAGATTCCATACTCTTTTGTCTCTAGTTTAGTTTCCCAATGGAAGACCCTGAGCCAAAATCTATATTAAACATTATGTAAATATTCAAAATTCTAATACAAACATTAACTTAAAAAAGGGAAATACATAAAAACAAAAAAACTTTTCACAGTAATAAATAAATTTTGATATTGAAAATTAAAAGTTAAAAAATGCATAGAATTCTTAAAAAAAAACAAGCTAATTACCAAAAATGAAGTAATTTGTTATATATATATATATATATATATATATATATATATATATATATATATATATATATATATATATATATATATATATATATTTTATTTTTTAACTAAATTGTCAAAAACTATGTAGATTGTATTGGCTTAAATATACTAATTAATTATATTCCAAATAAATTGATTTTTTAATTAAATAATCAAAATTATGTATTTTCAAAAATAAATTGATTTTTTTAATTAAATAATCAAAATTATGTATTTTCAAATGGTTTTTTATGCATTTCCATTTAACAATGTTTTCAACAATCTAAACCAATACATATAATTATGTAATAATGAAATATACTTAAAATAAATTGAAATTTTTGTAATTAAATAATCAAATTATATATTTGAAATGGGTTTTATGAATTCCCATTTAGTAATTTTTTCACCAGTTTAGATCAACATGTTTAAAATAATATTTTTTTAAATAAAAGATTTAAACTAATAATAATTTTAATATAAAAATTAATAATAAATAATTTCATATTTTCTTTATATTATTTTTGTTTTTATTAATGGAAGAAGGAAATAAATTTTATACTACCTAAGTAAATCAATTGGCACCTTATGTTATTTTTCTTTTTAAAACAAGAAAAGTAGTATCCAATAAGGAATGATAAAATTTATAAGATATTTAAAAAATAATCGATTATATCTCATAAGGAATGATAAAATGTATAAGATATTTTTAAAAAATCGATTAGGAAATGGTTTTACCTGAAAAGAAAATAATAATAATAACTCCAATGGGAAAATGCAATTAATTTTAACTAAATTCAATATTGTATAAGGAGAATTAAATTCAACATTATATAAGATGATATGATATGTTAAGATAAAAAAAAATTAGTGTTCTTATAAATATATTATTTGAAATTTTGGTGATTTATAAATTTGTTTAATGTTGTAAATTTGTCTCAAATGTGGTGTCAATGCGGAGGCCTTGGTGATAGGTATCTCACGACGTGGCATAATAGTGCATGCATTGGCATGCAAGGATTACAATTGGATTTGGTTATTAATTAGGTTATGGAGGTGTATGGTTTCATTGTTGAAGGTTTGTGTGGAGGCGAGGGTAAAACCTCGACATCCTTATGTATGCACTATTTTTCGCTTGGGCTAAAGTGTTTCCTGGTGTCGCGGTTAAAATCTGGAATTATAGTGGTAAGAGGTAGAGATGAAGGTTTGCGCAAGTTGTGGAATATTTGGCCTTTTTCCGTACGAGATTAGCTTTGTGTATAGCAGCAGAAAGCTTGTAAGGTTGGTGGGTTTGAGTTTATCATTTTGGCGTACCAAGTCGAGTTATTTTATTACTTAGTTATCTTGGTCTTTTTGCTTTTTAGTTTTTTTCAAATTCACTCTGAGGTTTCAAAGACTTTATCTTCGGCCTAAAATACCAGCGACAAGTCGCACTGCAAGGCAAGGGTGTTTTATTTTTCTACATGTGGTTTAAGGTCTTGAGTTTCTAGCTAGAGTTTGGTTCTGGGTTCTTTGTGTCTTTGTCTTTGGGTTAGGCAGGTTGGTCATAGACCCTGTTACAAGGCGAGGGTATTTTAATTTTGTGCTTGTGCTTTTGGCCTCTAAGCTTTTGGTTTTTCGCAATTATGTCTAGAGGTCCATTATATAGTTGGTGAAATCTAGAGGTTAGCTTGCTAAGTTTGAAAAAAGTATAGAAATATTTCAGTGGTTTATGTTAAGGGGTTGTGCTCTTAATTTTAGCTTTTGTGGTTCATGGGTATATATGGTCTCTCTCCATGTTTAATGGTGTTGTGGTTTATTTCTCATTTAAATATTGTCATGCCTCCATTTTCTCTTGACGTATTTTGCATTGAATCTTAAATTTGTGTCTGAAGTTATGTGGATGATTGTGTAGAGTGGAGGTCTTGGTCCCATTGGTGCATCAAATTTCCGAGGTCGTAACTTTGGCATATGATATATGTTTGACGCATACAATACCTCGTTAGAAATATTTATCCAAGGACTACAACTTTCTACTACAAACTCCTATCATAGTTCACAGGTTTATCTGTTTTCCAAAAAAAAAAATCGTTTAGGGCCTCAAAATGGCTTTGGAAGGTCAAGACCCAAAAAACTTCCAAAAATAGTAAATTGTGCTACAATTAAATAAACTCAAAGAAACAATGGCGAGGGTCCAAGTGGAATAGTTGGATGGAAACCAATATCCTCATGGGTCAACCTTATCTATATCAGGGGTGGGAAGAATAAATACTTGATCTCAGTGGCTTTGTATTGAATGTAGAAATTACACCAATGGATTCAATCTAATCATGTAATGTACTAAAATAAGATATTGAATCCTTCTACAATATTTGCAAAATATAAATCGCAATTTCTCAACCACATGTAAGTAAGAGAAAGTAGTAAATCAATCGCACAACACAAGATTTTCCTGGGGAAAGAAACTACTCAAAACCCCTCCATATTTATTGTATAATCAACCAAGGAATAGTGAAGCAATACAATGCATGTGTTTTCACCACAACCTCATACACTCTACCAATTGTCTCACACTGATCTAGGAAAAATTGGACCCATACATAGCCAATTTCTTGCCCACCTTCAGCCTGTCTTGATCACGCAATCCCTGGGTAAAATGATTCCTGTTAAATTGGAATTAAAACCTTCCTTGACTTTGCAATCCATCATGGGCTTCCTGTGGCTTTATAATTGCACTCGGTTAATTTGCTAATAATACAACTGATAGTTTACTGGCCTTTAACCTTTGTCTCAACTAGGTCATCATCATAATTGACAAGAATTCAGCTATTAATAGTGAATCATCAGTTACTTGGTAGATCACTACTTTTGAATTAAATATATTTTAATTCACTTGATATTCCACTAGCTCATCAATTAGTTAGAACTAGTTAAACTTATTTTAACTCAATTAATTTGAGCTAACTGATTACACTCACACCACACTGGTACTACAACTACAACTGGACCTTGTAAATAATAGAATCACTCTACATGCCTATCCTTTGACCCTCAGCTCGAAATTATTTAGCTAACTAAGTCTATCACATTTATTTAAGTATTACAAGTTGTTATGAGATAAGATTACAATTTATTTTCCAATTTATTTAAAAATTGGACTCCCACATTAGCACTAATGTGTCACTGAATTCCTCACTCATGTGTGACCTGGAATCCCACACTAGTATGTGGTGCATTTTCTTGTTTAATTTCAACAATGAATTCCCTCTTGAGTCTGGTCTTCAAGGAAAAGCAAGTGGAAAGATATAATGTCTTCGTTTCCTTGGAAGACATTCAAAGGATTCTCAAGAAACAAAGTTTTTTCCTGGACAATATTGATTCCCTCCTATGCATGTAGAAGGTTGTATTTCCTATGAATCAAATAGTGGAGACTCAATGGATCCTCAAGGTTCTAGGTCAAGTGTCCATGTTGTTATCACTTCGTAATTTTTAAAGGCTGTGAAATAAACCCAGAGGTAACTACATAACCACTTTTAAATTTAGAAGCTAGCCCTTCTAAACTCAGAGAGGGATATCTCTGTCAAATTTAGCTTTGTTTTCTTTGTAGGATTTTAGGCTATATGTCAAAGTTCAGAGATTTGTTTTTAAAATAGTTTGGTTGGAACAGCAAGGGAAAGCCATTGGGCAATGGAGTCAATAAAGTTTCAAGTTGATTAATTATAAAAATGCCAGACAAATTTAACAAGGCAGTGTAGGGAGACTTATTAGGTCTAAAAATCTTTATGATATGGTAAAGAAGGAAATATTAAGGATCCATTAAACATAGAGTAGTTAAGAATTATATCGTTTAACTTCAGTGGAAAACATTAATATTGTTCAAAAGCCAGAATTGAGTGTCCTTAAAAAAATTCAAATTATTATTTTCTTATAACAAAATAGATGAGAGAAACATATGAATTAACAGATAAAATAAAATACATTAACATGAGAAAATAACATCACCAACAAGCCTGACACAGTAATCCTGAAAATGTTTCTGTATTACTGAAATTTTTCCACTTGAGCTCAAGGAACAACTTTACATTTAGCGATCTATTTCTTCATACAAGTTTAAACCTATTCTAAGTATTATTAAAAAATATTTATAGAATTTTTGGTAAACTAATATCATATTCCAAAAAAGGAACTGATTACAAAATATTCTCTAAAAATTTATGGAAAAATCTAAATAATAAACTAAAAATAAAAAAATATTTCCAAATTATACTGAAAATATTGAACTGTTTGCAAGTATCTTGCATTGAAATCTCGAATTGGTTCACTGGAAATCTGCAAAAATGATCCTCAATATGTTGATATTTTGTCGATAGGTGTGCTTTGAATGTTGATATATTCATCCCCTTGAAATCTGGGAAATTGCCTTCACAAAATCTGCTAATTACCCTCTTAAATCTGATTGCTCTGCCATTTGTATTAATTAGATGCCCCTTTGAGTTATATTTCTGTCATTTTTTTCCTTTCAGCATCTTTTGAATACTTTATTTTGTCACAAAATATTTTGGAAAAGAAAAACAATATATTTTGAATAATATTTCCAAATATTTTGATGAAATTCATAATTAAAATTTCAAAGTATTTATTTGAATGCTTTATAAAACCATCTTGTTTTCAAATCCAAGTGTTGTTTTCTCTTCCCATGAATTTTGAAATCCATGTGTTGTTTTGTAAATCCATATATTTTGAAACACATGTGTTGTTTTTCCATCGCTAGTAAAATATTTTTATTTTTCTACCCCTGTAAAATGTTTGGATGGATTTCCAAAACCATGTGTTGTTTTTAGTGGCCTTCCTTTTGTTTTCACCTACAATTGTAAATTCAAATTCACATGTACCTGTAAACTTTATTTCCCTTGTACTTGTAAATTATTTTTACACCTGTAATTCTTGTTTTACTTAGCCTCATATCCGTAAAACTCATTTACATGAGTATCATTTAGCTCGGCCTCCTATTCATAAAAATATTTCATAAATGTATGAAACATTTTTTTATATGCTTTCCAGCCAAAATTTTATTTCACCTGTAACTTATTTCACTAGCACCTATAAATTTCCTTTCACCTCATTCATATTTGACTCATCTTCCTTCATTCGTAAACATATTTCAGAGCAGGTGGGGGGTAAGTCGTAGGTGGTTTAGGAGGGGGTAGTTGGTTTAGTGGTGTGGAGTGAAAGGTTACATGACACATGTAAAACTCGGTAAGAGTGAAAACAATTTTTCAGAACCCTCATCCCCCACCCCCTTGGTTGAATGTAGGAGGGGCTAGGGGACTCATCCTGCTTCATCATTCCTAAACATATTTAGGAGGGGGTAGGTAGTAGGTGGTTGAAGAGGGGGGTGTGGAGTGAAAGGGAACATGACCCCTGTAAAACTCAGTAAGAGTGAAAACAATTTTTCGAAACCCCACCCCACCCCCTTGGTTGAATTTATGAGGGGATAGGGTCCAAAACATACTCATGACCATTGATGTATATACTCACATATGTCAAGGATTTTACACTTTGGGAAATTTAATAGTTAAGTGTGGGGTGGGCCATAGGCTTTGACTTTTGGATTTTTTTACTTTGGCTGACGAATGATAAAACTGTGGTCCCTATAGTTTATAAATTGAAATTATTTATTATTTTTTAGTTAATTTTGATAATTCAAATATATAATTTCACACATGTATTTTAGTTTTTTTTTGTTTTGAGGAGCAAACTTCAACTTGATCTATATTTTAATCTGGAAGTCAAATTGAAGCACTAGATATGTCGTTGAAAAGCTGGTCCTGATCACTTTACCATGAAAACATCTACCTTATGATCTGGCCTAGAATTTATATGCAAAAAATCTCCCAAACATCCATACTTTGTCTTGGCCACCAGAATTTAAGAACTAAATGGCTCCTTGGTCAAGCAAACCTTTAGGTTATGACACTTAGTGATTCATAGGATAAACTTTACCAATAAATTCCCAAAATATATAACTGACCAAATAGATTACCTATATTATAGGACCCTAACAGTGGCTCCAATGGGGATGGAATCCTCCCAGTGAGGTGCCAAAGAACACTATAGACTAGTAGCATCATCCATTAGGCCGATCCCAAGCCTGCAACATGCTCTACCATGAAACCACTGCAACTGAAAACAAATTGATAATCTGTTCTAATCCTCAAACTAAATCAAATCCATCTTTAAACTGAAATTTGAACTGTACACTAAAAACTGAAATTTATGTTGCAAACTAAAATTGAAAATAATTCTCAAAACATAGAGCTTATTCATCATACCTATTGACTCTAATATTCTAAAATGATTGTAATATCAAGTAATAACAAATTCCCACTACAATCAGTCAAGAAAATGGATACTTCACTAAATTCTTCTCATAATTCACATGAGAAGGCAGAAAAGATATGATACTGACAACCCAAACTGCCATTGAAACAGTTGACCATAATCCACAAACTTAAGAACAACCATTTTCCTTGATGAAAAAATAGATTGGCCAGAGGATCTTGAAAAGCATGGAAAGTTACATTTTGATCATCTACAAAAATCATGGTTTTTAAGGGAAAAGTATTAATTTGTTCATCAATATTACCATATTCATTTGAAACAACTAATTCATCCATAAAAATAACACCCATAGGTTTTAGGAAAACATGTTCTTATTCAACAAAATATTCATTATTTGAAACTCGAGGCAGATTTTCAATTAAGGTAGCCACATCTTGAATAACAAAAAGGTCTACACCCACGAGGTCTAAAACAATCCTCTCTTCAAAAATGTATGGATTAAGTTTAAAGGAACAAATTTGTTGCATATTATTGTTGAAAAATAATGAATGGATCTTCGCTTTCTTGAGTTTATATGCTAGAAAACTCAGAATTCTTATTTTCAGAAGAAAAAAATTCCTAAATTAAAAACTCAGGAGAAGAAGGGAATGCAAGGAAACTAAAATTATCATTTTTATTTCTAAAAATATGAGAAGATTGTTGCAAACTATCATATGTAAGCTTTTTTTATTCATTACAACTGGGATTCTAGTTCTCTCATTCTTATGAAATGTATAAAGATTGTGAAATGTCATCAACAAGTTCATGTGAAATTGAGTCAATGAAATTCAGATTTGCTTCATTTTCAATCATGGGTGAAATAACTACTTGCTGAAAATTTTCTTGAGTGTCATAGTAGCCAGCTTCTTCAACTTCTACACAGTTGAAATGACTCTCATGAATAGCCTCTATAATCTCATCATCCATAAATTGATCATCTTCATAGTAACCTACCAGGTATTGAATAAAAATTTCAAAATGATCACACCGGTTTTGAACCAGGAACAATGATGGATAATCTTCTTTGTATTTCTCAAAAAATACAGTATGAAAATTCTTTAAATAACATATACTAACAGCTGGAAAATTTTCATACCAAGACTTGAAATTTCCTTCGAAAGTAAGCATAAACATCTTCAAAAGACAATCTTCGTGCCATTCAACCTGAAGCCTTTGTAAATGCATATGGAATTTGATAAGATGTAAAGAAACATTATTACCTTTCTCATCTTTGAACTCTGGAAAATATGATTTCCAATCTAAGAAGGGTGTGCGATGCGGAAATACAAGGATCATTAGGGGAATTTTGAGGCCTAAAATGGGCCTCCTAAGGAAAATGTACAATCAAAATTCACTTTATGAGAACCAATCACATTTTAGGGGATGACATCATCCCTAATGGTTGAGGTGGCATTACTTGAGTTAAAGGTAATTACTTGTCACATTCTCAATGGTGGATAAAAACTCATGGTTAGCCATGGTAGTGCTCTAAGTACATTTAAATTCAAACTAAAGTACTCATAATAAATGTCATTTCACACTTTTTTCTTAAAAATATATTATTGTCATTTCATATTTCTTGAAAGAAACAATGCATATCCCTATATATATATATATAGGAATGGGTAGTGATTTATATTAAAGCCATGGCTAAAAATGCCACAAAACAGATTACAAAAGGCAGCTTCAAAGCCCAGCTTTCCTCTCTTACCTGGAGCTCGTTGGTCTAGAGGGTTAAGAGCCGGTGATTCTTACAATTAGCGATTGAGTCAATCTCTGAAATTTTCCCTAACTTGTGAATACAAACAAACTAGTTCAGCAAAATGTGATAAAACATGATTACATGGATTTAGAGAATGGGATCCCAATCTTCGACCCGGTCTCTTAAAAGAGAGTCAGCAAAGAGATGGACAACTTTATTGGCTTCCTAATCTGCATCCTTTTTATTCTCCCTCAACGCATGAAATAAGTTTATACTCTGAAAGGAATTGGCAAGAGTTTTGATTCTAGCCACCACTCTTGCAAATCTGAAATCTGAGGGTACTAAATTTTCCACCATAGTTTTTATGATGGACTGAGAGTCACCGATTACAATTACTTCTTTCATACCTAATTCCTTGGCTTGCTTGAGACCTTGGAATAGAGCTAATGCCTCTACTTGTATTCTTGTGTTGTGGCCCAATCCCCAGGCGAAACTATGATCGATTCTACCTTCAATGTTCTTGATTACTCCTCTAGCCCCAGCTAATCCAGGGTTGCCTTTGGCTGCCCCGTCAAAGAAAAGAGTAGGCCTAGATTTCTTGCTGGACCAAATTGAGAAGTCCTTCTCATTGCTTCTAATTTTCCATTCTATGGACGACTTTCTTTGCCTTACAATTTCGGAGAACTTGAGGCCCATCACAGTGCCCCAATCTAACTCTTGCTGACTTAAATTAGTTTCCTCAAGCTGATCCCCCAAAATTTCTTTCAATTGACATTTAATCTTGACTATAATAATTTTCACATCCTGCCCTTTATCTCGAAAAAATCTCTTGTTTCTCTCTAGTGAAATTTGCCAACAAATGATCTTGGAAAAGGTGAGCCAGGCATCTTTGAATCTTTCATTCTTTGGAAAATATCCTGGATAAATATGCAGCCAATTAGAAAATAAATCAGTGATTGAGGAGGGAAAATTAATTTTATTTTTCCAAGGTCCCAGAATGTCTTGCCATATTTCCTTTGCGAATTTGCGATTCAACAGGAGATTACCTGTGTTCTCTTCATTCTCACTGAATAATCGACATTTTAAAGGCCCCTCAAATCCTCTAGTCTTCAATCTATCCTCTGTCAGAATTCTGTTGGGTAAAGTAGCCAACAGAAAAAATATATTCTTGGGATGGACTTGTGTCTCCAGAGTCCCTTCCACGTTGCTCAGTTTGGAGGGACGTAAGGCAGCTCCTGCAATTTTTTATAACCCAACGCCACTCTATAAGATCCTGAATGGGGACCCCAGCCACGTTTTTCTCCTCTCCTCACATGGATCGGTGCCATTCCTTTTGTTGGGTATGTGTTATATTATTTCCATGACTAGTCACATGCATTGTACGTTGCACCGAGCGCAGCAGGGGGGTCACAGTGGGGGCGGTAGCCCCCCCCCTGTCGGGGTCCAGGGCAGTGCCCCGGCAAAAAAAAAATTGGTGTGCGAACCCACCCATAGGCGGACCCACCAATGTTTTTTGCATGATTTTGCATATGGTTTTGGGGTATGATGGTTTTCGGCCCCTGGTATTTTGTAGATCCGGTCAAGGGAACTATGGTTATGTTCTAATCCAGGGTTAATGGATTGGGGTTTATGTATGCTTTGGCATGTATATATATGTGTTGTAACACTAAAAGGAATATAATGAAAAATCAAGTTGGTCGTCCCAATTTGGGATCTAGGGGAAAATCTCTACGTTTATCTGTTTTATGTTTTATGCTCTCGTTATTGTTTATTTTCTGTTATAAGATTCGTGTGTAGATAATTTATGTTCAGGGTTAAAACCTACATTTGGTATCAGAGTTGTTTCAGCTTCAAGGGGACGCCTTTGTTGCTGAGGGTTTTTTTCTCGAGACTGAGGTAGACCCTGTTCAGTGGGAGATCTACGTGATCGATTCTTGCAGTGAAATAAGATGGCGAGCGGTGGAAAGATAGAGATCAAGAAATTTAATGGTCAGAGTTTTGAGTTGTGGAAGCTGAAGATGGAGGATCTGCTGGTGGATAAAGATCAGTGGATCGCAGTAGATCCAGGTACTAAACCAACGGCAATGTCAAATGAAGATTGGAAGAAACTGGATCAGAAGGCTAAGAGCACAATACGGTTGTGTGTCTCAGATTCAGTATTGTTGAATGTATCTAGGGAAGCTATGACGAAGAATTTGTGGGAAAAAACTTGGGACTTTGTACCAATCTAAGTCTCTGGTGAATAAGTTGTTCCTACGGAAAAAGCTGGATAACCTGAGGATGAAGGATGGAGACTCGGTGACAGAGCATCTAAACGCCTTCAATATTGTGGTAAGTCAACTGTCATCTATTGATATTAAAATCTCAGATGAAGATAAGTGAATCAGTTTGTTATGTTCTCTTCCAGACTCATGGGACAGTCTGGTTATTGCAATAGGTAGCAATACAACTACCTTGAATTTTGATGACATTGTCTCAGCCTTGTTGTCGGAGGAAATGAGATGGAGAAATACGGAGGGCCAGAATGGAGATGCCTTATCTATATGAAGAAGGTCCCAAAACAGAAACAAGAATAAGGTTTTCAGTGGGAGATCCAAATCTAGAGGGAGATCTAAATATCTTGGAAAGTTTGTAAAAGTATGCTGGAAATGCGGAAAGGAAGGACACTACAAAAAGGACTGCAGATATAAAGCTCCTGAGAAAGGAAAGGGATATGATGATGCTCCTTCTGCAAAGGCAAAAACTACTGCGGATGAAGGTGGGGATGTGTATTTTGCTTCTTCTTCAAATACACATGTAGATCGTGAGTCATGGTTGATTGTCTCGGGTGAATCCTTTCACTTCACTCCCCATAGGGAGTGGTTCTGCGAGTATGAGAAATATGATGGCAACGATGTATTCCTAGGGGATGATAGGAAGGCTAGAATCGTTGGACGTGGAAAATTCAAGCTGAAGCTGCAAGGTGGAAGGATTAGAACACTTCCTGGTGTTCTACATGTTCCTGCATTAGCCAAAAATCTGATTTCTGTAAGCAAGATGGATGATGCAGGTGTAAAAACAGTGTTCGAGAAAGATGCCTGCAAGATGGTTTGGGGAGAACTGGTATTAATGCAGGGAGTTCAGATTGGAACTCTATACAAGCTACAAGGTAGCACTGTTATTGATGGGTGTAACAATTATGTGGTTCCTGAAAGTGGAGCGGAAAGCCTAGTTGTCTCTAGAGAAAAGACCATGCTATAGAATCAAAGGCTTGGAGCTTTTGGAGAGAAGGGCCTTCGGATACTGCATAGAAATGGTATGGTAGAAGGTATGTCTAATTTCTCTCTGGATTTCAATTTCTGTGAACATTGTGTATATGGGAAGAAGAATCGGGTGAGTTTTCCTTCTAGTGCTAAGAGGGCGAACAAGATATTAGAACTTGTGCACAGTGATGTGTTTGGACCTGTGTTAGTTCCATCACTGGGAAAGTCTATGTACTATGTTTCATTCATAGATGACTTCTCAAGGAATACATGGATATATTTCTTGAGGAAAAAATCTAAAGTCTTTGACAAATTTAAAGAATTTAAGGCTCTGGTGGAAAGCCAGACAGAGAATAAGATAAAGGCGTTGAGGACAGATAATGGTGGGGAGTTCTGCAAGAAGGAATTTGAAGAGTTCTGTAAGAAGTGTGGTATAGCACGACAGAAGACTACTCCATACACACCTCAACAAAACGGAGTTGCAGAAAGAATGAACAGAACACTGATGGAAAAGGCAAGAAGCATGCTCAGTGGTACCGGGTTAGGACAAGAATTCTGGGCAGAGGCAGTGGAGACTGCATGTTACTTAGTTAACAGATCACCTTCATCAGCGTTGGAGGATAAAACTCCACATGAGGTATGGACTGGTAAGAAACCCTCTCTTTCACATCTAAGGGTATTTGGATGTGATGCATATGTACATGTTCCAAAGGGGAAAAGGACCAAGTTGGATAATAAATCTGAAAGGTGCATCTTTATTGGGTATAAGGATGGTTTAAAGGGTTACAAGCTTTGGAACCCAGAAACAAGGAAGGTTGTGTACAGCCGAGAAGTGGTGTTTAGAGAGGTGAAAGATGTTGTTAAGCATGAAATCATGTGAACACAAGGATACAGAGTTTGAGCTAAAGAGGAGGATGGAGATTAGACTCTGTGAAAGACTCGAGAAGAGGAAGAGCCACAAACTCCGGTTTGTGAGAAGATCGGTTAAGGAAAGAATGACCCCCAGAAAGGTATAGTCCATGTTGCTTTCTATACAATTTTTCTTTTAAGCTATACTTGATGATGATCCCCAAGGAACTATCAGGGAGGCAGTAGATTTAGAGGATGGAAAACTCTGGAAGGAGGCCATGGTTGATGAAATGGCATCCTTGCCTAAAAATGAGGCATGGTATTTGGTGGAGCTGTCGGCTGGAAGGAAGCCATGTTACACTGAAAATTTACATCCTAACATTCTGCTATGTGTATGAGCTCATTATTACTCATACTTCTCCCTTTGCAAGTCTAACATATCAGTTCCTCATGTCAAGCCTTGGAAACCAAAGAAATGTTCCTAAAAATCTCCTAAACTTTGGTGTCACACTTTCTCTCTATCTTGCATGCGGTCCCGCACCTAATGTTTAGCTCTCTTGCGTACCTAAACGCACTTTATATGTGTTAAAGGTGCGGACCCCTGTAAGATCAAAAAGGCGCAAGTAAATTCCAAAAATCTCAATAAAAGTGAATTCCAGAAGCTTCCAGAAAATATATTGCAGTGATAGAACCACTCTTATGAGGTGCATGTATCCCTTACCTTATGGAGCTAACCCCTTGATGTGAGGATCTTATCCCTTTGAAGGAGGATTCTATCCCTTCATAGTTTGAACAGAGAACCTCCTCTTTTCCACTATAAAAAGAGGCATTGGGTAGCCTCAAGGGGAGTTGAAGCTTTAGAATATTTGAAGTTAAGTGCTGTTGAGATTCAGACTTAGTTAACTAAGACTTTTGTGAGGAGAGGTTACATACCTCTATTCGTATTGGTTGGAGGAGAGCAGAGTTTATCAAAGTAGAGGAGACTCCTGCTTCGAACCCCAGGAAGGCCTGTGCAACATCAAGGCTCAGGTTATAAGGTTTTCCTTCTTTTGAAATTAATACAAATATACTCATTTTTCTCAATAAGCTTTCATTTGATGATTTATTTCATAGATTCCTTGATCACTATGATAAGCATGGTTTATGATGATTTCTATACAGGTGCTATGTAATATTTTGCTTGTTTTTTACTGCAGGTTTACAAGGAAAATTCCTTCAAGCGTGCGAGGGACAACAACGACTTCAAACAAGCGTTGGACATACGGTAAGTCTTTTACACCTCTATAGAGCTTTTTGTAAATCATATATGCTTAGAGAAAGATTATTTTATTTGGATGTTTGTTGCTAGATACTTTTAGTACTAGGGAGATCGGTCTTGTCCGCAAGATGGATTAATTCACACAACAAATTGGTGACTCCGCTGGGGAAGAACTTCTTATTTTTGGTTCTCTTTTATTTTGATTTGAGGAAATGTTTTTCCTGGTTTTTGATTGATAGAAATCTGCTTGGGTAGCTTAGGTTTTCTCTGTTTTTGAAAATTTTGAGATCTTTTATGTTTTTCTCTAGTTTTTCCTGGGACTGCACTTTGCCTTCTTTTCACAGTGCGGGCAGTTTCACATCTTTGTTTGAGTAAACAATGCGGTACCGCACCTGATACTTCTGCAAGCCTGCGGACCCTGTTAAAATTTTGAAAAAAATTAGATTTCTTTCTTTAGTTTATCTTTATTTTTGATTTACAGTTTTTGGTTTCTGCCCAGATTGATGATTGTTTCTGTCAAAAGCTTTTTGTGAATGAATCTTAGCAGTATTGGTGTTTTGATGATTTTCTAGAAGTTTTGCATTTTGGATTATTTTTCACTTGGTCTTTGTAGCGATTCGAAGCATTGACTATTTGAAGTACCTGAGATTACATTGGTCTTTTGTTTTTGATGAATCTGACCTGATTTTGAAATCATCCTTTATTGAGAAATAGAGCTACCTGTTTCTTTGCAAATCTTTGAAAAGAAACTTTGTTATAGGTTTCTGAATTTCATTTTTTATAAAAACATATTTGAGTGTTTTTGATTTATTTGTTATTATGAACGAATAGATCCTTAGTTTTCTGAATAACTAAGTAAAACATTCTTCAAAAAAATCTTAAAGCTTTTATTCAATTAGATTATTAAAACTTGTAGATCTCAGAATTAGTTTTATAGTTTTGAGTGCTTTTAAAAAAATTTGTAGATTTCTTTTGAAGGAAACTTGTTTTGTAGCTTCAAGTTTTTGAAAGTGAAAGGATTTTCTTATGAGCTTTGATAATTTGTTTCATTTTGAGTTATTGTTGGAAAGACAGTATTTTCTTTCAATTGTTCTTTATGTTTAAAGAAGGAATTGTTTATTAAAAGAATTGCATTCTCCAACTCTTTCTTAATTAGAATTTCATTGAAAGGAAACGATCTGATTATCATTCTTAGGTGCATTTTTAGTGTTTTTTGGAAATCGAGTCTTCACACCATCAGAGTTTCATTTCCGCACCCATTGACTTAAGAAACAGCTCGTAAAAGTAACGCTTAATTAAAATTCATCTAGCAATATTTTATTTTCTAGGGCTGTTATCACCAACATAGCTTAGGCTAGTATCTCGGAGTAGGGAGTAATTAACTCTCCAAGGTAGAAAAAACAAACAAGTAGACAAATCTTGCGGTAGGAAATAAATCCAATTGTAATTTGTATAATCTGGGAAGCTTCTCTTAAAGAAGTCAATCACGAGATCATATCCGAACCTTTGAGACAATCAATTCTGTTTCATTGGGGAAGATAGAATATTTTGCGCACATTACAAACGGTAAACCTCGGATTAACCATTATCGAGGAGCCTGGGGTCACTTGTCGGTAAACCTTGGATTAACCATGTCGAGGAACCTTCAAGGGGATTGAGCTTTGTTACTCTTCCCTTGCGCGTGGGATTGGATCGTAGACTGTTCCCCAAATTATATTTGTTACTGTTGGTAACCTTAGTGTCTACAAACTTAAGATTATTTCCTAAGGTGACGGTCAAGGAAAGATCTCACTGTACCTAGAGCAGACGTCGACTAGACTCACTTGGACTCTCTGGGGGGTTATCTTCACTCGAGATGGTTTTGTGAGGAAACTTGTGCCAGTCTGTTTCATTAAGCAGGTTGTCGGGGTAACTGTTCCAACCGCCCTTTCTGTATTGAATTTCTACTAAGTTGGATTTCATCACCAACTAGTGTTTTTAGTACAGGAAGTTACTGTTTGTGTGTGGTTTGAACTCTTAGATTTTTAAGCGTGTGATTCAATTTTTTTTTTCTTTAGAGACTTTAGGTGCTTTCATTGAAATTTTCTTTGTTTGTGTGTGATTATTTTAATATTTAATCGTGGCGGAATTTCTGAGACAATCCTGGAGACTACAAGGGAAACCCCCTGAATATACACCAAGTCAGCTTGAAGGGCTTCATGCTCTGGTATCATCTAGTAGCGGTAGGATTAAATCAATAGAAGTTGGAACTTCATCTATAGTGGTTCATCCTAATTATCAAACATCCATAACAGAACACATTCAAGAGTCGATTTCAGTTTCTGAAGTTACTGGTAGTATTTCTCCTACTAGTGAACTAGCGGATGAACCTGAAATCTCTGAACCTGAAATTGAACCTTCTGTTTTGGAAACATCCTCAGGATTTATTACGCCAACTTCTAGCGATCCTGGTTCACCTAGGGTAAGAAATATCATCACTGACGATCTTCCATCTGGACTAATCTCTATTGAAGAACTTACTAATCCAAACGAAGAGATATCTCTTCTTGAATCCCCTCAGTCTTTAAATCTTAGGGAACGTGAATCAATTTTCTACAGCCCCATTCGAACTACTGCTTGGTATTTATCCTTAACAAATTTTTTAGAGAATCCGGGTCTTGCTTTTTCTCCCCCTCGAGTTCCATTTCATCCAACACCCAGAGGTTACTATCTCTCATCCATTATGGCAGGAGAGTCATCCATGTTTTCCCAGACACTAGAAGCATTTTTACATGGTGGTCCTTCTGTTCCTTCGGGATATCAGGCTCTGTCTAGTACTTTCTCAGGGGCAGCTCCTCAACTAATTGAAAGCATGTTATCATCTGGTTTAAGTGGAATTAAAACTGAAACGTCGAACACAGAGCAAGTCTTTATGATGTCCAGTAATATTTCGAATCCGCAACCTCAAGGCAGTCAGTTACCGCCTGGAGGGCAATCTCAAGGAAATCAGTTACCGCCTGGGGGGCAAACTCAAGGTAGTCAGTTACCACCTGGGGGGAAACCTTCAGGAAGTTAGTTACCACCTGGGAGTCAACCTCAAGGTAGATTTTTCCCAGGAAAAACTGTGGAATCATATTATTTTGGGGGACAACCCCAAGGATAGTACATACCTCAAGGATATCAACCTTCAGGACAGTACATACCCCAGGGTCAACCCCAAGCTCAATATGCTCCTCAGGGTCCTTATCAACCCCTGCTTCAGTACGTGCCTCAGGGTTATCAACCTCAAGGTCAGTACCCAATTCAAGGTTACCAACAACCTTCTGGTCAGTCATCTATTCAAGGAGCCGGAAATTTACCACTTACTTATCAGCCCTACATTCAACCAGATTATGGTCCTTAAGTTCAACCTTCTGCGGGACAATACCCTGGAATGAATATGGTGTGGGACCTGTCCCAGTATCAACAACCTATGTATCCTAATGTGCAGTTGCCTTTTCAACCTGGACAGCCTTTGGTTTCTGGTCCAACCCAGCAACCTGTCCAACCTACTATTCAAACTCCTGCACCTAGTTATGTTCAGCAGTCTGCGCCTAGTACACCTCAGACTCCATCTCAAACTGTTGCAACATCTGTTCAACCTGTAACACCTGTTTCTGGAGTATCTGCAACTCCGATTTCGTCTATCCCTGCATCCGTACAAATCCCTCAAGTCTCTGTACCCCAGTCAGGACCTTGAGTTCAGACTTTGGTTCAGATGCCTACAGGACAAGCCGGTACAAGTACAGTTGTCACG
This sequence comes from Pinus albicaulis, assembly GCA_034641835.2. Lineage (NCBI taxonomy): Eukaryota > Viridiplantae > Streptophyta > Pinopsida > Pinales > Pinaceae > Pinus > Pinus albicaulis. The sequence continues at coordinate 92,660,650 of CM076582.1, forward strand.
AGTCAACCGCAATTCACGTATCAATCGTACCAGGGATATTCTAAATTCGGTCCCAGTTCACAAAATCCAAGTTATCAGTATCAACCGTACCATAGCTATACTTATCAGCCGCCTCAACAACCCCAGTTTGGTCCGGTTAATCCTGGTTTTCCGGGAGGTTATACAATTCCTAACACAAATCCGATTCCCAGTTATCCTAGGTATCCACCTCCTGGAACTGCTTTGGCTACTCAAGGTTTTCGTGATCCTAACCGCCAGTTACCGTTAATTGCAACTTTGGATTTACCTGATTTGACGTGCCTTACGAATTATCCGATTTTCTATTATCCATACTGGCCACCAATGCCGCATAAGTTGCCCAGTGATATACCAAAATTCAAAGGTAAGTCAGGAGAGGATCCATCAAATCACGTCATGACTTATCACCTTTGGTGTGCGTCTAATTCAATTATTGATGATTCGATTCGCTTACTTCTTTTTCAAAGAACTCTTATTGGTCTTGCAGCCAAATGGTACATTGAGTTACCATGAGGCTCATTTAATAATTTCAGTCAGTTAGCAACTGCCTTCTTGACCTATTTTCAGTTACCTGTCAGATACAACAATGGCACGTAATTATTAACTTCACTAAAACAATCTACGTCTACATATATTTTTTATCATATTCCTGAATGGCGACGTAGAAGGCGTTTGGTGAAAGTTTACATTCCGGATCAAATTTTGGCGGAATGGTTTGTTAAATCATTGTTACCCAAGATCACTGAATATGTAGCTAAGGCTGGTGTTGTTACTGAAGAGAAAGTAATTTCTCAAGCTCAGTACCTTGACCTCGTTTATACGCAGTCAGGTACTTTACACGAAAAAATCCCCGACCTTCCAAAACAAGGTCAAATAGCTGCTGCTCCTTTAGGGTCTCATGCCACTGATGGTATGATTGGTACAGTCAATACTAAGAGTAAGAAGAAATCTTCAAATAATTCTTCCCCTATTATAAGTTTACCAAATTCCCCGAAAGGAGAATCTTCCCCCAAAATTTCTGTTGACATTCATGTCGTAGAGACATCTACGGCTAAATCTAAATTCGGTGGTAAAAAGAAAGGGAAGAATAAAAACAAAAAGAATTAAAAAGAGAAAATTGATAAAAATGAATCCAATGACGAAAAGCGCAAACCTCACTATCCTTGTTACATTTGTGACGAGGATCATTTTACTAAGGAATTCCCACATCGAGCAGAGGTTGCAAAATTTGTTAAAGGTTCACCACAACCTGCTGTCTTGAAGGATCCTTTTCTGACTCAAGATAGCAAGATGGTTGGTTCTACCTCGACTACTTCAGAAGAGCCAATTTTTATGATGTCTCATGTAAGGATTGCGACATGATCGCAAGATTACGGTACTAAGAATCCTGTTGATGGTAAAGAAGCAGAATCTTCTAATGCAAATACATTAACTACACCTCCTCCTATTTCTGGTCCGCTACAGATCGAGAAACAAAATCTAGACTTAATAATCAAACCGCCTGCTAAAGGTGTTCTTCGTAAATCAGTTTTCAATCCACATGCGAGAGCTGCTCAGAATTACAACATTGTTGAAGACTTAGCTATTTCCCCTTCAGCAATGTCGGCTTTGGAAGTGCTGCAATCATGCCCAGCACAGCGTAAGTTACTTTTGTCTGCCATAGGAGCTATATATATTCAGGATTCTAACCTTATAATCTTCGATTTAGAAAATATTGCACCTCGCCTACCTCACCAAATGGCTTTCCAAATTCTGGTGTTAGTCAAAAACAGACCGATCTTTCGGACTGTGATTAATGAGGGAGCTTCAACGTGTATTATGTCGATTCAGTGTTGGAAATCACTTGGTTCTCCTACACTCAACCAATATTCGACGATTCTTAAGGCTTTTTATGGTCGAGGTTTCCACCCTTTTGGTACTTTGCAGGATTTACCCATAGGGGTCAAAGGTAAAATTGTAAATCTAGATGTGGAAGTGATTGATGCCCCTCTAGATTACAACCTTCTTCTGGGTTGTAGTTGGTCTTATGCTATGACTACTGTTGTTTCCTCGGTCTTTCGACTCATAAAATTTCCATATCAAGGAAGGATCATTACAATAGATCAGTTAACTTATTTTTCTTCCGACCCAGCCTCTACAGAAACAATCCAGCACGTTGTTAAAGCAGCCATCCCTTATAAGGATGTTGGAGTAGGTTTGATTAAAGATTCTAGTTTACTAGGAACTTTTTCCTTTCCTCCTCCTAATGTATCGCCTCCTACCACAACTATTCACATGATTTCGTCAGACACTGTTATGTTTGATGATCCTTAGATCGTACCTTCCGACTCCGAGTTAGATTCAATTGATGGCATGATGCCTTTGAGTCCATTTGAAATTGCATATTAGGCTGTACAGTCACTTTCTGACCCCTCTTCAACCGAAATTGATCCAATGAATGGGATCCATGAGGAATCACTTTCTATATCTAGTTTAGCCACAATGACATTTCCTGATCTTGTTCATACTGATGAGCAGATTCGTGAATTTTTGTCCGTTGATGATTTACCATGGGAAGATCTACATCACGGATCTTCGTTTTTACCTGAACTCGATCATTTTGAAGATGATTTCACTTCAATTTTTACTGCTGAATATGTCAAAGAACCCTAGAATCCACTGTAAAATCCTGATTCTGAGTTAAATTTGGAAAATATCTCTCGAACGGTTCCAATTGACATTTCAGTAAAACCAGGAATAATTGAAAACATTCATATAGGTGCTTGTTGTACTGAAGATGAAATTCAAACTTATAAAGCCCTATTTCAAGAATTTCGTGATGTTTTTGCCTAGTCCTATGAAGAAATGCCAGAAATTGATCCGTCAATTGTCGTACATGAAATTAAGACTTACCCAGATGCCAAACCTATTCGTCAACGTCTACATCAAATGCATCCTAGAAAAGCTGCTGCTGTCAAAGCAGAAGTTGAAAAATTACTTCGTGCAAGTTCCATTTATCCAATTCCCTTAATGGATTGGGTATCGAATATTGTTCCTGTGACTAAGAAACAAGGAACGATACGAGTATGTATCGATTATATGGATATTAATCGAGCTTGTCCTAAAGACAATTATCCAACTCCCTATATCGATCAAACAATCGATGATTGTGCCAGCAGTGAAATGCTTTCCTTTATGGACGGCTTTTCTGGGTATAATCAAATAAACATACTCCCTACTGATCAGCCAAAAACAACTTTTATTTGTCAGTGGGGGACGTTTGCTTATTGCAAGCTACCCTTTGGATTGAAGAACGCTGGAGAAACTTTTCAAAGGGCAATGTCTTACACATTTCATGACATTAAGCACATTGTGCAGCCGTATCTCGATAATTTACCTGCTCATTCATCGCGTAGGGCCAACCATCTCATTCACTTATGAGCTATCTTTATGAGGTGTCAGCATTATCGAATTAGGCTGAATCCACACAAATGTGTTTTTTTTTGTAGAATCGGGTCATTTACTGGGATTTGTTGTTTCGAAATCAAGCATTCACGTCGATCCGTCGAAGGTCGAAGCTATTCTTAAGTTACCTCCTCCTTCGACTTTACGCCAACTCCAAAGTTTGCAGGGGAAAGCAAACTTTAGGGGATGAGATCGCTGATCGATCTTTTGATGCACTTAAACACGCGTTGACCCATGCACCGTTATTTCATCCTCCCAACTACAACCAGGATTACATTTTGTACCTCGCTGCTTCTCATTCCACCATTGGGATGGTTTTAGTTCAGAAAGACGAATCTAACACTAAACATGTTATTTACTATCTTAGTCGGAATCTGCATCCAACCGAGATCAAATACACACATGTGGAGAAATTGGCATTGGCAGTTGTCCAAGTTGTCCAAATATTTAGACACTACATATTGTTACATAAAACCACGGTAATTTCTAATTGCAACCCTATGATGTACATTTTAACCAAACAATTGCTAGGGGGCAAGTATTCTAAATGGATAGTCATCCTGCAGGAATTTGACTTGGAGTTTGAGAAATCCAGGGCAAAGAAATATTTGGTATTTACGGAACTAATGTATGATTTCCCCAATACTGAGACTGAAACTGTGGTAGAAGAGCCCATTGCAGACGAATCTCTATTTCTTATCAGTACTCTCGATCCATGGTATGGAGATATTATTGTTTATCTCCAAACCCAATCTTTTCGACCTGAAATCTCACGATCTCAGCGACGGAAAATACGCTTCCAATCCCAATAGTATAATATTATTGGTGATACAATCTATCATCGTGGTGTGGATTCTGTTTTCCGACGCTGTCTTATTCATGAAGAAGCTGAAAAGGTTTTAAATGATTGCCATTCTAGAGCATGTAGTGGTCATATGTCTGGGTATGCCACAGCCCAAAAGATATTGTGTGCTGGTTATTTCTGGCCATCGTTATTCAAAGATTGTATTTATGCAATCCGGAAATGCCACAATTGTCAACTTTTTGATCGTAAGATGTGCGTGCCACCCACTCCTCTTCATCCCATAATTGTTGTTGATCCTTTTGCGAAATGGGGTATCGAATTTATTACATGTAACCCTCACTCGGCCGGGGGGCATGCATATATTATCTTAGCAGTAGATTATTTTACTAAGTGGGCCGAGGCGATGCCTACATTTTCAGCTGACGGTAAGACTGCTGCAACTTTCATATTTAATCACATAATTGCTAGGTTTGGTGTTCCTCAAGCCATTATTACAGATCATGGAAGTCATTTTTGGAATGTCATGATGACTGAACCAACAGATCAACTTGGCTTGCGCCACGATAGTTCCACTCTATATTATCCGCAAGCCAACAGTCTGGTTGAAGCCACAAATAAAGTTTTAGTCAACATGATTATACGAATTATTGGTATTCACAAAATGAATTGACATTCCATTTTATTTTCAGCACTTTGGGCATATCGAACCTCAGTAAAAACATCAACTGGTTTCACTCCCTTTCAACTCATTTACGGTTTGGAAGTTGTGTTGCTGATTGAATGCGAAATTCTGTCACTGAAATTAGCCATAGAATTACTCACAACTAAGTTTGAGGAGGAGAAGCGTTTCTTGTACTTGGCTCAACTGGATGAGAATCGACGAAATGCTGCAATAGAAAACGAGGCTCATGTTAAATGAATAAAAGCTTAGTATGATAGAAGTGTTACCCCTCGAAATTTTTCAGAAGGATACCTAGTCTTAGTTTATGATCAAGCCAACGATAAGCTAGGAGCTGGGAAATTCGTGCCTATGTGGCATGGTCCTTTCATTGTTAAGTGAAAGCTGGAAAAAGGGGCCTATGAGATGATATATTTTGACGGTGTGCCTTTAGATAAACCCAGAAATGGACTTTATTTGAAGTGATACTATGCTTAAACTTGGTATGGAGATTTTTTATTAGATCAGATTTCTTTACTACTAGTGTGTCTTAGATTAGAAAAGCATGCCTAGTTTAGAAGTGTGTTTTTATCACTATTCCTACTTATCTGATTTTTACTCCTAATATTGCAGATGTCGACGTCTCTTCAAACCTACATTGGTTTTTCTGATGGTTCTTGTCATAGTACACGGAACATTTCTTCTACAGCTTGGGTTATCTATTCACCCTTTGACGAGTTAGTATACATGCATGGGGTAAGCCTTGGTCAAACAACGAATAACATTGCCGAGTATAGTGCAGTGATTGAGTTATTATCTGAATCCATATCACTTTGAATTCGGAGTTTGATTGTTAGGTTGGATTTTGAAATTTTTGTATTACAGCTTAACAAGGTTTATGCCATTACAAATCCAGTGTTATTACGGTTATTTTTAAGAGTTCGTCTCTTGGAACGTGAATTTGATTACATTTAATATCAACATATTCCAAGACATTTAAATACATTAGCAGATGCAATTGCTTCTAGTATGATAAATCGACATTTGCAATGATCAAAATAGTAAAACAAACAACATCCATAATATGTACACAGATAGTCGGTAAATAGTGATATATCATAGTATAGAAGTGTTTTCAAAAAATATACATCGTCCTCGATCATAGGTTGGAAACACCTTATGATCGGCAAAATGATAACACAAAAGTCAAAAATATGAGTCTACAACACGATCATCCCATCACTGATGATGATCACGATAAGAAACCACTGCCCGAGCCACCCTACATAGGAACCTCCTAAAAGGTCCTGGAACACCAATCACGTATCTCTGAAATCTGAGTGGGATCTCATGTATGTCCATCTCTAGAATATCTAGAGTCAGACGCTCTAGATGATGCTCTAAATCATACAAGATTTCTGCTGATTGGCCTACTGGGGCTGGTGCGGCTGCAACTGGTTGTCTTCTGTCATAGGGTTGGAGATGGGCTGGTCACCATGGGCCCACATCTGCATTCAAAAAAAATTTGGTTATTAATTTTCAAGACGATCAAAAATAATAATAAAAATTAGAATTTAGAACTTGTTGAAAATGATTTTACCTGATTCATCCCACTGTTCCCCTGCTGGGAGAGTCATCTCCCGGTCGCCACGGAAATCTATCCCGGCGTATGGAAAGTCCTCGATGACAAAAATTTGGCTGTCCAGCCAACGAAAATATGAAGGAGGAAATCGAACAATCTCAGCGCCCTCAATACCGTGACGGGCCATCAATGCAACCCAACGAACCATCCTAGATTCTCGGGGTCGACCAGCATCAACAGGAATACTCTGCGGAGCTAGCATGGGTACCCTCTCTAGAGAAAAAGTGACCACGATGGATCCATATCCAAATTTATTTAGTTTTCCATATTTCGCTCTAGTTAGTTGGTATTTTACATTGGCCAACACAGCTTCGCACCAGTTGAAAATGGTGCCCCGAAAACAGTCTACAGCAATGCGCATCTGGGAACCGGTAGCTACATGCAGTGCTGCACTCCCACATAGTCTGGTAATAGTAAACACAATAACTTTCAGCTCGGGACGGATGATAGTTTTTATATCAATCCGTTTGTCCCTGGGGTCTGCCTCATCATTACAGAATTCTTGAAAAATACTAGCGAAAGTTTGGCCACTTGGCCTGGTCCCAAACAAGGAAAGTTGTTCACCCCTCTTGGACAAACCAGTCAGAAAATAAATATCCTCCAGCTCAATTTTGAGTTGGTGGCCGCCGATAGTGAAACACTGGTCCTGCACGTTCCACCTATTTACCAACCATGTCAGGAGGTCTACCTGTGCCCTCATGCCCTGAATGGCCCAGAATTTATAAAAACCACATGCTCTTAATGCCTGCATGGTGGGAAAATGGAGCATCGTGGTGTCATCCACATCCTCATGCTCACATTCTCTCCAAATCAACATCTTGCTGATCCTACAATGCATAAAAATATATGTTAGAACAATCTAATTTGAAAATTTTTGGGCGCCAAAAAAGAAATTGGATTTTGAAATTTAAAAACACGGGGACCGCACTTTCCCTTTGTACACAGTGCGTAGGAACACACGCGCTCTGTAGGAAAAGTGCGGACCCACGACATTTTTCTACATAGGAAAAAGTCGGGGTCTGCAGGTCCCATATGTGGCGCCTGCGGACCTCCGCGGGCGATTTCTTAAACTACTTTTCTCCCTTAAAATTAAAATCTAAACCCTAAAAATGAGTTGTAAACAAATGAAAGGCAAGATTAAGAGGTTGTGGATTACCTGGGACTGACAATTCTCGATTTCGTCGGACAGATTTTCCAGAATCTTCACAGGAACTTTTTTACCCGAAAGCTTCTACTTTTCACTCTGAACTTGAACGGTAAAAATGAAGTTGAAAAAGTCCTTTTTATAAGTTTTTTCGAATAGATGAATTTTTAATTTGTTTATTTTTTACTTTAAAAAGGATATTTTGAAGGCATTTTTACTTATCTTAAACAGGTATGTGTAATGTTTCAATTTTTTGTGCAGAAATTGGATTTTTCAGGAGAATTGATCATTTTTCAACAAAGAGCATACTTTTATCACTTTTTCACACTCTTTCAAAAATTTACGAAAAAGAGAAACATTGGAGTTCTCTTTTAAGCCCTTTTCAGACTCTCTAAACATGAAAGGATTTCCGAGCACTTGATTATTCGAACTCGTTAAAGTAAATGAATGATCGTCCCTTCAGTATAAGTTTAACCCTTTTACGAACTGAAATGGACTATTTACGAAAAAGGTATACGTTGACTAACTACGGTCAATAGAGTTCTCTCCCACATTATTTTATCCTTTTTTGGGCACGAGAGACTAAATTTGAGAAAAAGTACACCCATGGAGTTTTCTTAAGTTTTTTCTTCTGACTCCCTAAAATTGAAAAACACCGAGTTTCTCCTATACTGGACTCGTTAAAATTTAACAGTAAAGGACCTGTTTAATTTTTAACAGGAACGAACCACTCCTTCTTAGGGTTCGAATCTTAAACTAAGTTGGACTCATACGAAGGATGAGCTTATAAATAATCAAATGTTATCCTCCTCAAGCTTGTCAAAAGTAAAGAGGTACTTGCCAGAAATGGTGGGTGAAAAGAGAGAAAAATGACTTGTTTTTTGTATTTTGAATTTTCGAAAATCCAGTTAACCACTCTTGAACACGACACTTTCATTCACCTGGTTTGGGAAATCCTTTTCCTAACAGTTAATCAAACCTCATTTGAAAGTCTTCATCCGGTTTCTGGGTATTAGCTTTGGGTCAATTGTCACCAAACCATCTGCAGTGTCGTTATGTGTTTAAGAGGACAGTTCAAATAAACCATTTATCTGCAAAATATCTGTCATCCATTTTGACCATCCCTGAGTCAGTCCTTGCCAATATATTTTCAAAACTTGATCTATGATTTCATGTTGTGGGCTTGCCTACGACGGATCACTTTCTATCGACGACAGCTCATTATCTAGGAAGTTGATCCAGAAATCGTCAGTACCTTGAAATCTGCATGCCTCAATGGCAGGTTTCTCGCCTTCGACGACAGGTTGCATCATTGACCTTCGATCGAATGATTCCGTGACATGCTCGACTTCAGCTCATTCATTCACATTTCATGGATTGTACTGAGTACTTTGAGAGCCATTGACATTACTGGTGGTTTCTCTCACACTTGTTAACAGTTCACATCATTGACTGGTAATCAAGTGGTTTCTACCATGTTCAACTTCGACACATTCATTCACATGGATAGAATCGTACTAGTTCGAGATGCGGAAATCAAGACCCTGGATCTAGTTTCTACCATCCAGGCTACGAGGAATTTTGTTATCATTTATACAGTGGACTATTTATAAACAGATGGCTGCGTCCATACTGTGTCTACACATGTCTATATTGTGATGTACTCAAAATCATTCCTGTATCAGAACAGTTTGAATCAGTTTCTAGTTAGTTTTGATCTGAGTATGGGAATGCCTACCTCAGCGATGATATGATTACATATATATATTTTGCATTGAATGTTTTTACAGGTTCCGACTGGGGTGTCCATAGGATGATCCTCGAAATGATAAAGTACTGCACTCTTCATATATGACAGACTTCAGTTTCGTCTATTCCAGACTTTGCACTTTAGGGGGAAATCTGTTACATTAAAAATTATCATCCTGACATTCTGCTATGTGTATGAGCTCATTATTACCCATACTTCTCCCTTTGCAAGTCTAACATATCAGTTCCTCATGTCAAGCCTTGAAAATCAAAGAAAAGTTCCTAAAAATCTCCTAAACTTTGGTGTCGCACTTTCTCTCTATCTTGCTTGCGGTCCCGCACCTAATGTTCAGCTCTCTTGCGTACCTGAACGCACTTTATCTGTGTTAAAGGTGCGGACCCCTGTAAGATCAAAAAGGTGCAAGTAAATTCCAAAAATATCAATTAAAGTGAATTCTGGAAGCTTCTAGAATGGATTTTGCGGTGGCAGAACCGCTCTTGTGAGGTGCATGAATCCCTTACCTTATGGAGCTAACCCCTTGATGTGAGGAGCTTATCCCTTTGAAGGAGGATTCTATCCCTTCATGCTTGGAATAGAAAACCTCCTCTTGTCCACTATAAAAAGAGGCATTGGGTAGCCTCAAAGGGAGTTCAAGCTTTTAGAATATTTGAAGTTAAGTGCTGTTGAGATTTAGACTCAGTTAACTAAGAATTTTGTGAGGAGAGATTACATACCTCTATTTGTCTTGGTTGGAGGAGTGCAGAGCTTATCAAAGTAAAGGAGACTCCTGCTTCGGACCCCGGGAAGGCCTGTGCAACATCAAGGCTCAGGTTGTAAGGTTTTCCTTCTTTTGAAATTAATACAAATATACTCATTTTCTCAATAAGCTTTCAGTTGATGGTTTATTTCATAGATTCCTTGATCACTATGATAAGCATGGTTTATGATGATTTCTATACAGGTGCTATGTAATATTTTGCTTGTTTGTGACTGTAGGTTTACGAGAAAAATTCCTTCAAGCACGCAAGGGACAACAACGACTTCAAACAAGCGCTGGACATACGGTAAGTCTTTTACACCTCCATAGAGCTTTTTGTAAATCATATATGCTTAGAGAAAAATTAGTTTATTTGGCTGTTTGTTGCTAGATACTTTTATTACTAGGGAGATCGGTCTTGTCCACAAGACGGATTAATCCACACAACAAATTGGCGACTCTGCTGGGGAAAGAACTTGTTGTTTTTGGTTCTCTTCTATTTTGATTTGAGGAAACATTTTTCCTACTTTTTGATTGATAGACATCTGCCTGGGTAGCTTAGGTTTTCTCTGTTTTTGAAAATTTTGAGATATTTTATGTTTTTCTCTAGTTTTTCCTGGGACCGCACTTTGCCTTCTTTTCACAGTGCGGGTAGTTTTGCATCTTTGCTTGAGTAAACAGTGCGGTATCGCACCTGTTACTTCTGCAAGCCTGCGAACCCTGTTAAAATTTTGAAAAACTTTAGATTTATTTCTTTAGTTTATCTTTATTTTTTATTTAGAGTTTTTGGTTTCTGCCCAGATTGATGATTGTTTCTGTCAAAAGCTTTCTGTGAATGAATCTTAGCAGTATTAGTGTTTTGATGATTTTCTAGAAGTTTTGCGTTTTGGATTGTTTTTCACTTGGTCTTTGTAGCGATTCGAAGCATTGACTGTTTGAAGTACCTGAGATTACATTGGTCTTTTGTTTTTGCTGAATCTGACCTCATTGTGAAATCATCCTTTATTAAGAAATAGAGCTACCTGTTTCTTTGCAAATCTTCGAAAAGAAACTTTGTTATTGGTTTTTTGAATTTCATTTTTTATAAAAAGATATTTGAGTGTTTTTGATCTGTTTGTTATTCTGAACGAATAGATCCTTAGTTTGCTGAATAACTAAGTAAAACATTCTTCAAAAAAAAATCTTAAAGCTTTTATTCGATTAGATTATTAAAACTTCTAGATTTCAGAATTAGTTTTATAGTTTTGAGTGCTTTTTTTAAAAAAAATTGTAGATTTCTTTTGAAGGAAACTTGTTTTGTAGCTTCAAGTTTTTGAGAGTGAAAGGATTTTCTTAGGAGCTTTGATAATTTGTTCCATTTTGAGTTATTGTTGGAAAGACAAAAATATTTTCTTTCAATTGTTCTTTATGTTCAAAGAAGGAATTGTTTATTAAAAGAATTGCATTCTCCAACTCTTTCTTAATTAGAATTTCATTGAAAGGAAACTATCTAATTATCATTTTTAGGTGCATTTTTAGTGTTTTTGGAAGTCGAGTATTCACACCATCAGAGTTTCATTTCCGTACCCATTGACTTAAGAAACATCTCTTAAAAGTAACGCTTAATTAAAATTCATCTAGCAATATTATTATTTTCTAGGGCTCTTATCACCAACATAGCTTAGGCTAGTATCTTGGAGTAGGGAGTAATTAACTCTCCAAGGTAGAAAAAACAAACAAGTAGACAAATCTTGTGGTAGGAAATAAATCCAATTGTAATTTGTATAATCTGGGAAGCTTCTCTTAAAGAAGTCAATCATGAGATCATATCCGAACCTTTGAGACAATAAATTCTGTTTCATTGGGGAAGATAGAAGATTTTGCGCGCATTACAAATGGTAAACCTCGGATTAACCATTGTCGAGGAGCCTGGGGTCATTTGTCGGTAAACCTTGGATTAACCATGTCGAGGGACCTTCAAGAGGATTGAGCTTTGTTACTCTGCCCTTGGGCGTGGGGTCGGATCGTAGACTGTTCCCCCAGTTATATTTGTTATTGTTGGTAACCTTAGTGTCCACAACCTTAATATTATTTCCTAAGGTGACGGTGAAGGAAAGATCTCACTATACCTGGAGCAGACGTCGATTAGAATCACTTGGACTCTCTGGGGGGTTCTCTTCACACGAGATGGTTTTGTGAGGAAACTTGTGCCAGTCTATTTCATTAAGCAGGTTGTCGGGGTAACTGTTCCAACCGCCCTTTCTGTATTGAATTTCTACTAAGTTGGATTTCATCACCAACTAGTGTTTTTAGTACGGGAAGTTAATGTTTGTGTGTGGTTTGAACTCTTAGATTTTTAAGCGTGTGATTCAACTGTTTGTTTCTTTAGAGACTTTAGGTGTTTTCATTGAAATTTTATTTTTTTGTGCGTGATTAGTTAAATATTTAATCATGGAGGAATTGCCGAGACAATCTCGGAGACTACAAGGGAAACCCCCTGAATATACACCAAGTCATCTTGAAGGGCTTCGTGCTCTGGTATCATCTAGTAGCGGTAGGATTAAATCAACAGAAGTTGGAACTTCATCTATAGTGGTTCATCCTGATTATCAAACACCCATAACAAAACACATTCAAGAGCCGATTTTAGTTTCTAAAGTTACTGGTAGTATTTCTCCTTCCAGTGAATTAGCTGACGAACCTGAAATCTCTGAACCTAAAACTGAACCTTCTGTTTTGGAAACGTCCTCAGGATTTATTTCGCCAACTTCTAGCGATCCTGGTTCACCTAGGGTAAGAAATATCGTCACTGACGATCTTCCATCTGGACTAATCTCTATTGAAGAACTTACTAATCCAGATGAAGAGATATCTCTTCCCGAATCCCCTCAGTCTTTAAATCTTAGGGAACGTGAATCAATTTTCTACAGCCCCATTCGAACTACTGCTTGGTATTTGTCCTTAACGAATTTTTTAGAGAATCCGGGTCTTGCTTTTTCTCCACCTCGAGTTCCATTTCATACAACACCCAGAGGTTACTATCCATCATCCATTATGGCAGGAGAGTCATCCATGTTTTCCCAGACACCGGAAGCATTTTTACATGGTGGCCCTTCTGTTCCTTCGGGATATCAGGCTCTTTCTGGTACTTTCTCGGGGGCAGCTCCTCAACCAATTGAAAGTGTGTTATCATCTGGTTTAAGTGGAATTAAAACTAAAACGTCGAACGCAGAGAAAATATTTATGATGTCCGGTAATATTCTGAATCCGCAACCTCAAGGCAGTCAGTTACCGCTTGGAGGGCAATCTCAGGGAAATCAGTTACCGCCTGGGGGGCAACCTCAAGGTAGTCAGTTACTGCCTGGGGGGCAACCTTCAGGAAGTCAGTTACCACCTGGGAGTCAACCTCAAGGTAGATTTTTCCCAGGACAAACTGTGGAATCATATTATTTTTTGGGACAACCCCAAGGATAGTACATACCTCAAGGATATCAACCTTCAAGACAGTACATACCCTAGGGTCAACCCCAAGCTCAATATGCTCCTCAAGGTCCTTATCCACCCCAGATTCAGTATGCACCTTAGGCTTATCAACCTCAAGGTCAGTACCCAGTTCAAGGTTACCAACAGCCTTCTGGTAAATCATCTATTCAAGGAGCCGAAAATTTACCACTTACTTATCATCCCTACATTCAACCAGGTTATGGTCCTTACGTTTAACCTTCTGTGGGACAATACCCCGGAATGAATATGGTGTGGGATCTGTCCCAGTATCAATAGCCTATGCAGCCTAATGTGCAGTTGCCTTTTCAACCTGCACAACCTTTGGTTTCTGGTCCAACCCAACAACCTGTCCAGCCTACTATTCAAACTCTTGCACCTAGTTCTGTTCAGCAATATGTGCCTAGTACACCTCAGACTCCACCTCAAACTGTTGCAACTGCTGCAACGTCTGTTCAACCTGTAATACCTGTTTCTAGAGTATCTGTAACTCCGAGTTCATCTATCCCTACATCCGTGCAAATCCCTCAAGTCTCTATACCACTTTGTCCACAAGGACTTCTTCCTCTTCTCCGGCGTGTTTAGTATATTACTTCTTGGGTATTTTTCTTCAAGATTATAGAGCCGTTCAAGTTTCTTAGTGATTCCTTTCTAGCCTATGAAAGCCGAAGTCGACTTTCTTGAATTTGCATGGAATTTTTCTGTAATTGTAGTGCGATTATACTTTTCTTCAATTGAAATGGTGTTTTTAAGTGGGTTTCCTCCAAACCAATCCTTTTGGTCTTAGTTGAATTCCCAGACTCAGTTTATGTATTTCACAATTTGGAAAGTATGATTCTGTAAGCACTTATTTTCATTTTCGAACTGTTCTCTATGGGGTTTCTCATTTTGACTATTGTATTGGAATTCTTCAAAGAAATTCCTATTGTTTTAATGAATGTGTTATCCTTGCATTTTATGCATATACTCACTGTTATCTTTTCATTATATGAATATCGTGTTAACTGGTTGCTATGCTGATTACTGAGCCTCTAGCTAGTCCATATATTTTTGTTTCTCCACTATATCTCTTTTCAATGAATCTTGTTTTTTATTCTACTTATGATGTAGATGGTTATCTACGTATTATACAGTTCCGAAAAAGATAATCTTTAACCTTGCATAATTATTTTATTTCCATCTCTTAAGATTACCAACACAAGATTTTTATCTACTTTTTGTTTAGGTGACTAGACCACCTCCAATTCTTGTCCGAGTATAAATAGGTTGGAGTAACAACGTGTTCTGGGTTGTGGTTCGAACTCGTGCCTAGAACCAACAGTTCACTCCCCAATAGTTTGAAATGGCAGACTTCTATAGTTTGACTTCTTGCTTCGAGTTATACTGTATAAATCATGTGTTCAATAGCACATTCATTCTTTTACTTGCTATTCTTGTTTACTCATATTTAATAGAATTAAGTCATTACAGTGTAATTTATTAAGCAGTTTACTATTTATGTAGTAAGTTAACACATTCACTCCTATATTTACTTAAGTATGGTCATATACACTTCTCCCTTATAGCATTTCCTTCTTACAGTCATATTTACCGAACTCAGAAACGTATTGTAGGGTTCATATATACTTTACAGAACTCATAAATAATTTTCTAAACTCATAAATATTCACAGAACTCATTCTTTTCAAACATTTGTCCATCACAATATTGTTTTCCTTGAAGCTAGTTAAACACATACCCATGTACATATCCTATAATATTGTTTCTCGATAAATTACTAAAATTGAATAGTTACTTATATGAATGTGCAAGCTACTGATGATGTCCCCCCAACCATCAAGAGAGGCGATTACGTCCTTCTCTTTCTCCCGTGCTCCACACCTGAGAGGTACAGGTTGACAGAGTTTTTTATTGTGACCTCAGGACCCCAAGTCCAGCCAATACCATAAATTCTCAGGAACACTGAGTGATTTCCACTGGTCTCTACCAACTTAGGAAAATCCTCACTCTCTTCCTTATTTAATGAACAAAACCCGTTTCCTCACTGGGATATACCTTTTATTCTCAAAGGAGCAGGTAACTATTCGAAACTATCCAACCACTTCTCAGTTCTTGGAATACTTTTACCATCATTATCTTTTTACTTTTTATGGAACTACTTTTCCATAACTAATTTTATTTCTCATGACAAAAACAAAATTACCTTTTCTAGAAACCATAAAATGTTTCAATATTTTCTTTAAAATTATAACTAAAATGTCATATTACTAGTTAACAACTAGTTAATACTAATTCAGCTGGCACACCGAGTATATGCATTTGGTGGAGTTTTCTTATAATTATGGGTATCAAGAGTCCCTCAATATGAGTTCTTTCGAAGCATTATGTGGAAGACAATGTCGGACCCCCATAAATTGGAGTAGTCTGGAAACCAAGATGATGCTTGGACTAGACATGCTTGAGGAAATGGAGCGTGAGTTGAGAAATATTAGGCAGAACTTAAAGGCATCTCAAGACTAGAAAAATTTATATGCAGACTGAAAGATAACCTTCAGGGAGTTTGTGGTGGTTTACCACGTGTACGTAAGAATTAAACTAAAAAAAGTACCTTGAGGTGGAATATTTGTGCCAAATTATCTCCCTAGTATTGCGGACCATTCCAAATTTTGGAACGGATTGGGCCTATGACTTATCAATGGGCTCTGCCTAGTCATATAATGGTACATAATGTGTTCCATGTATCATTGCTGAAACGATACATACCTGAACCTAAGCATGTGATACATTGGCAGAGCATACATGTAAGTCATGATTACATTACGATTTGCTAATATGAAAGGTTCTTTTTGGAACTAATTAAACTTTTTTGTGCCACTGTAGGTATAATTGGATGACGATTTTCTAGTAGAGCCTCAGTGTATTCTCGGTCAGAGATAAATAATGCTTCAGAGGTGAGTCATCCCCCAAGTTAAGGTGCAGTGGAAGCACTTTAGCCCAGAGGAGGCTACCTGGGAGGATGAAAGTTTCATGTGAGAGGCATATCCTAGACTGTTTCCAATGAATTAACTAACACCAGGGACCTTGTTTACCTTAGAGGGGGAAGATATAACATGCTATTTTGTGATTAATTATGATGGAAAAACTTTATGATACATTTAAATTTTTAAAATAGAATTAATTAACAAATATGGCTATTCATTAGTGAGACTTGAATTTATTCATAAATAAAAGAAAAGATGAATAATTATCTTGAGTAAAAGAGATTAACTGAATGGTAAATGTTTCCAATATTCCATATTAAAAGTAGAGACAATTTCTAACAGTTACTTCCCAAAAAGTATAAAATGGAAATCCTGAAGGAGAGAAGGGGTTCTGTTCAGAAAGATGCTAAGGGATAACAACTATAGGTTGATTAGATTTTTCTAGAGCTGGTAGGAAACCAATGGAGCTCCAAACCCGGAGAAGTATAGGCTGGATTGTAATCCTGAGACTTATCTTCTAAATAAAACTGTCTATTGCCTAAGGCTTTGGATAGGAGCATGAGAGGTGAAAAGGACGTGATTGCCTCTCTCAAGGTTGGGTGGACCATCAATTATCAAGAAGAGTACAAACATAAGTTCAATATGGTTTGTCTATTGTTTATTTTATTGTGCATGACAGTCCAAGAATGAAGTGTGTATGACTTAATTTTATTGTCATGTTAGTGATTATTACTAAAGTGTCAAATAATACTATGAACTTATCCCTTTAGAAATTAGTAGGCGAGAAGCTCGAAATAGAAAAAGAAGAAAATAGAAATGTAAATTGTTATATGTGTTACATTAAGGAACGAAATAGTACAAATAATGTAAGTTCAAATCTTGTACAAGAAACATATTTAACAGAACACAGAAAATAAAAGAAACACGCAGTTTTATTACAAATTCTATCTTGATTGATCAAATAAAAATATTTAATTTTATTATGTCCAAAACCCATTAAATTTCAGAAGGAATTTACATAGTTGGAATAAATAAATAGAAAATGTCTACAATAAACTAATAAATTTGTAGAGGCACAAAGGTTTAGCATCGAGCGCCATGGAGACAGGGCAAGGGTCATGGTCCTCTAGCCGATAAACATTCAACTTGTTGTAGATTACAAGTACAAAAAATAAGAGAGAAAGAAATGCTGCTAATTATCGAGAAAAATTCTTATTAACTAGCCAAGAGACAAAGAAAATTACACTGTAAAGGAATTTAAGAAAAACTGGAAAATAGGAGCAAATGATATTGAACATCAATATGCTATCTTCATATAGACATGACAAATTTAACATAAATAGACTTATGTAATATGATGGAAAAAGTTAAACTCAGAGCTGAGAAGATAGTGAAAAACCCTCAACAGGGATTTATTCAAAAATTAAAATATTACAAAAATATTACATTCAAATTTCATATAAAATTTGTTTTACAAACGATACAAGCATTGAAGCTTAAGTCTGGATGGAAATCAAATCCTTTCAAATATTACCAGCCTAGATCCATCTTAACTCCGGATCTATCAAGCACTAAGAGGGATCAAATCTCTCGAGGTGCAAACCTCTTTTTTGAGTGCAAAACTTGAGGAAAGATTTGCACCTCGAGAGATTTGATCCCTCTCGGCGCTTGATAGATCTGGAGTTAAGATGGATCTAGGTTAGTTTCAGTTGTGTGCTACCAAGGAAAATATATCGAAGATATGATTAATTTTATCTATAATCTGTAAATATATAAAATATTAGTATAATCATTTTAAATATGCTAAATATTTCTGAGATTAACTTGGTCATTTTAATTTTAAATTTTCTTAGTTACCTCAGTTCGTTGAGATGATAAATATTGTTAATAACTATAATGATGAAAAATGATGAAATATTTTTTTGAATGCAAAGTGACAATAATAGTGTTGAAAGATAGAAAATGTGAATAATAAGAATGTACTCATGTTACAAATAGTCTTCATTGTGATCAATCTCAAACTATTTTCTTCTACTATTCTTATTGTCACCCTTGTTAGTTTTTTTATCTTTTCATATGAATTATATGAAAAATAAAATCTAAATCATAAACCAATTAAATATTTAGCTCGAGCTGTTGTAGTAAACCTGATACCTTGTCTCTCTTGGTCTCCAATATTAATAGGTTAAATTACTATAACATAAAAATCAATGTACATTGTCAATAATTTTTTGTGCTTACACTAAAATCAATGCATATTGTTAATCCAATCACTTTAAAATTAATGTACCGTCATATATCCAATTACATCAAATCATAAATCAACATATACATTGAAATCAATGCATTTAATGCAAGCAATAAAATAAGATTAGAAAATAACTTCTACATTGAAATCAATGCACCTAATGCAAGCAATCAAATAAGATTAGAAACCAACATCTACACTGAAATCAATGCATTTACTCAAAGCAATCAAATAGGATTAGAAATCTCCATCTACACTGAAATCAATGAATTTAGTGCAAACAATCCAATAGGATTAGAAATAAATTACATTGAAATCAATGCATCTAGTGCAAGCAATCAAATATAATTATAAATCGACATCTAAATTGAAATCAACACATCCAGTGCAAGCAATCAAATAGTATTAGAAATCACCACCTACACTAAAATCAATGCATCTAGTGCAAGTAATCAAATATCATTAGAAATAAGCATCTACACTAAAATCGATGCATCTACTGCAAATAATCAAATAGGATTATAAATCACCATCTCCACTTAAATAAATCCATATAGTGCAAGAAATATTCTTCCCTCTCTCCACCCTCCATCCATATCTATATCCCCCTCTCTATCTCACCCCCTAAACACACGCTCTCGCACTCCATATATATCATTCTCTTTTTCAATCACCCGCTCTCCGCATCTCTCTCTTCTTCCCTGTCTTCACCTTCCATCTATATCTCTATCTTCCCCTTCTCTCCCTCTCCCTCGCTAATATATCTCTTTCCTCCTTTTGTCCTTTCTCCCTCTCTCTCCATCTTCCTTATCACACACACACACACACTCTCTCTCTCTAGAAACCAACATCTACACTGAAATCAATGCATTTACTCAAAGAAATCAAATAGGATTAGAAATCGCCATCTACACTGAAATCAACGCATTTAGTGCAAACAATCAAATAGGATTAGAAATCATCTACATTGAAATCAATTCATTGTTGAGATTCAACAAGATGATGAGCTTAGTGAAAAGAGTCGCCTTCACTAAGTGGGCCCGCATGCTATTTTTGGCGCAAAGTCTATTTTTAGACATGTCGATCATATTCTATGAGTTGCAGGATGCTATTTGTGGATGGTTGGTCAAGTCGTGGAAAAATAGATGGACTTCTATTTTTGTATATTTTATGAAGTCTATTTTTAGACTGCCATTTTAAAAATGTAGAATAGACATGTCGTATATTATTAGCTCTTAATAATATTTGGACTCTAAACATTATCTTATTCTCTTGGAGCACTGACATTCAATTAACAGATTGTTCAGATCAGCTAGCTGAAGGAATTACGCAATTCCTAGAGCTACTGGTGGTTCATGCATGGAGGACTTAAGTTAGAACTCAAGTGGCAGAGTTTGGTGGAGTTGGAGAAGTAGTTGGTGGAGTTGGTTTCTAGTTTAACTACACCTGTAAAGTTAAACTCAGTTGAACTGATTGTGTCTATTTCTAACTGATTGATACTTTCAGTGGAGTTGACTGAATTAATTAGTTAAATTAATTCACTAAATAATAACTCATTATTTAACTGCACAGAGACAACAGTTAACAACAACGTAGAACAGATCAGTGGAGACTCAGTGGAGAGATTGGTGAAAGAGCAACTGTGACTATCAGTTGTGACTATAGTGTTGCACTCTATGCACCACACATTCATTGGAGATGCCAATGAGGATTGCGTGAGCAATGCTGAGGCAATTCGAACTCATTCAGAGCCATTCTTCAGCAGGGATTGTGTAGTAGAGGTAGGCTATCAAGAGAGCAAAAACCAGTGCAGATTTTTTGTTGATTGTTCTTGGTCAGTGTGTAGCGATTGTATTGTACTGAGAGCTTGATATGATTAGCTTTGTATGAGGATTGTTACATGATCTCTATGACATATATTATATACAAATAGTTTGGGCTTTCAACTTCAGGCTTTCCTGTTAAACAACTATGCTAATGTGTATGAATTTTTATTGCTTCATGTGTGCATTGCAATCTTGATTTAATTTCCACAGATGATCAATGGTGGAATAGATTTTGTATTTTGCATGAAGTTAAAATAGTGTGATATCAGGAGAATATTGGACATATAATACATAAGTTATATAATTTCTACATGGTATCAGAGCAGTGTTTATCATTGGAGGAGATTGCAACTATTGAAGCGGTTGAGTTTTGTGCTAGTGGAATTCGAATTTGCTGCAGTGTTTTCTTGGTGTCGAAGTTGAGCATTCATTGAAATGTCTTTCAATGGATTTTGATTGGAGTATTCCCTTGATGGGAGCTCAAATTACATAGCATGGAAGGACAAGATGGAGGCGGTGCTGGATGATAATGGGTTGAAGGAGTTCATAGATGTTGATATTCCGAAGCCTGCTTCTTGCGATGTAGCCGCACTTGATGCATGGAAAAAGAAGGTAGCAAAGTGTCGAAGGATTTTGTTGGGAGGTGTGAAGGACCACATTTTGTCTAGCCTTCATGGGAAAGCCACTCCATTCTTAATGTGGAAGGCTTTGACAAACTTGTTCCAAAGCAGAAGTGACCAGAGGAAGTTGGCACTTAAAGACGAGCTTAGAAAAATAAAAATGGAGAAAGGAAACAGTATTCCAAAATACCTCACAAAGTTTGTCCACTGCAAGGATGAGCTGGGAAGTGTGGGGGTTATTTTTGATGAAGAAGACTTGGTGAGCTTGGTTATCCTTGGGCTTTCGAAGAGTTGGCATAGCTACGAAGACTCTGTCAATGGACGGGAGAAACTGCTAGGATGGGAGCAACTTTGGTCGGATCCTGTGCAGGAGGAGATAAGGCGGGGTACCAGGGATGGATCTTCATCGAAGAATGAATATGAAGAAAATTGCGCTTTGGCTGCCAAAGCTCAGAAAGGAAAAGGGAAGAAATCTTCCAAATCCGAAGCTAAAGGCAAGAAGCATGATTTGTCCAAGGTGAAGTGTTTTCACTGTCACTAGCATGGGCATTTCGCCACTAATTGCCCACAGAAGAAAAAGAATAAGAGCGTTGTTGGTTCTGCAGCAGGAGAATCCTTAGCCTCACAGTCTAATCTAAAATTTTCTTTGATCGCATGCTTTGTTTCAAGTATGATGGGATTGGTGTGGTTTCTTGACAGTGGTGCGTCTTTCCATATTATCGGAGACAAAGATTTTTTTAGTGATCTGGAGGAAAAATATCTTGGAGTGCACATCAATATGGGCGATGATGGTAGATATAGTGCGACTGGTATCGAGACCATTTCCTTTGAGAGGGAGTCCAGTAAACCTTTCATCTTGAAGGATGTCATGCATGTTCCAGGATTGAAGAAGAATCTGATCTCCGTGGCGATGCTGGAAGACAAGGGTTATGATGTTGTTTTTAGTGAGGGAAAAGCCTTCCTTCGACATAAAACAACTGGTCAAACCAGGAGGATAGGGATTCGAGTTAAGAATATTTATCAATTGCAGGTAGATGGCTGCGCTGCAATGGCAGGAAAAGCAGAAGGAGTGGTGAGCCGAGATGAGGGAAAATTGTGGCACAGGAGATTGGGCCATCTTCACCATGGCGCTTTGAAAATTTTGTAGCAGATTTATACTGGGCTTCCCAAAGGTACACTTGTGCAGTCAGATCAGTGCAAGGGATGTACTTTGGGAAAATTTGTGAAGACCACTTTTCATGAGAATGATAGTTGTGCTTCGACGATCCTTGAGAGAATTCACATAGACATGTGTGGACCTTTCTCGGTTTCTTCAACAGTAAAGCACATGTATTATGTGATATTTGTTGATGACTTTTCTCATAAGTGCTAGATCTTCTTCATGCAGAAGAAGAGCGAGACATACTCAAAGTTCTGTGAGTTCAAGGCGCTAGTTGAGAAAGAGTTGGGGAAGCAAGTGAAAGCTCTCCAGAGCGATAATGGTGGTGAATACATCTCTAGTGAATTCAAAGACTTCTGTAGCAAAGAAGGAATTTGAAGAGAACTCATAGCGCCCCATAACCCACAACAAAATGGGGTCACTGAGAGGAAGAACAGAACAATCGTGGGTGCTGCACAGGTGATGTTGCATGATCAGGGCCTTCCCATACACTTGTGAGCTGATGTATGCAACACTGCGGTTTATGTGAAAAACCATTGTCCTCATAGAGTATTTGGCATGAGTACACCCGAAGAGGTGTTTTCTAGTAAGAAGCCTGATATTTCTCATTTGAAGATTTTTGGCTCACCTGTTTACATTCATGTGCCCAAGGATGCCAGGAAGAAGCTGGAGCCGACTGTAGAGGTTGGGATATTTGTGGGGTACACAGAAACACCCCACAACTATCGTGTGTATTTACTAGATAGTCGAATGACTATCGTGCGATGGGATATCAAATTTCTTGAGGATAAAGACATGAAGTTGTCGCTTGAGAGGGAGCTACACTTTCATGTAGAGGAGGAGATACTTGTTCCTAAAGATGAGCCTCAAGATGTGGATTATCCACAAGAGGAGGTTCATGGAGTGGAAGAAACCACTCATGCAGCGCCAAACATCAGAGGGCGGAAGCACACTACATAAGCTGAGCGACTGAATCTTGATGCAGTGCAGAATGTAGGAGTTCCTACATCACAGTGCAGACAGAGACAGTCACTTGACCGATTTACTAGATACATGGCTCTGATGAGCAAGTGTATCGTGATGGAGCCATCCTTTTTCGAGGAAGCTGTGGAGGATTCCACATGGGTAGATGCCATGGTCGAAGAGTATGATTCGATTGTCATAAACAGTGCATGGGAGATTGTCCCAAGGCCGGAAGGGAAATCAGTGGTAGGTTCAAGATGGATCCACAAAGTGAAGCAAGCTGCTGATGGGAGCATTGAGAAGTATAAGGCAAGATTTGTTGCCCAGGGCTTCTCACAGATCGAGGGGATTGACTATGAAGAAACCTTTGCACTTGTCACAAGGTATTCTTCCATATGGACCATCCTTGCTCTCTTAGTGCAGATGGGTTGGCACATTCATCGGATGGATGTGAAGATTGCGTTCCTCAAAGAAATCATTGAGGAGGAGGTGTACATTGAGCAGCCTAAAGGATTCGAAATCTTCAGCAGCGAGTCGAGGTATGCTCAAAGAGCGTTGGATTAACAACAAGCACCTTTGTATTTCTAAATATTGCTATGTCAAAGTATTTCACTGGACTTGGTTTTTCCAAGAGTGAGGCAGATCCAAACCTATACCAGATTGTGGTGGAGGGTAAGTTGGTGATCATTTTACTTTATGTAAATGATTTGATACTGATAGGTGATGAACTGTTGATACACTCATGCAAGGAAAATCTTGCAAAGGAGTTCGAGATGAAGGACTTGGGCCTCCTTCATTATTTCCTGGGATTGGAAATTTGGCAGCGGAAAGGTGAACTATTTGTGTCTCAAGGAAAATACGCCCGGGAGATACTGGAGAAGTTTCACATGCAAGGCTGCAAGCCTATCAACACTCCTCTTCCTGGTGGTTGGAGGAAGGGGGATGCTACATTAGCAGAGGTAGTGGATTCCAGTGTTTATCGAAAGTTGGTTGGTTTTCTCATGTATTTATTTAATACACGACTAGACATATGCTATGCTGTGAACCAGCTTTCACAAGCAATGGTGAAGCCTACCAAACTCTTTTGGAAGGCAGGCAAGCATGTCCTGAGGTATCTCAGGGACACATCTGAGTATGGATTATGGTACAGACAGTCGGATGAGGTGAAGCTGCATGGCTTCATGGATGCAGATTGGGAAGGAAGTCCAACGGATATAAAGAGCACATCTCTCTCCACTTCTCACTCTCTATATTTCTTATTTCCTACATCTCTCCCCCTCCAACTCCATCTCTCTATCAATCCCTCTCTCCTCCTCTCTCATCCTTCCTCTCTCTCTCTCTCTCTCCTAACTCCCTCTCTCTTCCCTGATCTCTCTCTTTCTCTCTCTTCCCTCCAATACTTTCTCCTCTCCCATCACTCTCCTCCTCCCTCTCATCCTTCTCCTCTCTCCCTTTCTCTCCTAACTCCCTCTCTCTTTTCCCTCCAATCCTCTCTCTTCCCCCCCCTCTCTCTCTCTCTCTCTATAATCCTCTCTCTTCCCCCATCTCCCTTTCTTTCTCTCTCTCTTTTCACCCCTCTCTCTCTCCAACTACATTATTATATCCCTCCCTCTCTCCTTCTCTCTTCTTCTCTCCCCCCTTATTTCCATACATCTTACTTTGTCTCTTTATCTCACCCCTAAACATACACACTCTCTCTCCATCTCGCCCTTGTCACTCTCTCTCTCTCTCCACTTCTCTCTCTCTCTCTCTCTCTTTCTATTTCTTCTTAGTTATGTAAACTAATGAACATAAATATTCCTAAATATAAAGCATATTATGGAGTAAATATGAAAAGAGGTTTTATTTACTTACCATACCTCTGGTTTATTTATATTTATATTTATTTACCATACCTCTTTTAGAAAACTATGTTATTTGGCCCATAGGCTTGTTATATAATTAGATTTTTATTTATAATCCTATTTGATATATTGTTATTTATTTACCTTACCTCTTTATACCTCTTTTATATTTATTTATTTACCATACTTATTTTATAAATATGGTATTTGGCCCATGGTATCAATATTAATTTGTCCCATGGTATTCATCCCATAGGCTTCATCTAAATGAAACCTCTTTTTTAAGTTTTTTTCAATATAAAAAGGTTTATGGAGTAAATATAAAAAAGAATTTTTATTTATTTACCATACATCTAGTTTATATATATTTTTATTTATTTACCATAGCTCTGTAGTAAGTATAAAAATAGGTTTTATTCATTTACCATACCTCATGCTTATTTATATGGGTTTTCTTTTTAAAGATTCATTTTACAAATATTTAATTAAAAGAAATATTAAAAGATTTTGGATTTCGATTGGTTGTGTTGAATTAACTATTTTCCTTTGATTTAGGAAATGGTATTGACTTTAGTAAAGAGTAAAGATGTTTAAAATTTTACTTAATTTGAAAATTCAATGTGGTAATTTTTTTTGTTAAAGGTAAATTTATGATCCATTCAAATTCACGTATATAATTTACTATCCATTCAAATTATACAAATAATACATAGTTGTATTTTAATAGTTAATCTCAGCCATTAATAAGTTAAAAAAGTTATATATAATCTAAATATTCAAATTCAAGATTAGGTTAATGCTTTGGTCGACATTAGAAAAAGTAAAATTTATTATTTTTTGAGAACGTGACATACCCGACATCGAGCTCATACTAGGTTGTAGATTGCACCTCTCGACGCAAAAATCTATAGAGAGAGCCATCCCAAACTAAGACAAGCATACAACAAAAAAATTGACAAACAATTATTTTATTTAAAATTAATATTGAAAAAAATTAATTGATATTGAAAATTTTAATTATTAATACTTTTTATATTTTTACAAATATTTTATATCAATTGAATATTAAATATAACAAAAATTACACATCTTTTAAATAAATAAAATAATAATAAAATAAAATTTTATTAAATATCAAACCAACCAAAATTATGATAGATTTTTAAATATAGTTGTGAAATTTTACCATTTTAATTAGTAAAAATATGAATGGTAGTACTTTTGGAATAATACATTTTTTTATAACACTAAAACATGAATGTTAATATTTTACCATAATGCAGATGAGTAGATGTTACACTTATATCACATGTAATATTTTACAACTTATCTAGAGAAGCTTATTATCAGGATTGTTGGAACACCTAATCCTACATGGGTAGGTGTGGAATGCGAAAAGTCACAATGGAGTCCGAGTGACCTTGGAATGTGAAACCAAGAGTCACACCATTGTATTATAAATGTACATCATGTATAATGGAAAAAATAAGAAAGCCTCACGCTTATCCTTCATTGTGTGTTGAGTCTTGTGTGTGCGTGTTTATCTTTCTCATACACCATGTGTGTGCTTAACATGGTGTTTAACATGGTATCAGAGCGGGCGATTGCTGGCCCTACTCCAAATTGAGTGAGCCATTTGTGTTTATGGCCTGTGCATATTTGCAAAAATTCTTGGCATTTTTGCAGCACTCAGAGTTTTTATAGCAGTGATTTTGCAGCATTCAAAAGTTTATTTTGGAGAAGGAGCAGCATTCAGAAATTGGCAGCATTTCGGCATTGGTTTTGAAAAAAAAGCAGCAAGGCCCATCTGAAGGTTTTTATTCTAATTTTCTCTGCAATTTCTGCTCATTAAAATCTGCAATTTGAAGAGCTGCTGGATACTATTTATATTGGGTATCTGAAGAAGAAATTTCTGGTTTTTACTGCAAAAGAAATATGAGTTTTTCTGTTGAAAAAATTCTTGATCTCTGCATTTTCTGCTGCTGGATTTGTTTCTGCAACACATTTGGAGAAAAATCTGTTGTTGTTTTAAAGTTGAAATTCCTGCTGAAATTTCTTGTATTTCTCCAATCTCTACTGTTATATATATATATATATATATATATATATATATATATATATATATATATATATATTTCAATCTCTGGGCAGCTCGGCCCTTGGCCCATACCACCTGCATCTCACTTCAATCTCGGCCTACGTCCCTTCCTATCCCATTCCCCTCTCACACACAACGATTCATACTCCACACTCGACCCTACTTCCAACACTCCCATCCTCGCTATCGGGCGTCCCCTCGCTCCCACAATTTTTAATCAGTACCATCGTTTAACCCATCCTACCTCACGTCCCTCTCTCACACATTACGCCCTCTCGAAAAATTTCTCAACGCACCGACCACGCTTCCTTTATACTCGACTACGCCCTTTCCCATTTGACTCGGCCTTTCAGCGTTCCCCTTACCCCGCTCACCTCAACTCAACTCTCCATACTCCATGCCCGACCCTCCTCTCCCTTTCAAAATGGGGGTCGCTCCCCATTTCTAATACCGCCCATTTAATCTCATTTCAAAATTTCGATATTTTTAATTTTTACAGTCCCTCCTCCCAGGTTTTTAATTTCATTTTAAATATCTTTTAATTTCCCTTCACCTTCCCTTATAATTAATCTCCACTTAATTAATTCTTATCTTTTCTCCTACTCCACCTATAAATTCCCCCGCTCCATTATTTTAATTTCCCTTCCCACTTTAATTTTTACTACATTCCCTCCGTTTTTAATTATTCTCATTTTTTTAATTAATTTTTAATTAATTAAAAAACACACACACACACACACACACACACAAAATATAAACAGCAGAAATGAAGGAAATGACATTTAAATGGACAACATACATAGAGGAAACAAAAGATTTGTTACTGCGTGATTTGTGGCATAAGGGTGATTTTTCTAAGAAATTGACATTTGAAGACAAGTTTGCCATCATGCTTAAAACAGCGACGCCATCCCCCGAGCTCAAATACCTTAAAAGCCTTTTGCATGCTTGTTTTTGCTTACACATTCATTTTGCAGAGATATTGACATTGTATTGTGAGTGGAATTTGCATCTTCTTCATAGTTGCAATGAGTAAATTTGATTTGTTGATGTAACTCATTATTGATTGGCCTCCATAATTTGAGGAGCACACTTTGTACTTTAAGATTTCCATAGTTGGAAATTCTTTGGAGTCATTTGTATTTGTTGTTGAATCACATTGTAAATGGGTGCATTTTCGGTTGAAGCCGACACCCTTTCATTTTTTGAGCCTAAGTTGTTGAAATGGCTAAAATCAATGAGGCATTAGTGTTGTTGAATAACCTCATTCATTCCAATGTTGATGACATGATAAAAATGAGCAAGGATGCTCTTTGTAATATTCAAAGTTGTTTGCTAGATGCACATGAGAAGATTGAGTTTTTGCAGTTGGAATCTCAACTCCAACAAGATGAACTTCAACAAAAGAGTCACCATTCTGACCCTGTTTCTGTTCAGAAGACTGTGAAGGACTCTCATCAGAAGAAAGAAGATAAAGTTGTAGATGATTCACATTCAGTGCCTTGTACTAGAGCAGATGTACATGCAGATGCAGCAGCTCAGCCTGCACTTCTCAAGCCCATCATCAGACCTTGGGAAGAGCTTGTCCACAACAAGCACTGAACTGGTCTTGGATATGACAAGGATGTGTCCTTTCATATTCCAGACTACACCAAGCCCATCATATTTCAGAGTGCCGGATTCATGTATGACAGTTCACCTGCAGCTGTTCCAGATCCTGTTCCGCTTCCACAACAGATTGAGAAATGCCAACACTGTGATCGAGTTGGCCATATGAAAGATCACTATTTTGATCTTCATCCATGCAAGCACTGTGGTCGGCACACCCATTCTTCAGACAGATGCTTCAGACACAAGCCTCCTGCAAGAACCAAGATTCATCTTGGATGGATTGCTTCTTGGCAATGGGCATCAACAGCCAAGAAGATGTTTAAGACACATGTTAGAACTTGCTCACGGATATTGAGCAAACTTGCAGTTGAGTTTTCTCCATCATCTCACCTTGTCCCTGACAGGGGGGAAAATGGTGGTCATGTACAAGCTTCAAAGACAGATCAAGCGAGCCTGAGCCACAATCTCTCATTCCATGTTCAGAGTTGTAGCCAGCAGTTCAAGCGAGCCTGAGCCACAATTCGTCATTCCGGATTCAGAGATGTAGCCAGAGACACGGATGCCCATGAGCATGCCTTCGATTGGTGGACAACCTTAAACCATCATCTTTGGTTGGTGGACAACCTAAAACCACCACAGGTAGTAGACCTCCCTTCTTTTAGGTCGAAGGTCTCCCTTTCATATATGAGGAACACTTCCTCTAGCAGAAGCCTTCAGCTTAGCAGCCTTCAGCTTCTTGCCAGCTTTGGTTGAGTTCCATGAAATGCTTCAAGCATTCCAGAGTTGTTGGTAATCCTAAAACCATCACAGGTAGTAGACCTCCCTTCTTTTAGGTTGAAGGTCTCCCTTTTTTATGAGGGACAATTCCTCTAGCAGAAACTTTTAGCTTCTTGCCAGTTTTGGAAGAGTTCCGGGAACTGCAACAAGTTTTGCGTTCCAGTGTTGGTGGTCATTCTTAAACCACCTCTTTTTTCCAACATTTCAGAGAGTTGATTCAGCCCAAGTGCTGCCATGTATACTTTGCAGATTTGTATTACAACTCTCTTCTTGGACTCACACATACCCCTTCGGATTAAGGGGGGATGTTGGAACACCTAATCCTACATGGGTAGGTGTGGAATGCGAAAAGTCACAATGGAATCCAAGTGACCTTGGAATGTGAAACCAAGAGTCACACCATTGTATTATAAAGTACATCATGTATAATGGAAAAAATAAAAAAGCCTCACGCTTATCCTTCATTGTGTGTTGAGTCTTGTGTGTGTGTGTTTATCTTTCTCATACACCATATGTGTGCTTAACATGGTGTTTAACAGGGATCAATGGTGATTTGGGTTCCCTACTATTTGGATTTTTCCTTTTATAACCATATAGGTAAAAACCTACTCTAAAATCGTTACCATTACTATTATTTTCGACCGTTATTTGAGTTGAAGATTTCATTGATTGATACTTGTAATTTCTACGTCATATATAATGTAACCACAAACCTACACGCATCTCTATTAGGGTTCCTCTTCGTTTTTTTTTTTTTTAAAAGCATATAATGACATTATATTAGAGACCTCGATACCAAGTCTCGAGCGTGGCACTGGAAATTGTTTGTTCTATCACTCACTAGGGAAAAATGATTTTTTTTCATAATCACAAATTTACATTGTTGGCTTATTCATTCCATGGAAGTAAAATTTATGTCTCATTAAACAAAGGGATATTTGCATCAACCATTCGTACCCTTAATATCTCGTGGAGATATCTCAAAGATGAGTGCTTCGTTCTGACAACAAAATCTTTGTAACCCTCCCTTTTTTTGCTAAGAAATTCTCCATCTTTTTTCTTATGTGAACAAATCATATTCGCAGCCCTGTGATATTTGATGTATATGAATGCTCCTTGCACAGAACTACACGAACTTTCGTCACCATAATTTACTGTGTTCATGAAATATATACTCAGTGTCTTCTTTTCCAGTTTCCCAGAATCTCTTTGAATTCTTGAGAAATATTTCAAGTCACAATATTATATATATGTGATTCCTCGGAAACTTTGCAGAGACTTATTCTAATTACAAACTTTCTTTCTGTTGCTGTGTTAAGTAATTGTCCCTTTTCCCAAAGGTATTCTTTAGTGTAACTTGGATATTGTTTCTTTCAGAAGAACTAACGAAATTGCTGCAAACTTGGATAGTGAACCTTACATGCGAACCTATTTCCCAGCTCCTGGCTCAGCCTCAACAGGCCCATGTTCATGATAGACCAAGTATTGGAACCTGTGTCCCACCTCACACGTCTGCCCTTCTTATTGGGAAGCTCAGCCTCAACAGGCCCATGTTCATGGTAGACCAAGTATTGGAACCTGTGTCCCACCTCACACGTCTGTCCCTCGTATTGTTCCCAATAATGACGGTTGGAAAAGTGTAATTTAAGCACAATCATTGAGGTTTTTTCAAGTTTGGCCTGATTGCCTCCTCCTCCACCTGAAGAAAATATATCTAATCATCCACAATCAGAGTCATACCTTCTCTATAAGCAACACCTCACCCTTCTAGAGTTATTGATCATCCACTTCTATCTACTTTCTAAGTTTCTAAACATCCAGTTATTCAATTCTCCGAGCATACAATCACTCCTCAACCTGCTTCTAGCAACCAAAAAAAAAGGTCACCCTGTTTGATTCGTCTTATTGTTCTTCTCACTTAATGGCATCTCACGCTCTCTAGTAAAAGTAGTAGGACGAAAGTGCTCCTTCCCACATACAGTTCACGGATGCTTTTAGTATGATTTTGATGCACATGTGGACATTGTTGGTTTTCTTCAGCTCTATGGTTCAGGACATGAGGCACATAAGGCAATTTTTTGTATTTATGTGGATATTTTTACAACACTTATTTATATGATGGCGGCATTTTTATGGTATATATATTATGTTATCTTGAAAATTCACATGCATCATGGATTTTTATGGTATATATATTATGTTATTTTGAAAATTCACATGCATCATGGAGGATATATTTATATATAGATATTATGATCGTTATGGAAAAACAAGGGGTCTTTTTGGAGGTACACAGAGGATATATTTATTTCTATTTTTGATGACATTTATTTCAGTATGTATACATTACTATACAAGGACATTTTTAAGACATTTTTTTAAGACAAGAAATATTTTATCTTAAAAGTCACTTTTTTATTTTAGTTAGTTTATATTAAAATTTAATATCAATTGAATTGTCTTAAATATAAAATTTAAGACAAAAATAGTGTCAGAAAAAATAATTTGAGACAAAAACTTTATATTTAAGACAAAAACAATTTGAAACAAAAATATTTAAGACAAAAAATTTTAAGACAAAAAAATTTAAGACAAAAGTATTTTAAGACAAAACTTTATATTTAAGACAAAAACAGTTTGAGACAAAAATATTTTAAGACAACTTTATATTTAAGACAAAAGTAGTTTGAGACAAAATTATTTTAAGACAAAAGCAATTTGAGACAAATATTTTAAGACAAAAATTTATATTTACGACAAAAGCACTTTGAGACAAAAATATTTAAGACAAAACTTTATATTTAAGACAATGGTGACTTAAGACAATGAAAATTAAGACGTAAACCATTTAAGACAATTAGCAATTAAGACAAAATCATTAGCATTCATAAGTTTGCATTGAAATTCCATGAATGAATAATAGATAATTATATTTTTTATTTTTGAAATTAGATATTCAAGCCACATGAAATTTAATCAGGTCATATTTATTTCTTTATATTATATTTATTTCTTTTTAATTAAACCACATTCTAAAAATATAATAAATAAATAGGTAAAAAAAAATATTAATTTTCGGTTGGCCACTCAAGGGGATTTGAACTTTGAATCTCATATTTTAACATAATACTTCATAACAAGGTGATTGTCAATTGAGTTACATTCCATGAACTAAAATTGTTTATTTTTTTAAATATGTGAAAAAATTTAAACTAGCAATTGCACCAGATGTTGCAGAGGAAACATTGTAAGGCATGAAATAGAGAAGAATCCTGACACATAAGAAATCATTAAATGATAAAAATTAGTAAACAAAACACCATTCAAGAAAATATTCAACGAAGAAGAATCATTAGGTACAAGGGATGAAAATTTGGTTTTCAAATAGGAAATTGGCATTTGACATTCACCGATATGAAACATCAGATTATTCGAAAATGTTATGGGCACAATAACATAAATAGATTTTTGGGGGTATAGATATGATGCAGTTGAGTGAGTTGTTGAGGAAGTATTGTCTGATGAAGGAGAAGGCAGTGGTCCTTGAGGGAGACAAGTTGTCAGCTTCAGGAGTAGGGGTTGTTGTTAGCTTAAATTTTGCGAGTTTCCTTTTTTTCTGGTGTGCCACAACCTTGATCTTGCTGATAGTTCATTAGTTGGATACTTGAATGCCTCCTTGGAAAGCTTATCTGCTATTTTATTAAGTTCATGATAAATGTGGGTGAAGGATGACCATTCTAGCTCCTGAATGCACGACCAAATTTGAGACATCGGGGATTGAAGCTGCACATTCTACCTATAAAACTTGCATTAGCCCGGTTAACAACTATTGAGATTCCCATCTCTTGCAACCTCTTCAAACCACAAGCACTTTCCAAATAAAGAACAACAAACAATGTTGAGAACTCGACCTTTAAATTGGAACCAGGAGCTAGAGTATATCTGATATGAATGAATTGAAATTAATTTATATATAAAACATAGTGAAGAGAAAAAATAATCAACATATAAGGAGAAACATACTTTTTTAATGAGATCACCTAGAGATTCTCTGATAATTTGAGTGGGATTTCCTTCAAAATTCCTGCAAGATATGTTTATGGTCAGATGTACGAAAAAACACGAGACATTATAGCTACGTAACCCGATCTTGTAGGAAAAATGAATTGCTTCACCCAGAAAACTTTATTATGAATACCATTTTCGTGTGATCTCCAGATGTGGGTAAAAGTGCATTATATAAGAAAATAAAAAATTTCATGAACTTCCCATGAAAATGAGTGCATCGATTGATTTTAAGTTTATTGTTCCATGTTGGGCTCTCTACTATAGAGTTGTGGGATAGTTGTATCATGTGACTAAACTATATTCAATAAATACTTTTGCATTTGCCCTGATATTTGAGGAGTAGTGCATTTTTATGTGCAACAGTATGGCCTGTGATCTTCTAATTGTGAACTACATATAACATATATAATTGGATGTTAGCCAAATTTTTTCATAGGCATAACATACCCAATTTTCACCCTTTGAGGGTTGTCTTTCCCATGATCACAGACATCTTCTGATGACTGCTATAATCAGGCCACTTGTAATGCTTCTTCTAGAGTTTAAAGGAAACACCTCCTTGAAGAAAAAATAAATAAATAAAACAAGAAAAAATGTTGTAACAATTTAGTTAGACAACAACTAACAACCCTCTTGAGGTGGAAAATTCCAGCCCAATTGAAAGAAGCGAGACAACTCAACTTATTGCAAATATAAATTAGGACAATTATGCAAATTTTTCAAGGATGCAACAAGAAATTTTTCTGTACAGAATAAGAAAATATTTGAAAACAAGAAGATACCACAGTGGGCATGCGCAAGAAGAAGAACCAAAGAAATCAAATTCAATAAAGGAAGCATAACCACAACTCCAAACTGGCTTCTCTAAAA
This sequence comes from Pinus albicaulis, assembly GCA_034641835.2. Lineage (NCBI taxonomy): Eukaryota > Viridiplantae > Streptophyta > Pinopsida > Pinales > Pinaceae > Pinus > Pinus albicaulis. The sequence continues at coordinate 92,695,413 of CM076582.1, forward strand.
CACATAAAATCGCCATAAATCCCAATGAAGCTTACAAATTTATCAAACCCTAACTTACTAACAAATTCAACAAGCCAACATGCTACAATTTGTTGAGTCACCCCCAAATCAATTAGTAATTATCGCATGAATTTAAATTTGTTTATAATTTTATTTAAAAGGTTGAAATTCTCTCAAGAGCGTATAGAATATTTCCAAGAGTTAAAAAAATAGAAATTTTGCCTACCTCCACAAGGTATCATCACACCCGGATAGGTGACAACATACAAGTCTAAATCTTATACCTCTAAATCTCAATGAAACTTCAACATGTCAATAACATACTTGCAACAATGCTTAATGAGTTTTTTCTATTGGCTAAAGAGATGTAAATCCATCCATCCAAAAATAAACATCTCAATCAATCCAACACCATAAATTGTGCTAAGTAGTTTATCATGTTATTTCAAAGATTACAATATGGTATTATATTAGCTCACATATTCCTTGAATATTTGAAAGCCAAACTACCTTAGCAAAGTAGACCAAAAAGATTCATACTCTAAAAGACAAAAAAAGACAACAAACTAAAATAACAACTTTAACTCTAATACAAACACTTCATTCTTAACAACATAATATCTATGCATGTGTTTGTTCACTCGGTTTGACAAGTGAGAGAAAATATATGAAGCCTTTTTTTCCATGGTTCCAAACCCTTCTTGTCTCCTTCAAGGGGGTTTCTTGAGGTCTTCAAAAATACTTCCTTTTTCTAACCAAATGGATTGTTTCTTTCACACATGTATGGAAACGTACTTTCCAAATCATATTGTAATAGATTCATAAGATGATATTATTGGTATTAACTACACCTTATTTGGAGACATCATTTTTATTATAGGGGTTGGTACCTTTCTATTGGATGTGGTTGGTGATGTGAAGACTACTCAACTTCTAGTAAATACTCATACTAACTCTAACGAGATTATGGATGCTTGTTTACAAAGGGAGACCCCTCTAAGCTTAACTCATTGGATTCTTTGTTTGTTCATGCTAATTATTGTCCTCAAATTTCCTTCTCCAAGGGGTTGAGACTATTTTCTTCATTTATTTTACATGGCCTGGTGAAAGAAGAAGAATGGAGATTGTCTCCACATATTTTCCATTTCGCTAAGTTAAAAATAAAAAGAGTCAAATTTTGTAGCCAATAGAATAATAGCCTCTTGATACACCTTTAGTGAGTTATGGATAGCTCTCACCTATCACTGTAGCTCAACGAAATGACATCTAATAGCTTCAAGACACACTGTAGGTAAGGAAATGAGAGAAATTGACATCTATAGGTAAGGCAATGAGATAAATTTATTGGTGAACCCCCAATAGTTGTGACAAGGGGATTAGGGGCCACATTATCACAAACCATACGCACTTAAGCCACAACCACTAAAGTCCCTATCCCTTTAACCCAAAAGCCACAATCCCTTAACCCCTACACCCATAACTCATAACAAATTAACCCCTTGATCCCTTAAACCCAAAGCATCTAACCCCTTAACCCCTAACCCCTAACTTATAATCCTTGAACCCCATAAACCCTAATCCAATATCCTCTTAAACCTTGACCCTTAACCCATAACCCCTTAACCTGTTGAGACATAAACACCATAACCCTTAGGCACTTAACCCCTAAATCCCCTAACATGTAAGCCCTTGATGGTTAATCGTTAACCCTAAATCCCTTAACCACTAAGCCATTAACCTTTAACCCTTAAACCCCCTATACCTAGACCCCCTAACCCCTAAACCCCATAATCCCTAACCCTTTACCCTTTACCCTTAACCGCTTGCTCCTAAACCCTTAAACCCCTGAACTCCTAGAACCCCTTATCCTTTCTCCAAAACCATAGGTGCTCCAACACTAATATTCTTGGGCATATTATGCTTTTTCCTGCTAACTGCTCCAAATACAACCTCTAAGAACTAGTAGGGTCAAAGGAAAAGAGCTTCAAGGTCCCAAAATCTGATCTACATTTTATGGACAATCACATTTCCCCCAAATATCCTCCACGTATTTGCCTTGGTGTATTGGAGTTTGAAAAATACATAGGATGCCACAAGTAACCCTAATCATAAGACTCAACTTTCCTAATTAATAGGAGGCCTTAAAAATCAAACAACATCTTAACTTATACCTAAATTTACCAAAATTTCCTATCCTATATATGAAATTAGAAATTCTAAAAAATTATAGAGAAACAAGGAAACCAACTTCCTCTTCTATAAATCTCTAAGACCTTCTGAAAGAAAAATACAAATTTTGAAATAAATTGTTGAAATTATGCTCTTGCATCAATAATTAGCAATGTATCCTTGTAGGCCACCCATTTTAACAATAGTAATGCCAATTTCCTTTACCTAGAAGGAAATTATTACATAATTCTCTCTTAGATCCTACCAAGCATGAATTTTTTTAGTAAAATGGATGTTCACCCTACAAGATTCTATCCTCATGGCCTAATATAAGGCATCCCTCTATGTCACCCATGACTATTGCATTAATGGTACATTATTAAAGAGCAACAAACTTTGAATGGATTATTATTTGTGTTGAGTTTCATGGAGAGTATAGGAGAGTTTGTTGATCAAGTTTTGTAATTTTTCATTATACTCGTGAGAAATTTCTCCAACCATTTTCTTAATCTCCTTCAGCTTATTTATTTTTTGTTGTTTAATTTTTAGCCTCTATAACCTAGATATAAATATCGCCTTTAATTCGTTTAAGGCCTTAGCTACACCCTAGGGATAAATCTACATGAAATTTATGCACCATTAGAGAAGATTCACCCACAATGTGGTTAGGAACTTTATCAACTTAGAAACTAGCACTACAATCCTTTTCACCCTCCAAATGAATCCACATAAGTATCGATGTGTTTTTTCATCACCATTACCCTTCATAAAGTTCTTAGAACTACTATAACCATATCGTTGGTTGGGTTGTTCACTAAGATAAAACCTTATGGACATGTTTGAATAATTAGGCCTCCTCCCCCACTTGAACTAAAATTCAAACATAACATATGCCACTTCTACTTTTATTCCCACCTTCATTTTGTTTTCACTACTACTATATCCCAAACTACTAAGAAAAGGTGCTTTCAAGTCAAAAGTAGAATAAAAAGTTTGGATTACCTCTAGGTTTTTAAAATTCATAGGGTGGTTGTTTTGGATTGGATCCATTTTTCTTAGGATATATCGTGTATACTGCTTGACCTTCCTCTAGCTCAAACAATTAGAACACATTATTAAGTGTTTCTTCCTCTTCTTTCTATGTGATGATATCTCTCTCCATAGGCTAATCAATACCTTACAAACCAAGGCTTACTTTTAGACAATCATGATCCACCTAACTGAACGTGCTCACCTCCTTGTGCCATCACTTCTTTTTTCTCTTCCAAATTTCTAGACATATTCTCCCCACCTATTCTTCTCTCCAAGATCTTTCCAATTATTAAATCCCCTTATTTGAACAAATGTTTGGTATTCTCTTGACACCTTTGAAGCCTTTTGAACTCTTTTACTTGCGCCTCTCTTTCCATCCTCACTAATACCCATTTTCATTACCAACGTATTGTGATAAGAATCCCCTTCATTCTATTCATCCACCACTTCTTAATTATTGTATTTTAATTAAAATCCTATTTTCCCCTCTTTAATACATGTGCTTCCTCGATGGCACCTTATTCCCTTAGTTATTTGATATCATTCAATCCATTCTAGGTCACCTCCAAGCATTGGTGCTTACACTTCCATGGTTGGAGAACTAAAAAAAACAAATAAGTTGTGTTTATGGGTTACATAGAAACTCCCCACAACTATCGTGTGTAATTTCCATCTTTCATAATGATAGTTTTGCGAAGGGATGTAAAGTTTAATGAGGAGAACGCAATTTGGTGCTTTCTTGAGAGGGATCTTTACATCCCACCAGAAGAGGATCTTTTAGCTCCAAAGGAGGAGCCTCATGAAGTTGTGGAGCAACAAAAATATTAAGGAGCAGAGAGTGGAGACATCCACTCAAGAAAAACCATCCAAAGAAGGTATAAAAAGAACTAGGGAAGCTAATATACTTGTGCAGGATGTGAGGGAGAATGTGGGAGCTCCTTCAAATTTGCATAGGAAAACAAGGTCACCTGAGAGGTACAATGGCTACATGGCTCTTATGGTTGAGCTTATAGAGACTAAGCCATCCTATTTCAAGGAAGAAATAGAGAAGCCTATATGGGTTGATGCAATGGTGGAGGAATACAAATCCATTGTAAATAACAACATTTCAGAAGTGGTCCGAAGACCATATAAATCAAGAGTGGGTTCGAGACGGATCTTCAAGGTGAAGCCAATAACAGACATAAACATAGAGAAGTATAAGGCCACATTTGTGGCCAAGGGGCACTCTCGAGTAGAGGATATTGACTATGAGGAGAACTTTTCTCATATAGCAAGGCACTCATCCATTAGATCAATTCTTTCTCTGGCTATGCAGATGGGGTGGAAGATCCACGTGATGGATGTAAAAACAACATTTCTCAATGGGGTTATCGAGGAGGAGGTGTACATCGAGCAACCAAAATTTCTTGAGACATTTGATCGGGAGTCTCATGTGTGAAGACTCAAACAGGCATTGTACAGTCTCAAACAAGTACCTCATGCTTGGTACACCAAGATCGATAATTATATCACTAGTATGGGCTTCACCATAAGTGAAGCAGATGAAAACCTCGATCACATCTTGGTAGCAGGTAAATACCTTATTATTGCATTATATGTTGATCATTTTATTTTAACTAGTGAATAGTAGTTAATGAGATTTTGATTAAAACTTCATGAGTAGTTGCAAATATACACCATAATTTCTACAAGGATGGTGGAGGAAAATTACAGAATATCCGTTAGTAGACAATATGCCCACTTTAAAATATCTACGACAAATTTTCGAGAAGAAAGTACCGAGGACAAAAGATTAGATTATGGAAGCATTAGTCACAAAATTCAAAAGCGTAGTAATTTTGGCTGGAGGTGTGGAGGTAGATGGATTAAATGTAGCCTTCACTAGTGTAGTTGCTGGTGTTGTTGGGTGCAATAAGTCTATGAATAATTATCTGAGCTAGATTAATTTTTTATGTTGCTTCTGGATTATCTCAAGTATCTCTACTAGTTTTTTATTTCAAGGTACAATAATAACAATTTGTATTCCACTCTAGCTATTGGTTTACTCTGTGTTCTATCTGAGACGCACTAGCTGGTTGTTTACATGGTCTTTATTCTGGACCTTTGCTCCTATGGATCTTCCCACTCATTTTTTTTGGGATTGGTCGATCAGGGGATTTCCGAGGATCTTAGCTACTACCTGTTGGTCTTCTTTGTGTTCTATTTGAGATGCGCTAGCTAGTTTTTTTATGTGGTATTTCTTTCGAACCTTCACTCCTATGGATCTTCATGCTCCTCTTTGGTTTGGGATTAGTTGATCGGGGGATTTCAAAAGATATTTACTGCTATGTAAGTGCATTCATTTTGGTTGCTGGAGCTGGAAACATATTTGAATTTTTAATTTGATCACAAAGGAGCCTCTTGGGGTCATTAATTAGTCTAGGGGGATATTTATTTTCCAAGTTGTTCATTAATTATATGAGGGACAATCCATTACTGGTTTGCATTGTCATTGAAGATATTTTTCGATTGTGTGCTTGCTGAGATTTTCTGAAGGATATTGGTCGGCGATGATTTGATTATCTATTGTATTTGAAGAGGTGTCCTAGTGGAATGAGCCGGTGACGATCTACATCGAGTGGGGTATATAATTTACAAGTGACATTAATTTTCCTTGTTTACATATTTTATTGATGTTTTTTCAGACACTACTACATAAGGTATTTTTTGGTAATGTTATCTACTTTGGTGAACATATAGGCAGGATTGCAAAGTGCGAGCAGTGTTAGCTGTACAACTGAACTTTGCATCTATTTATTATGATGTCACTTGATACAAGGAAACTGGGGTGGTGACATGCCATTACTCGATGCATTGGTACATAAAATGGTTGGGGAGTGGGTGTTACAAATTGATTCATTATATTTATCATATATATCTTATATATTATTAATATTTTTCTATTACTTAGTAAATGAACTATTGTTTATTTATTTTTTCAAAGAATATTTTCCCTCACTCACGAATGTATTAAAAGTTCTAAGGGAGGCTGGTACATTTGCAATCCCCATAGGTTTACCTTTCTTTGTCTTCAATTGGAGCACAATAGTAACTAGAAACTAAAATACCAACTAGTAACCCTAAAATAATTAATAAGGTTTTGTATTGAGAGCTCTATGAACTCTTTTGCAAGAGAGTTTACCAATTGAATTAATCCTTATTTCCTCTAGCTCTTAACTAAACCTTTGACACTTTATTATTAAAAAAATTGAAATAAAAATCATGTATAATTAGTGGATGATATATTCCAATTTATCAAATAACTTAACAATCACAATATCAATTAGTTAATAAGGGGAAATTTTATCAATGGCACGAAGACAAATATTATTGAAGTAGCTTAGTTCTATGGTGCGCATGGAAATTGTTTTATACCTCAATGCATTTTGTTTTTCCATTTTTTCCAATATGTTCCTTTCTTCATAAATATATCAAACACTAAGATTTACTAATGACTTATAAATATTTAAATCTCCATAGTGGAATGATATTTGTTCATATTGGAATTGCAATCAACTAGTTCTACCTATTAGGATTAGCAAAGACACTTCAATAAATTTAATATATCAATTCAAATTACACAAGTGACACCATATAAAGAGAAAAAATTAAATTGAGGTTGGCTATTATCATATTTGCATGAAATTATACATTTATTTTTTGGTTAAGTCGGCCTAGTCTAGAGAAAGAAATCTACTTTCATTATGAAAAAGGGGCAAACTAGAAGGTTTTTTTTTTTTGCAAGTAAATTCCAAATACATTATCATGTTAGTTTAGTGGTTTTCATTTGTTAATATGAGTATGAAATTGAGGAATGGAAATGGAATCCAAATGACAGACCATGAAATTAACAAACCTTGGACTTGGTGTGAGATCTTTGCCTTCTACCCTCATTTTCTTAGGATTTTCTCCTATGATATGATGAAACATGTATCCCAACATAGACTAAACTAAATTAACACCCAATTTTGCAATAGTGTAGATTTTACATTTTGTACCAAATGGAAGTAGTCCATAGTCATGGGAATCCATATCGACATTTTCTTCAATAAATATCTTAGGCCTAAAGGTAAATGGGCTTTTCCATATAGTTAGGTGTTTAAAAACAACCTACATATTTACATGTATAATAGATCCTTTACATATATAATATGACAACCAATTGTCAATATTTTATGTTTTTCTATGCAAAATCATTAAAGAAGTGGGTGAACATGCAAATGGAATTTTTTGTGATATATTACATGAACTATGAAAATGAACTTTTGTTGTGATATATTTCATGAACTATAGATGAGGAAAATCAATGTCACTGATCACTTTATCTAGTTTGTCTTGTGCTTAAAATATAAACTTACCATTCCAAAGGTGAAAATATAAATAAAATCCCGGTAGAAAAACCATTAATGAAAATGATCCCAAATAATAAGCACACCACCATTTGTCAAAAATGCATTCATCCCAACATGATCTCTCAATATTACATATATTTCCTTTATTGATGATTATGGATATGATGTCACCCTAAACTTTAATGATGAAAATAAGAAAGAAAAACATCCTCCGAACTATATTTTTCACTCCTTACACATAAATAATAATATTAAATATGCATTAACCTTTATCATAATAGTAATGAATATAAAAAATAAAACATGAAAAAATCTAATTCATTGCAACTCTAACAACCTTTATATGTTTTGCACGAAATAAAGTTGTTTTGTTTCAAACTATTTTTCAAGTCGTTTACATGTATTTTATTATAGTTGTTCAATAATTTGTGCAATACACTCAAGTTTCCCATATCCCTTTGGAAAAATGTTGCTTGCTCAGTTGATCCCGCGGGAGCCTGAAAACTGGTTGCTAACTTGCTCAATTGATCTGGTGGGAGCTCGAAAACTGGTTGCTAACTCACTCAATTGATCCAACAGGAGCCCGAAAACTGGTTGCTACTTGCTCAATTGATCTAGCGAGAGCCCATAACCAAAGGGGAGAACTGGAGAGCAGCGTGGAGATTGCCATAAGCCACACGTGGAGATTGCAATAAGCCATAGTAACTATTGTCTGGCGAAAGCCCATAATCAAAGGGGGAAACTGGAGAGCATCGTGGAGATTGCCATGGCGGGAGCCCTTCACCATAATAAGAGGGGGAAACTGGAGAGAATTGTGGAGATTTCCATGGCAGGAGCCCATAACCAAAGGGGAAAACTGGAGAGTAGCGTCAAGATTTCCATAAGCCATAGTAACTGTTGTCCGGCGGTAGCCCAAAACCAAAGGGGAAAAACTGGAGACCAGGGTGGAGATTGCCATAAGCCACAGTAAATTTTGTCCCGAGCAGAGTGGAGATTTCCAGGACCCACATTAATTGTTGTCCCTCGTCATCTTGACATTGCTAGTGTGACCGCATGATTTTCTCTCATTTTCTCTCAGCATCCATGATGTGCAAAGTCTGGAATGATTGCTCACATAAGAAAATCCAAAGCTCAGGTCACGTGCTCTCCTCCTTCCTCTTGTTTCTCACTTTTCAAACACGTCAAACACTTAAATATTTGTAAATGTATGGATCAGTTGTAGGACCTAGATCTCCAGTGCCTCCTAATCCCTTAAAAACCTAGTTAAGAACCTTGAACAACCACAAGAATAAATTTCAGATCTAGGGTTTGTAGGGTTTCTGAATAAATGTACTCTGTTGGAGGATGTTTCCACTTCCATACCCAATTTGCGACATTTAGGTATTAAGGCCTTGAATAGGGTTTGTAAAAGCTTAGCCCAATTTATAGCAGGCAAATCCTTAATTTTTCCTACTGGTTCTCCTTCTCAGACCTTGACTACACTCTGTAGTTTTATATGCACTCTATATTCTTGTATGCAGCTCCTCAATAGTTTTCCACATGGGATATATTCAAAGTCCGCAATCCTCTACTGCTCCAGAGGCTCTCTAATTTCAGGATATTTTCCAGCTGCTCCAGAGGCTCTCTAATTTCAGGATATTTTTTCAACTCTGTTGTCTTCAGTTGATCCAGCAAGTTCCCTATCAGCACTTTGCAAACTAATGATAGTTATTTTTATCCATCCACACAGTGCTAGCCGCTTTGACAATCAAAGCGACCAATTTCACGGTGTCAAGTCCCGTTAACTATGCCACGTTCGCGAGCTCCCCCACATTCTACGATTGCAGTATCGCCCTCATGATGGCGATGAAGAAATCCTCCCAAAAATATATACACACTAAGTATATATCACTTTCATTAAAGAGATATAATACACACTAGAGTTACATACATTGCACTTTGAAGTTTGAGGTATGGTCCAGTTTATAGGTATAACAGGTGACTTTTTTTTTTATAATATTGGTATAAATACTATGATTCCCATGAACAAAATGTACTCTCTGTCTCCATTATGCTCCACCACTTGTGGAGAAAAGAAGGAAAGAAGAGTTTGGTAGTCCTCATGTTACCAGAATTGGCATAGATCTATTCTATTATAATGTTTTAGCGGTTCTATACATTTATAATGATTTTTCTGCTAAATTATACAATTTTAAGTGTTTTGTTATAATGACTCTGAGCAGAAATAAGATATTTCTCGTGATATGCAAAGTTCAGTTAACAAGTATTTCTTTTTTAACGTTTGTCTATTATTTTGAGGATTAGTAGATAATTATGTTTGAGAGACGTGTTACATATAAACATATTACAATGTAAAAAGGTTTTACATACTAACAAAATCACATAACATTACTAATCAAAAATTAATGATGAGAAGTGATTTTGTTTAGTAAATATAATTATGTCATAAACATAATATTCCGAGTCATATATATAATATATTGATGAAATTAAAAATTACTCAACCAGAATTACCCAACAATTTTTCGGTTTCAAATTTCTACCCTTAACATCCACTCATTATATAACTAGGTATCTTAAAAGATAAATTTAAAATGTAACTTATTAACCCTTCATTAAACATACCAATCTTGTAAAACATTGTGCCACTCGCATTTTCAATATACCGAACTTCTAAAACATTGTGCCACTCGCATTTTCCTCTGTTATCTGTTGCAGTGGCATAAACAGATAAAAATGAACATTTTATTATCCCAAATTGTTACATTTTTGCTGGGTTGGGTTATCTACTCGTATTTTTGTTTAGATCATAGCGGCTTCTAGCCTTATACTGAGTAAAAAGGGGGAACATGCTGTGTGGGTCAATATAACAACAACACAGTATTGATCGAAATACAACAACTATAATGAAGACAGTCAAGATAAAACTTCTTTGCTCAATTTTTGTTATGTCTGCAGTCAAAGCCATGATGCTAATATCATATATATTTTTTTTATGGAGAGATGGCCAATCAATTGAAATGTATATGATGCATACAAGTTATGGTCATGGTAGTATATCTATAAGTAAAGTCTATTTGATCTAGATGTGTGCCATTTATTATGGGGGCATGACACATTGTATTCTGTAGTCCATTTGTTTTAATAAGAACTTAAAAGCACACAGGATTGGAAAATTACAAGGGCATTAATATGTAGGAGCTAATTTCTTTGAAGCCAAACTACTTTACAACATATTCTCTATCTTTGCTCTAGTTTTTTTTAGTTGCTAAAATTTAAATGTTCACTTTTTCTTTTGTTGTTAAAAAAATCCCCTAGCTGGTTTCAGTTGCTCTCCTATTTCCTTGGGTATTGCAATTTCCGTTTCAAAAGGCTATTGATTAAGGCCTTTGTTTACATTATATTTGGAAGTAATGTGGTGAGGCGCATTTAAGTACTGTTTCAGAAAGGACTGTCTAACGCATGCCATGTTTTGGATGTTTTTATTTTTCTTGTAAATGGATGTAATATAAACCAACTTCCCATATTATTTTGTCTCCAAGACTCGGGATTTTGTACATATTTCAACTTGTGTTGTTGCAGATAACTTAGTGAAAGGTGCATAGAATTTGGAGTAATGACAATTTGAATTGAGGAAATTTTGTTTCTAAAAGCCATGCAGAACCCCTAATCTTGTTTCTTTTCACTTATTTATTTTTTGCCCTTCAGTTCAAAAATAATTTCAATTACAACATGGTTTTAAGTAAAGAGTTTGATAAATTTATTTGCCTTGTGAAGAACACCCCATAGGGCTCTACTGTAATGAGCACAATGTTTCTTATTTTTAAAGGTTCTAGTTGGGCTTCGATCCTTTTTACTATCTATCGAATTTATTTGTACAGTGATACATATTTGATATTTTTGAGTTCTTGGAACATCCTGAGTACCTTATCATTCTTTTGTCATTATGCATATCCCTATATGGAATTTCATTCAATATTAATACTTATTCCCCCTCCAATGCTTGTGATGAAGGGATATGAAATGCATTGATCTAATGCAATGCAACTATAGTCCATAAAACTAAAATTGCATATAATTAAATTGTATGTCGGAAACAACACACATAATCATCCTTTCATGACTTTTTGATCAATCAATAAGTAGCACATGAAGCTAATTAAACCATTCTTTCCTTAAAAGGATTCCTTAAAGATCTTGGCTCTGTTGTTTTAGTATTGTCCCTGTATCTTCATATACTTTGTCTACAATAAATACTCATTTTTCCTTGAATGTCTAAGATTCTATATTTCCTTGGTTCATCCTCCATAAATGGTAAATATTTCTAGTGTGTATTGGCTTTCTTTAAAAATATAGGAAAATTTAATCCTAACGGTTCTCCACATTTGTGGATGTCATTCCTGGTAACCCATCAGCGTAGACTAGTGCTTCTAACCATAGGGGATTTGAACCAGGCACCTATTGGCTTGTAACTAGCCAAATTCCAAGCAACATTCACAATAGCAGGTTCAGCCGACCCCCTGGCCTTGTATGGACTAATACATGTGAAAATATCAGATTGGAAGGGTCATCTGTAGATGATGATTTTTTATAGTGATTTCCATTCTATTAAAGGTTGTGGTGTATAGCTTTAGCTTTCTAATCTTGGTACAGTTAAAATAAGGAAAATACCAAAAAAGGAATAGTCGGTGGCTTCACCAAGTTATGTGGTATTTCTCCAGAGCTACAGTCAGTCCTTGGGGTATCTGAGTTATCTAGAACCCAGGTTAGTAGTGCTTGTGCCAACTTTACTATTGCTTACTTTCCACATAAAGTATCATTTTTTCAAAGTATGCTTGATTGTATTAGTTGACTCCTGTTGTTTTGGTTTGGATGAATCACGTGGTTAGGTTGTGAAGCAACTTTGGGTTTACATTAGGGAAAATGATTTGCAACACCCACAAAATAGGAGAAAAATCCTGTGTGATGGAAAATTATGCTTGGTGTTCAGAAAATATTTAGTTGACATGTTCGAGATGAATAAAGTACTTTCAAATCATATTTTGCGACTAGATAATGGAAATATTGAATCTAAATTGAGATAAACTACACTCTTTAATTCTGGAAAAGAAAAATAATTCTCGAAGGAAATTTCTAATGGAAAAAAAGCTAAATCTGATGTTCTCTAAGGCTGGAACATGCATAAGCCTTCTACCTTTGTATATATATTTGTTTCACCTCTCCAATAGGCTCTCTCTTCTGCGCACAGGAACCGAGGGAAGGAATACTATGGATGTTGTATGAATTTAACTTCAATGCTGCCAAGCCCTCAGCCGCACCATCATCAATGCTGTATGGATCTGCTGAAGGGTGCCACACTGAAGATGCTGCAGCTAAATATGTTGTTACATGAGAATACTTTTGAGTAATAGATAAAGCTAAAAACTTCCTTAGGTGCACTATAATAAGTTTATATCTGTAATTTATATCAACATTACGTAGAATGAGCTAGGAGGCATCAAGGTATTTGAATATTCTATATTTAGTTTTGACTATTTTTAGAAGAGTTCAGTTATTTATAAACTAATTCTTGTTTGCACCTAGTCATTGTAAGTCTCCACTGCATCAACCTTATTATAATGTGAATCGAAGTTTTAATTTCTAGATGACAACTCTCTCTCTCTCTCTTAATGCATTTGTATAAAGCTTTTCTAAAGTTAAAGAGTTGAGAGCTATGATTAATGAGTTTGCTTCAATTTCATTTATGTTAATCATGTTAGCGTTTTCTCTAGGTTACAAAATTTCCTTCCTTAACTGTAGGAGAATAACTAATAAGTAATTCCATATTTGTAAAATTATATCATGCTTAAGCAGGAAGTTGGGAGACATGAATTTATTTTTTGGGATAATAGCTTCCTTTAATAGGCATAAAGTATAGAGCTTTAAACCAAAAAAGACATGTTGAATGTGTAGACATCTACATGTTCAAGCTGAAGTAGAGAGCCTATTATATCCCCTCTTGACAATTGACAGGTATATGGGTAGGATATGCTCCAAGAGTTACATTAATCCAAAAAGAAACCCAAAAACTTGAAATATTGAAAATCCTAACTGCCATACCATGAAAGAAAACTAGGAGCAGGGTGAGAGGGAAAGCACAAGCCAATCGATGCTATAGATCGGGCTACCATGACCCCTTGTTGCAAATATTGTTTCATGGAGTATATTGTGAAGCGTGTAGAAATAAAGTAATTTGAAATTATCAACAAATATCGGCATTGATTTCTTTCCAAGTATAGGGGTAGTAACTACCGGGTTACTTCTACCCAAGCCTGTATATACAATAGTAAATATTTTAAACAGTAACCTTCTAATCCCCCTGTCACTTCCATAGTGTCAATGGTGTGTCCATGGATGCGTTACTTCATAGTGAGTTGAAGTATTGATTCTTCCTTCTGATAGTTACTCTCACAAAAAAATGTATAACTTTCATGAGATTTCCTATTGAGCTGTGTTCATTTTACATTACATTTTCCTGGTGGTATGGTAAATTTGCTAATATCTCAATTAAGATCTCAACATGCTGGTGTCTGGGGATTACCCCATGCCACCATAATTGATTTGAGTTTCAATAAATTTGAGGGGGAAATAGGCGAAGGAATCAGCAAGGCCAAAAAACTATCTGAAATCTTCATCCAAAAAAATTAGTTCTTAGGAAGCTTGCCTCGAGAAATTGGGCAGGCACTTCTCTTGGATAGAGTAGATGCAAGCAATAATAGGCTATCCGGTGAATTTATTGCTGAAATTGGAAATTTGAGCATGCAGAACATCCTGCTTTTGCAGCATAACGTGCTCTATGGCCCTATACCTCAAAAATTTGTAGCATAACATGCTCTCTGGCCCTATACCTAAAAAATTTGGGCTCTGCGGGGATCTTGCTAAAATAAATCTTGTTGGAAATACACTGAACAATATTATTCCTGCATCATTGGAGTATTCAATTCTCTAAACCTCTCCAACAATCAACTAAGTGGTTAGATTCCAATGAGCCTCTTCATTGAAGCACAACTTGCTTGATTTTTATAACAATCAATTGACATGGCCTATGCTAGTGTAACTGATTTACATGGCATGAAACAATAACTTTTCTGGAAACCCTGGGCTATGTGCAAACAAATTCAGTTCATATTTCCTGAAGCCATGCACTTCTTCTTCCAGAAGAAGATTCCATATAAAAACTTGTCATTGTGTGTACTGTCGTTGCAACTGCACTCTTAATTATTGTTATCATCTACCTTTTGTATAGAATCTCTGATCGAGATAGTATGGAAGCCCTATCTTGGGATATGAAATCCTTTTAAAATATGAACTTCACTGACGATGTCATTCTCTGTTGCTTGACAGAAGAGAACGTGATTGATAGTGGGGGATATAGAGAGATATACAGAGGAGAGTTAAGGGATGGAGAACTTATTGTTGTAAAGCATCTCTACAAAAAAAATACCACCATGCTTAAACATAGCAAAGAGGCACTCAAATATCAACAATTCAAGATGGAGGTTGAAACCTTAGGCTCTATTAGACATAAAAATATAGTAAAACTCTACTACTGCATTTCTAGCACAGATTCACACCTCCTTGTATACAAATACATGAAGAATTGAAGTTTGTGGGACAAACTGCATCAGACAAACGAACAATAGTGGATTGGTAGACATGCTATAAAATAATGCTTGGAATAGCTCATGGATTGGTTTATTTACACAATGACTGTGTTCCTGCTATTGTTCGCAGAAATGTCAAATCCAGTAATATACTGTTAGATGAAGATTACGAGCCGCGCTTAGTTGATTTCAAAGTTGTAAAAATCCATCAATCCTGTGGAAGGGGAGACTCTACAACTATTATTGTTGGCACTCGTGGCTACATTTCTCCAGGTAATCCATCTTTCATAATTTTTAAAAGGGTTGAACATAGTAATGTTTTAGAGTAGCCTAAAACAAATGCAATGCTAACAATTTAGAAGAATGAAATTAAATGATAATATGTGATTGTGGGTTGTAGAGTATGCCTATACATATAATTTGAGCGAAAGAGCGACGTATACAACTTTGAGGGTTGTGCTGATGGAGTTTTTGATTGGCAGACAACCTATAGAGCCATATTTTGGGGAGAACAAGGACATTTTTCACTGGATTTCTTGTAGAATTTCTACCAGAGAAAGCATGTTTGAGGCGATAGATAGCAGTTTTCCTGATATTTACAAGGAGAGAATGATTAGGGTGCTTAAAATAGCAGTGCTCTGCACCATCCATCTACCTCCCATGAGGCATTTTACGTGAGCAGTAGTGGATTTGTTGTTGGGAGCTGATCCATGCTTTGGTTCTTCATATTCAAGTAGATTTTATTTGGAAATAGGCAAGTCGTAAGATTTTATATCCATTATGTAGTTTTATTTGTGAATGCTAGTTGATCGAGATCGCTAACCACAGGTAGCAGTGATGCTTCTGGGGAAGGAAGCAGGAGTCTAGTGGCAAAATCAAAATTCTTTGAGCATCCAAAAATTGCAATTGTCTTGAAAATTCAACATCATATAGCATATTTCATGAGCTTTAGGAATTCTTCCTAGAGCCTAGAACTACTATGAACTGAATATTGGAATGACCTTTTATATGTCACGATTCTTCTAGAACTTATGGAATCTATGTCTTACAGTGTTTCCTTTGCAACATTTGGTGCAATTGCTAGTTAGCACTGTTCTTAACATCTTTTGCCACTCTCTAGATAGACTAGAGAGAGCCCAAGAAATGCATATATTAAATCAATATGAGTCAATTTACAACCAAAAATTTAAACTCCAGAACATGTTATCATAGGCCAGTTTCATGAAGTCATAAATATGATTGGAATATATATATATATATATATATATATATATATATATATATATATATATATATATATATATATATATATAACTACTGGTGCACTAGAAAAAAAATGTGGTAATGAAACTCCTTGAACATGCACCTTACACTGTTGAGAAAAGAAATTGACTTCTGCCCTCAAGATTATGATACTTGCCATTGGTTGAGAAAATGAAAAACTTACTGTAGCCATAGTCCAATTACATAGGAATAGGAGAAGCATTGCAGTATTCTCCAATTACATGGAAATAAAGATTGATAAGGCTGAAGTCAAGGGTTTTTCACATGGGAATAAGTCTCACCTCAAGTTTGAACTTTGAACATCGTCATAAGTTATATGGAAGCAGTGGAGAATTCAAAAATCCCAGTCAAGCTCCTGAACAGGAAAAAGAAGTTCATGAAATGCCTTTACTAGGAGGTCAAGGCGGCCTACAAAATTGAATCACACAGATAGAAGCAATAACTGTCCAGCTGATATCTCAGGCAACCCCACAATAGATGAAAAATATTATTAATTACATAACTAATGAGGATCAAACCCATTTAGAAGACCTCAAAAGAGTCAAGACTGACCAAATGCAGCATGGCCCAAATGCCTTCAACTGAACCTCATGTTTTAGCTCTTAGTACTCCACCCCCATGCATTTAGTCACCTTTCTTAACCAATGACCTAAACTCATTGGCTACTTATTTTTTAGATCCCCCACTTGCCTCAATGATCCAGTAACCCAAGAAAAATAGCTTCTCATCACACATTAACAACAATCTCCCTTCAATTTTCAGATTGGACAGCAACCAGTCCCAAAACCCAATAAAAATATAACCTGCATTAACTCCAAATCTTGGCACCTTTTTACCCTTCCCTGCATTATGGGTTACTTACTCAGACTTGCATGCCTTCCCATTTCATCCTCACCATCTTCCTCCTTTATATTTTTGCCCCTGCAAAATCTATCAACAAGCCCTGTTTCTTCTTCTCGACTTCCTACCTACTAGTAACTACTACTAAGCAACCAGCACCATGAAAGCCAGGACCTCATGGATACCTTCAGCTCAAGAGGATCCTTTAGAAGGGTTTTCTTGAAAAAGGATATCCTTGCTTCCAGCTAGGCTCAATAGAATCCAGAAATAAGTTGAGCATACTATCATATCTGAAGCAAGCTTAACAATGTTGAATCAATCCCTGTGTCAATGGATACAAGAGGGCAGCCAGAGGATGGTATCAATGATCAGACAAGGAGACAACTATTGAAATAGAAAGGATCAAGGGAAACACAGAAGGAATGCATTCATGCTGGCAAGAGACCTCAACCTTGAGGTCAAGCAAACCTTGGTAGGCTTTAGCTACACTGAATAAACACAAACATGGAATATCAAGATGTAGTAGTCCTGAAACCCTTCAAACAAGTCATTGAATCATTAAAAATAGAGAAAGCAAAGAAATCAGAGGCCACTTCCTTAGATAACTACAAAAAGATACTCAGGAATTCTATTCATGAGGAGAAAAAATAATGTCTCCTAAAGCAACTGATTTTGCAACCTTGAAGAAGGAAAATGACTCCCATAATCAACAAGAAGATGGGGATAAACAGTTGACTATCAAAGAGGTGCAGAAGAAGGCCAGTAATAGAAAAACTCAGTATCCAACTTACCAGCAATCAACCCCAGACAGAGCTGATATGGAGTGTTCTATCATATTTGAAGGGACGGCATGGAGATGATAAATCAGTGGATAGAAGAGAAAATCTAGAGAATAGCACTGGAATTATACATATATTGTTGGAGGATTAATTCGTCTTGCGGACAAGACCGATCTCCCTAGTAATAAAAGTATCTAGCAACAAACAGCCAAATAAACTAATCTTTCTCTAAGCATATATGATCCATGAAAAGCTATATAGAGGTGTAAAAGACTTACCATATGTCCAGCGCTTGTTTGAAGTCATTGTTGTCCCTCGTGCACTTGAAGGAGTTTTCCTCTTAAACCTGCAGTCACAAACAAGCAAAATATTACATAACACCTGTATAGAAATCATCATAAAACATGCTTATCATAGTGATCAAGGACTCTATGAAATAAACCATGAATAGACAACTTATTGAGAAAAATGAGTATATTTGTATTAATTTCAAAAGAAGAAAATCCTTACAACTTGAGCCTTGATGTTGCACAGGACTTTCCGGGGTCCGAAGTAGGAGTCTCCTTTACTTTGATAAGCTCTACACTCCTCCAACCAAGATGAATAGAGGTATGTATTCTTTCCTCACAAAAGTCTTAATTAACTGAGTCTGAATCTCAACAGCACTTAACCTCAAATCTTCTTAAGCTTGACCTCCTTTTGAGGCTACCCAATGCCTCTTTTTATAGTGGAAAAGAGGAGGTTTTTTGTTCCAAGTATGAAGGGATAGAATCCTCCTTCAAAGGGATAAGCTCCTCACATCAAGGGGTTAGCTCCATAAGGTAAGGGATTCATGCACCTCACAAGAGCGGTTCTGCCACCACAAGATCCATTCTAGAAGCTTCCAGAATTTACTTTTATTGAGATTTTTGGAATTTAATTGCGCATTATTGATCTTACAGGGGTTCTCACCTTTAACACAGATAAAGTGCGTTCAGGTACGTAAGAGAGCTGAACATTAGGTGCGGGACCGTAGGAAAGATAGAGAGAAAGTGCGACACCAAAGTTTAGAAGATTTTTAGGAACTTTTCTTTGATTTTCAAGGCTTGATATGAGGAACTGATATGTTAGACTTACAAAGGGAGAAGTATGAGTAATAATGAGCTCATACACATAGTAGAATGTCAAGATGACAATTTTTAGTGTAACAGATTGCCCCCTAAAGTGCAAAGTCTGGAATAGATGAAACTGAAGTCTGTCATATATGAAGAGTGCAGTACTTTATCATTTCAAGGATCATCCTGTGGACACCCTAGTCGGAACCTGTAGAAACATTCAATGCAATATATATATGTAATCATATCATCGCTGAGGTAGGAATTCCCATACTCAGATAAAAAACTAACTAAACTTGTTATGATACAGAAATGATTTTAATATTACATCAATAGTGTAGACATAGCATGGGCGCAACCATCTGTAATGAATAGTCTACTGTATAATAATAAAACTCCTCACAACCTGGATAGTGGAAACTAGATCCAGGGTCTTGATTTATGCTTCCCGAACTAGTACGATTCTATCCATGCGATTAAATGTGTTGAAATCAAACATGGTAGAAACCACTTGATTACCAGTCAATGATGTAAACTGTTAACAAGTGTGAGAGTAACCACCAGTAATGTCAATGGCTCTCAAAGTACTTAGTACAATCCATGAAATGTGAATGAATGAGCTGAAGTCGAACATGTCACGGAATCATTCGATCGAAGGTCAATGATGCAACCTGTCGTCGAAGGCGAGAAACCTGCCATTGAGGCATGTAGATTTCAAGGTACTGACGATTTCTAGATCAACTTCCTAGATAATGAACTGTCGTCGATAGAAAGTGATCCGTCGTAGGCAAGCCCACAACACGAAATCATAGATCAATCTTTGAAGAAATATCTTGGAAAGGACTGACTCAGGGATGGTCAAAATGGATGACAAATATTTCGCAAATGAATGGTTTATTTGAACTGTCCTCTTGAACACATAACGACACTGCAGA
The DNA here is from genome assembly GCA_034641835.2 of Pinus albicaulis. Classification (NCBI taxonomy): domain Eukaryota; kingdom Viridiplantae; phylum Streptophyta; class Pinopsida; order Pinales; family Pinaceae; genus Pinus; species Pinus albicaulis. The sequence continues at coordinate 92,715,583 of CM076582.1, forward strand.
TGGTTTGGTGACAATTGACCCAAAGCTAATACTTAGAAACCGGCTGACGAATTTCAATGTGGTTTGATTAACTATTAGGCAAAGGATTTCCCCAACCCAGGTGAACAAAAAGTGTCGTGTTCAAGAGTGGTTAACGGTTTTTCAAATAATCAAAATACAACAAACAGGTTCATTTTTATCTCTTTTCCCCCACCATTTCTGGCAAGTACCTCTTTATTTTTGACAAGCTTGAGGAGGATAACATTTGCTTGTTTATAAGCTCATCCTTCGGATGAGTCCAAATTAGTTTAAGATTTGAACCCTAAGAAGGAGTGGTTCGTTCCTGTTTAAAATTGAACAAGTCATTTACTGTTAAATATTAATGAGTCCAGTATAGGAGAAACTTGGTGTTTTTCAATTTTAGGGAGTCAGAAGAAAAAACTTAAGAAAACTCCATGGGTGTACTTTTTCGTAAATTTAGTCTCTCGAGCCCGAAAAAGGATAAAATAATGCGGGAGAGAAATCTATTGACCGTAATTAGTCAACGTATACCTTTTTCGTAAATAGTCCATTTCAGTCCGTAAAAGGGGTAAACTTATACTGAAGGGACGATTATTCATTTACTTTAACGAGTTCGAATAATCAAGTACTCGGCAATATTTTCATGTTTAGAGAGTCTGAAAAGGGCTTAAAAGAGAACTCAAATTTTCACTTTTTCGTAAGATTTAACGAGTTCGAAAAAAGGGATAAAAATGTACTCATGGTTTTCACTTTTTCATAAGTTTTAAAGAGTTTGAAAAAGGGATAAAAATATACTCCTGTGGCCGACTTTCAATTTAATTTACGAGTAGGAAAAGACGGAAAGAACTCGGCATTTTCATGTGTTTTATGAGAATGAAAGATAGCAAAATAATCTCGAGATTTTCATGAGTTTAACGAGTCTTGAAAATAATAACCGCAATTGACTCAAGATAGGTTTCATTTTTACAAAAGCTTGAAATAGAGAAAAACTATGCTTCAAAGTGGTTTCATTTTTACACAAGCTTTAAAAAGAGAGAAAATTGTGCTTGATGCCCCCTAAGTGTAACTGCTAGATCACATGCCCCCCAAGCTTCATTTCATTCAACTAAATACACTGCTAGTAATTAATAGCTAGATGGAATGAAGGTTCATTTACAAGATCATATGAAAGAGCCATCCTAAAACTGTAAGAAAATTATGCAAAAACTGAAATAACTAACCTAAGTATACGACTTAACATTTACGAGATCTAGTCAAAGACTCGACTCAATTAGGGGAGAATTTGTTTCATTTTTTAACGAGCTTTACACAGGAAAATAACTATGCTCATGGCAACGTGTTTCATTTTTAACGAGGTTGACACGGTAAAAGGAACTTTCCTCATCTACATGTTTAATTTTTTAACGAGGTTGACACAGTAAAAGAAAATATCCTCGTAGCTACTGTCTACAATCTACCTATATAACCTACTGATTCATTTTTTTTTTTAATGAGGTTGACACAGGAAAAGAACTGTCCTCATACCTGATTCATGTTTTAACGAGGTTGAATCAGTAACAGGAACTATCCTCATACCAACTGATTCATTTTTTAATGAGGTTGACTCAGTAACAGGAACCATCCTCAGAAACTATTGATTCATTTTTTAACGAGGTTGACACAGTAAAAGGAACTATCCTTGGACCCACTGATTCATTTTTTAACGAGGTTGACACAGTAAAAGGAACTATCCTCGGAAACTACTTATTTCTAATCTATCAATCTACTCTCTACAATCTACCTACTGATTTATTTTTTAATGAGGTTGACACAGGAAAAGAACTTTCCTCATCGCCGACTGATTCATTTTTTAACGAGGCTAACACAGTAAAAGGAACTCTCCTCAAAGACATGTTTCATTTTTTTAAAGAGGTTTACACAGTAACAGGAACTATCCTCAAACTCACTGATTCATTTTTTAACGAGGTTGACACAGTAAAAGGAACTTTCCTCAGACTCACTGATTCATTTTTTAACGAGGTTGACACAGTAAAAGGAACTTTCCTCAGACCAAATGATTCATTTTTTAACGAGGTTGACACAGTAAAAGGAACTATCCTCGGAAACTTTATCATGGCTTCCAACTGGAAGCAACACATGTCAATGGACGCACCTCGATCATGGCTTCCAAGAGGTCTTCATCAGAAGGAAGAATAGTTCTCTGGAAGGAACACATGTGAAGGGACTCAAAAGGGATAAGAACATCGTGTTCAAATAATCCCATAGAGTTTTCCATGTCAATTACTAGATCTAATTCAAAGGAAGATGAGCAAATAGTGAGAGGCTCACTTACATCGGTAACTGAAAACATGGGACTAGTTGCCACATAATTAACCCGTGGCGGGGTAGATACCACTTTAGAATCAGGAACATTCAGGGATGTCGGATTATTGGTAGTTGAGACAAGACTAGGGAACGCAAGCTGGTCTACAGTCACAATATTACCATTGTGAGGGAAAGACATCACGCGAAAGAGTGTCGATACGACAGCTTTCATTTCATAAACATAGTCTCGCCCAAGGAGTAAATTGAAATCCAAGGGACCACGAACTACCATAAGATCAATACAGACAGTTTTACCTTCCAAAGTAATAGAGAACTTAGGAAGGATCCCTAAAGGTTCACTAATGGTTCTTTTAAAAGCTTTCAAATTATGCGTAATAGGCACAAGCTGAGGGGAACCCAAATCTTTCCAAGAAATTGAGGATAAAATACTAATAGAAGCACCTTCATATACCTATGTACGGTGTATGTCCCTACTACCCAACTTCACAATGATTTTGAAAGGGATGGAGGAAGGAAGACGAGGTTCTGTCAGTCTATTCCAATCAAAGGAAAAGACCTCAGTACTTGGAGGGGGTTCTGTAGAAACAGGTGAAATGCCCCCTAGCATAGAAGATTCTGATGTAACAAGAAGAACCTGAGTAGTATGAAGTTCACTCTCTACAGGGAGAATGGGATCGACCGAATGTGAAATCTAATCGACCACTTGATCAACTAATGGATCATCAACCTGAGTGATATGAGTTTCACTCTCCAATGGAAGAGTGGGATCGACTGTACTTGAAATTAGATCAATCACTCCATCAGTTGACGATAGGTTGGGAGAAATTTTATGGTAACCAGTTGGAAATTCTTGCTGTGGAACAATAAGGTTTTCCAACAATTTTGAGGCTTCATCCATGTGAGGGAAAATGTGAGTTTGATGACTCCCTTTGCATAACTTACAAGGAAACCTAACTTTACCCTTTTTCCCAGGAACCTAACTATCATTGGTTGATGGATCAATGGAAAGTTGGTGAGATTTTTCTGACCATACTTCCAAGACATTTGGAATACCAGGACAATTGATAAGGAAGTGGTCACCCTTACAAATCCTGCAAGGGTATTTGGGTTTACGATGCATGTTGGAGGTTTCCTCAACACAACTAACACTTACAACCATGGTTGGTTGGTTGACTTCTTTCTTATCTTTCTTCTTCTTCTTCTTCTTCTTCCCTTTCTTCTTCTTCGTAGCCACCTGGTTACTAGCGTCAAGGCTTTTACCAAGCGAAGAGGAAGAAATGGAGGAAGAAATATTAGGCGAAGAAGGTAAAGGGTCAATAGAAGGTTGGTGATGTTGAGATGGTGAACTCTGTTGAAGTGAAGCATCTGGTTGAGATGGAACAATTGGAGTATTCGGGGCCAACGAAGTTGAAAATAACCATATCAGTAAACCTATTGTAAATCCAAGTAATGACAAAGTAGCCATATAAGGAGGACCAACATTTCCAAAGCAAGGAAAATTACTAGGATTCTCATTAAGAGGGGTTCCTTGGTTGGTAAATTCTGGAACAGTTTCCATTATATTCAACTTCAGTGAATTTTATTAACAATTTAAAACTAAAATTAACAATTCACAATTCACACCTATGGTCTCTAAAAGTAAAAACAAACAAATTAACACGCGCTATCAAATCTAGGAGTCAAACCAGACACAAACAGTAACTTCCCGTACTAAAAACACTAGTTGGTGATGAAATCCAACTTAGTAAAATTTAATACAGAAAGGGCAGTTGGAAAAATTACCCCGACAACCTGCTTAATGAAATAGACTGGCACAATTTTCTTCACAAAACCATCTCGAGTGAAGAAGACCTGCCAGAGAGTCCAAGTGAGTCTAGTCGACGTCTGCTCCAGGTACAGTGAGATCTTTCCTTCATCGTCACCTTAGGAAATAATCTTAAGTCTATGGACACTAAGGTTACCAACAATAACAAATATAACTGGGGGAACAGTCTACGATCCGATCCCACGCGCAAGGGCAGAGTAACAAAGCTCAATCCCCTTGAAGGTTCCTCGACATGGTCAATCCGAGGTTTACCGACAAGCGACCCCAGGCTCCTCGACAATGGTTAATCTGAGGTTTACCGTTTGTAATGCACGCAAAATCTTCTATCTTCCCCAATGAAATAGAATTGATTGTTTCAAAGGTTCGGACATGATCTCATGATTGACTTCTTTAAGAGAAGCTTCCCATATTATACAAATTAAAATTGGATTTATTTCCTACCACAAGATTTATCTACTTGTTTTTTTCTACTATCTTGGAGAGTTAATTACTCCCTACTCCAAGATACTAGCCTAATTTATATTGGTGATAAGAGCCCTAAAAATGTAAAAATTAATAGATGAATTTTAATTAAGCACTGTGTTATTTAGGCTATTATTACTCAAAAGGGTAAATGGATACGAAACTGATGGTGTTATGACCTGACCCAAAACTGAATGCAATCGAATATGATAATGTAATATTTTCAATTCGATGAATCCTAACTAAAGTAAGGAGAGAGTTTCCATCCACTTCCAACAATGCAAAGATTGATAAATAAGAGAAAATATAACAAATTCTCTAATGCACTAATTTCATCAAAAAAAAATAATGCAAATCAATACAAAATAATTTTTTGTTTTTGTGTTTTTAAAACAAGCATAAAAACATCTAAATTCAAATCAAAGAAAATTGATCTAAATCTATGATTGATTTTTCAGAATGTAAACTATGCATTTTTAATCTATGCACAATTCACTTGAAATGTAATCTATGCACATTTTTCATTCATATTCTGAAAATGAGAATTCTAATTATGAAAATGTTATCAATGCAAGAGAATTCTCAAACACAAGATGATTCTAATGTAATCTAAGAACCAATCAAGTGCAAGTCAAGAAAATCGGGTGAGAGTTCCAAAGATCAAAAACACTCAAAGGCGATTAACACTCATACACTCAAAAGCAAAAAGATGCAAAATTGTGGAAAGACTAAGACAAACCTCCAAGTAATGACCAAAGGAAATAAAATTAAGAATTTCTCAAAAAAGAGACTCAAAACACCCAATTAACTTAATGGAGATTGATGAGATGAAGAATTGCTGAAAGAAACTCATAAACAAGGCTTTTTGACAGAAAAATACAGATCTGGGTAGATGCTAAGAATCCTAAATTAAATCTAAACAAAACAAAAAAAAAAATATGAAGTTTTTCCAAAATTTTAATAGGGTCCACAGGCTCCCAGAAGTAACAGGTGTGGTCCCACACTATTTACTTAAGGAAAGTGCGAAACTTCCCGCATTGTGCAAAAGAGTGAAGTGCGGTCCCCAAAAAAGTTCAAGAAAAACATAAAATATTTCAAAATTTTCAAAAACATAGAAAACCTAAGCTACCCAGGTAGATATCCATCAATCAAAAAACAGGATAAACTTTTCCTCAAATCAAAATAAAAGAGAACCAAAAACAACAAGTTCTTTCCCCAATGGAGTCGCCAATTTGTTGGAGGATTAATCCGTCTTGCGGACAAGACTGATCTCCCTAGTACTAAAAGTATCTAGCAACAAACATCCAAATAAAATAATATTTCTCTAAGCATATATGATCCATGAAAAGCTCTATAGAGGTGTAAAAGACTTACCGTATGTCCAGCCCTTGTTTGAAGTCGTTGTTGTCCCTTGTGCACTTGAAGGAGTTTTCCTCGTAAACCTGCAATCACAAACAATAAAAAAATTACATAGCACTTGTATAGAAATCATCATAAGCCATTCTTATCATAGTGATCAAGGAATCTATTAAATAAACCATGAATAGACAGCTTATTGAGAAAAATGAGTATATTTGTATTAATTTCAAAAGAAGAAAATCCTTACAACCTGAGCCTTGATGTTGCACAGGACTTTCTGGGGTCTAAAGCAGGAGTCTCCTTTACTTTGATAAGCTCTGCGCTCCTCCAAACAAGACAAATAGAGGTATGTAATCTTTCCTGACAAAAGTCTTAATTAACTGAGTCTGAATCTCAACAGCACTTAACCTCAAATCTTCTTAAGCTTGACCTCCTTTTGAGGCTACCCAATGCCTATTTTTAGAGTGGAAAAGAGGAGGTTTTCTGTTCCAAGTATGAAGGGATAGAATCCTCCTTCAAAGGGATAATCTCCTCACATCAAGGGGTTAGCTCCATAAGGTAAGGGATTCATGCACCTCACAAGAGCGGTTCTGCCACCAAAAGATCCATTCTAGAAGCTTCCAGAATTTACTTTTATTGAGATTTTTGGAATTTACTTGTGCCTTATTGATCTTACAGGGGTCCGCACCTTTAACACAGATAAAGTGCGTTCAGGTACGCAAGAGAGCTGAACATTAGGTGCGGAACCATAGTCAAGATAGAGAGAAAGTGCGACACCAAAGTTTAGGAGATTTTTAGGAACTTTTCTCTGATTTTCGAGGCTTGATATGAGGAACTGATATGTTAGACTTGAAAAGGGAGAAGTATGAGTAATAATGAGTTCATACACATAGTATAATGTCAAGATGACAATTTTTAGTATAACATAGACAGATGCTCAAGAAGCAGAGACGGTGGCAAAGTCGGATAGAAGGACCATATTCATGCTAACAGGAAATCTCACCCTTGAGGTTAAGCAAACCTTGGCAAGGTCTCAACTGCACTTAATCAATACAAACATGAAACATCAGGAAGAATTCCTGAAAGCCCCCAAACAAGTCATAGAAGTTATTACAACAGAGCCTACAACGAGACAGAGACGACCTCTGAGAACTAAAAAATCCAATCTGGAAATTTAATAATGAGGATAAAATTTTCATCAATAGTGTCTTTTACAGCAACCAACTTTGCAAGCTTGGAGATGGAGATTGCCTCCATTAGTCTACAAGAAAATGAGCCAAAGTAGCTGACTGCCAATGCCAATCAAAATGAAGACCAGCAACAGTAATACCCTAGGCCAGCTTACCAGAAAGCAGCAAACAATGACATGACATTGATCAAGGTTTAATTTTTGTTTGGAGATTACCAAGGCCAAAAGGCACACGATAAAGATTTAGTAAAGCGTTTTGTTATGTTTAAGAAAAAATTTCAAGCAGAAAAAATTGTATGCAAAGAAAATGAGGGGTAAAATCTTCTCAATGACTATATATATAGAATAGCTACCCCCTACAGACTCCCTGACAATCTAGCACTGGGGTAGTTTTGTACATCTATGGTAATTATAATGTCAAAATAATGAAAAAAAATTTCCACCAAAAAAAAACAAACCAGCAGGACACACCACAAACTTGACATGGTTAATGAATTCTATGAGAGGATATTTTATGCCACCTGGGTTAACTTGCCCACCAAACATTGCCCTTTTTTATGTGAATATAAAACTTCTCCCCATCCAAAAAGACCATTACTAAGTTTAGCTCTGGTTAATTCTAATGATGAGTGAGGGGATGACTAATACATGCTTATCTTTGTAATCTCAATATGTCATTAAGGATACATAATAGTTTTTATCTCTGCCATCGAAAGGTAGCTCTGAAGCATATGGTTTGTGCACAATATAGGGACACATGGGTCAAATCTTGAAGGTGATTAGGTGCATCTTGGAATTTGGATGATTTCAGATTCCAAAAGGACGAAATGCCAACTCAAACACAAGGTTTTTTGGGGTTCTGTTATTTTAAAATAAATAGAAACATTTGACTTATTTCAGAAGCCAATGGAGGGTCCAAACAAACTTCTGATGTATGGTGTGCAAGAGAAGATATCTCAGATATAAAGGAGGTTTGATCATAAAAAATATTAAGATGTCCACAATTTTGTAATCTTCTAGACAGTTTCTTTCAAATATGCTGCTACAAGGCTTCAAGATTACTATATAGCAGTGTTATCACTATGATGTGTCTGAGTGTCACATTTTTTTCACCCTATTAATTTTTCATGGTCAATCTGCCACAAGATGGAGTTCTAAGCTAGTTTTATACCATGTCTTCAATTTGATAAAAATGTTGTGAACCGACTATATATGGTGGGTTGTGGATGCATGTTTAAAGGCCTACACATCTATACTCCATTTTATGGCATCTGAATTATTTAGATGCACTGAACTCTTAGACATAATTTAACCATTGTGATTGCGGAAACTGTTAATAATAATTATACATGATTAACTGTACAAGCATAAAGTCTGTTCCAAGTGCCTCCCATATTAAAAATTTATATACGAAACTTTATTGTATTTGTAAGACATTGAAGTACTCGGAATGATTTATTGACATTTTCTTTGGTTGTATTGAAAATTGTTGGAATACAACTGGGTAAAGGGAAGGCAGACTCATCTCATTCTTTTTGTTTTATTGGATATGTTGTGCTTTTCTTTGATTGGTTTTGATTTTTCTATATAGTTGCTGAGTTGATATTACTTTTTTAAATTTCAATTGCACAGGCTTCCTCAGATGTTGAAGTGGAAAAGGTAAGAAATAAACTTGAGAAGCAAGCAGATGAATCTGAGGAAGCATTTAAGCAATCCCTTGATGCTTTCAAGGAACAGGATTCTAGAATGCAGGCAATTTCAAAAGAGGCATATGCTGTCTATGCTGAAAAAGAAAAGGTAGTGTTAAAGGATATGACAGAGTAGTTGAAACTACAATAAGAAAATATGAGAGCAGTTTTAACTTCAACTGCTGAGGAAATCCATGTAAAGGGAAAAGAAAATTTGTCAATTTGGGTTGAAAATGTTCCTGAGACTGTGAAGGATGTAGCTGAAACTGCTTTTGGTGTTCACCTAGATGATGTCTAAAGTTCATGAATTTTTCCTTGGTATTCCATATTGTAAGAGTGCTAATTTTTTTCTCTATTATGGTGTTTATGTTTATGAGATTGCTATATAGTTGCTGAGCTGATATTACTTTTCTTAATTTCAATTGTGCAGGCTTCCTCAGATGTTGAAGTGGAAAAGGTAAGAAATGAACTTCATGAGAAGCAAGCAGATGAATCTGAGGAAGCATTTAAGAAATCCCTTAATGCTTTCAACGAACAGGCTTCCAGAATGCAGGAAATTTCAAAAGAGGCATATGTTGTCTATGCTGAAAAAGAAAAGATAGTGTTAAAGGATACAACAGAGAAATTGAAACTATAGTAAGAAAATATGAGAGTAGTTTTAACTTCAACTACAGACGAAATTCATGTAAAGGGAAAATAAAATTTGTCAATTTGGGTTGAAAATGTTCCTGAGACTGTGAAGGATGTAGCTGAAACTGCTTTTGGTGTTCACCCAGATGATCTTAAAAACAAGCCTAAAGTTCATGAATTTGGCCTTGGTATTCCATATGGTAAGAAAGCTAATTTTATCTTTGTTATGGTGTTTATGTTTATGATATTCATTTTCCAGTTAGCACTACAATCTTGCCATGGTAGATATGATATTGAAATGAGCATGCAACAAACATTACACAGCAATAATACTTGGAAGTATCATTCTGAGCGAGAAAATTATGAGAGCTCTTTATTTTTGCTAGAAAATCAGTTGTTGCAACTGTTCACGTGATGCAGGTGCACTTCTTTTTTTGGGGGGTTTTCTTTCATTTCTCATAACTGGAAGCATTCCTTCTGTTCGTTTTGGAGTCATCCTATGTGGGATACACCTAGCTGCGAGCATTTCAAGCCTTAAGGCCTGAAAGAAGGGTGATTCGTCCATTCCCTTTGTGAAAGGAAAAGCTAGTTAGAGACCTCTCTAATAACAACCTTCTTCTTTCCATTTTTTTAAAGCTTGGTAGTAACAAAATTTTGACTGTTTATATCATGGCCAATAGAATGCTAGATTTGAAAATTGACATATAAGCTAGTTAATATGTTAGTGACATGTGACTATATTAATATTATTAGAAGACAAACTGTAAGCATTAAAAATTAGGAGACATTTTTTTTTCTCAAAACTGAAAGAGGATTAATGTCATTCTCATCTCTCTTCAATTTGATACCTGGAGATAAGTAATTTTAAGACTGATATGAAATATTGAACCTTTATTTGCTGATGAAGAAACCTTTACTCTGCCTTTTAAGCAGCTTCTGATTATGAAGCCCTACTTTCAGATGAAGATAAACTCTTCCTAAGACTACTCCTATTGTAAGAGATTCATACTTGATGAAGTAAGAAGTTTGATAACAAATGATGACTTTCTTTACTGTTGGAATGCTCTTATATCACAAGAATTCAACGACTGTTTTGAAGAGAGTGCCACTGAGTATAGATTTAAATTCTACTTCTCATACTTAATAAAACATCTTTAAGAGACATGGCAGCTTCATCAATCTAGAGGTAGGATTGGCTGGGACTTCAAGTAAGCGAATAAGCTACCAACAGTTGGTCCAATTCCACGCATTGAAATTTACTCAAGATCTGTTCATAATAATTAAGAAAACATACCTCTAAAATTTTCATTTTCAATTTCTAGAGAACAACTATTTTCATGTTATTGACTCATTACTATATGAAAACTAACATCTACAAATTTCGTTCAAAAAGAAAGTTCCACCATCCAAAAGATAGGTTGGCAACCTTAAAATCAGAGGAGAATGTTGATGGAAGTGAGGTACTCAATTCAGCGTGTGTTTTCATCCATTATTTTTTGTCTTCCATTTAATATGATATGAAATCAATCCTTAAATTTATATGCTCTTGCCTTTGCAGGTCAAACCTGCTACTATTTCACTACCAGAGAGGCCTCGGAGCCTGAGTGCGCTGTAAGATACTCAGTGATGAGTTTTGTGTTTTCATGTTCTACAGTTGTTTCTAATCGGATTATATTTTTGCTTTTGGAACTATTGGTTTACTGAATTTCTTGTTGGGGATCTCAGTTTTTTGTCAAGAGAGGTATTTTCAAGTATATGGTGCCAAGTGTAAGTTTGATCTTCCAAAGCACAAAAGGGAATCTTTAAAAATATTAGAACACAAAGGGGATGGGGATGCTGCTGTAAGTGTAGGAATATAGGAAGAAGGGGTTTCTGGAGTTGTAAATGTAAAAACAGTGGTTGCACCTATAAAGAATGCTATCATGCACAATTCCAAGGGCTTACCAATTAGACCTGTGAGTATTTGTTTGGATTTATATATTGCTTAATGTATGGATAAAGGAGTCTGTCATCAGTAATTGCGAATTAAATTTTTGTCATTTCAAAGTCACTTTGAGTTACTGTGTTATATGGTTATTAGTGTTGTCTAGATATCTCCAATGATGAAAACCTGGGTTGGACTTCCCTTATGTGTTCTGCTTGATGTAATTCATTGTAATCTGGTTGGCTTCATTGCCTTCTACGTCTATACTTGTGGTTTTGTATTGAGATTGTTCGAGATTGCTGTCAGTGTTTTTCACTTCTGAGAATGCTTTGGTTTTGTTTTGCTCTAATTATGTGTTGATTTTTTTTAAAAAATCAATGCCTATTATACAATTTCAAGGACTGTTGTAACTCCTCACATAATTCTTTAAAGGGTGCTAGCTCATTGGAAGAGCACCTGCCATGCAGGAGGTTGGTGGTTCAATTCCACTGTACCCTAACATGAATTATTCAATGATATTTTTGATTTTTTTAATTAAATATTTTTATATTGATTTATTTTAATGGTGAGATATTTTTCTGGGTTCATTGTTTTATATTGTCTCTACAGAGACAATAGATAGGATTAAAGACATTTCCTCCATAAATACAATACGTCTTTAATTCCAACTATTGTCTTTGGAGAGAAAAAAATGAAATTGTCTCAACTTAAAAAAATCTACCCAAGAATTGTCTTCAAACCCCCCTTTGTGTTGTAGTGCAACTATTGTCTTAGGAGAGACAAAAATGAAAATGTCTCTGGAGAGACAAAAATGATTGTGTTATATATTGTTTTTATAGAGACAATATTTTAAGACAATTTAATTTTAAGACGATTTAATTTGAGATACCCGCTTAAAGACAATATTGAAGATAATACAAAAGTTTTCTTTTGTCCCAAATTAAGACAATTTACCCAAAAATTGTCTTAAATATTGTCTTAAAACCCCCCTTTATGTTGTAGTGATATAATTAGATAATGATGGTTGTATAGAGGCATAATAACCATGTGTTGATTATGCATATTTTTTTGGACATTTGTTAATTCAATTGTTTGAATGGTACATATGATGAGTGCATAATTAATGGATAAAATTCATGTCAAGAGTATTATTATGATTAAAAATTATTAACCAAGAAGGGTCTCACTTACTAGAAAAAGTTAGTATAATTTAATTTATTTAATTTCATCTTTAGAACCTTACTCTCAACCTATAATCAAAACTAGATTAGAGAATATGTCATAATTAATTACTCAAGTTGTTCAACTACCTAAACACTTTGATGGATTATAAAAGAGAAAGAGGAATATGAAGTGGATATACTATTTGGTGATGCCTAAGATATATTCCACACAAATTCTGATCGTTTTATTTTTCAAACTTCTGAGCTTATTATAAATTAGCAATTATTGTAGATGAGTTAAATTTATTTTGATTTCAAATTTATGAATTAAACATATAAAATAGATTTTTTTTTATAACTATATTGATATGTCATAACTTTATTTAGTATAAATCCATCATAATTTTGAACTATATAAAAATTGAAAATAAATTGTAAAATATAATAATTTTCTAAATATAAATATATCAAAGTAAATCAATTTTTACTTTAAACTTAATGAATATGGTATTAAAAATGAATATATGCCATTTATAGACTTTATGTTGAGTATGAAATGAGTCACAGATTTTCCTAGTACTAACTAAAAGCTATGTATCTATCATATGTCAAAAAGATGCAAATTTCTACTTAGGTTATATATATATATATATATATATATATATATATATATATATATATATATATATATATATATATATATATATATATATATATATATATATATATATATATTCATTTATTCTTCATCCCTTTTGGTACACTAGTTCATAAAATATGTATGTGTCACTTATTAATTACATGTTCAATTTGAGAGAAATTATGATTCTACCTTATAGTGACTAACACATCATTGAAATGTTTTAACCAAGATTGATCTTAAGAGTTAGATCCATCCTAATTCAAGAGGATATATTTCTAGAAATGTAAAAAAATCACCTATAATGTTGCAATTCCTCTCAACCCATCATAAATATCAGATGATGGACTTATGTTTAAATTTCATTTGCTAACTTTATATTAAGCATTGAATGATTAATACTTCTCTCATATATTATAGAAAATTACATATTTTCTTAATATATTAAATATTTTTCACATTTAATTGCTTTTTAATTTTATATATATATATATATATATATATATATATATATAATTGATATTAAAATAATTTATTTAATATAAATATTGAAACATTTAATTTATAATCTATATTATAATATTTATTACATTATTTGTTTAATATGACGTGTCAATCATAAAAATGGATGAAATTAAATAGAAAACACATATTTACAATATAAGATTTTTTATTTTTAACTATATATATTTTTGGAAAAAAATTATATAATTATTTAATTTGACTGGGTATCAAATATTTTGATTGATGTTGAATTTTTTTTATTAGTGCTATTTTTTGATTTGTAAAGTTGTCATATCAACATTTTATGTAATTTTAAAATTCTATTATTTTATTATTTTATAATATTGACATATGAATAGTGATAATGCATCATATTACAGAAAATCATACTAATAAACAAAATGCATCCATTTACTATATATAAAATATTTTTCTTTTAAGTACTTTTATATAAAAATTAATAAAAAATTATTTTTTTTAAAATTAACATTGAAATCTTTTCATTGATATTGAAATTTTTAATTATTAATATTTTTATATTTTTATAATATTTTATATCAACCAAATATTAAATATAACATAAATTACATATCTTTATCTTTTATATTTAATAGTATTTTTTTCATATATAAAATAATATTAAAAAAACTTAGTAAATATCTATATCACAATAAAAAAAAACGAACCCCGATAAGGATAAATTTTTAAATATAATTTTGATTTTTTTTTTGATTGGTGACAATGGTGGTACTTTTGGGATTCTACAATTTTTTATAACACTGAAATATGAACGGTGATATTTCACCCTAATGCAGATTAGCATGTGCTGCACTTGTAGCTCCCGTAATAAATTACAGGTGGCCTAGCTTCCCTGATAATTTATCAAAAAAAAACTTATTATCGGCAACCCTTACGGGATCAATGGGCGCTTAGGGTTCGTAATACACCGCTTGGCTGACTTATTGGTGGATGACTCAAAAGTGATTCCCGTCTTCCAGCACTATTCAGGGAACATGGAAGTCTCTAAACTGGCATGATAGAGATCTAGTCACTAAAATTGCTGCAAGCCAAAGGTCTACTCATGTACTTAATTTTTCCTAGTTCCAAGCGTTAGGTCTATAAAAAAATTACATATAATGGTTTATATCTGAAGTGTTTTAATCTATCTTACTTCACTATGATTTTATATTTGATGTTTTTAACTATCTTGTTAAAATATATAATTACTTCCTCATGCAGAAGTTAGACAAATAGTTAAGTGGAGTTAGTTGAGTTGAGTTTCAGTTATATTTGGTGAGCGAGTTAAACAGTGAGTTAAGCGAGCTAATTAAGTTCAGTTATGAGTGACAGTGTGTGCATGTCAATTAGATTAAATACCCTTCACGGGTTCATTGTTTTAAGAGAGATCAAGAGAGTTTTATGATTCAGAGTTTTGTGATTAATAGAAGAGCAGCAGCTCATTGTTCGTGTGTGAAATATTCGTGTTATTTGTGTGATTGAATCCTCTGTCTCTCCAACAGATTGGTATCAAAGCTGAGGAAGAATCAAAGATCCGTGGGTGAGCAGAGCCCGTAAGCAGGACAAAAGCAAAAGGCCGAAATTTTTTTTTACCAAAAAAAAATAAAAAAAAATTTACCCGCGGTTCGCACGTTTTTAGTGCAAAACCTGCGGAGATCCGCAAGGAAAGTCCGCAATTTCTCTCAACATATACTGCGGACCACAGGACACACCACAAACTTGACATGGTTAATGAATTCTATGAGAGTGGATATTTTATGCCACCTGGGTTAACTTGCCCACCAAACATTGCCCTTTTCTACGTGAATAGAAAAATTCTCCCCATCCAAAAAGACCATTACTAAGTTTGGCTCTGGTTAATTCTAATGATGAGTGAGGGGATGACTAATACATGCTTATCTTTGTAATCTCAATATGTCATTAAGGATACATAATAGTTTTTATCTCTGCCATCGAAAGGTAGCTCTGAAGCATATGGTTTGTGCACAATATAGGGACACATGGGTCAAATCTTGAAGGCGATTAGGTGCATCTTGGAATTTGGATGATTTCAGATTCCAAAAGGACGAAATGCCAACTCAAACACAAGGTTTTTTGGGGTTCTGTTATTTTAAAATAAATAGAAACATTTGACTTATTTCAGAAGCCAATGGAGGGTCCAAACAAACTTCTGATGTATGGTGTGCAAGAGAAGAGATCTCAGATATAAAGGAGGTTTGATCATAAAAAATCTTAAGATGTCCACAATTTTGTAATCTTCGAGACTGTTTCTTTCAAATATGCTGCTACAAGGCTTCAAGATTACTGTATAGCAGTGTTATCACTATGATGTGTCTGAGTGTCACTTTTTTTCACCCTATTAATTTTTCATGGTCAATGTGCCACAAGATGGAGTTCTAAGCTAGTTTTATACCATGTCTTCAATTTAATAAAAATGTTGTGAACCGACTATATATGGTGGGTTGTGGATGCATGTTTAAAGGCCTACACATCTATACTCCATTTTATGGCATCTGAATTGTTTAGATGCACTGAACTCTTAGACAGAATTTAACCATTGTGATTGCGGAAACTGTTAATAAGAATTATACATGATTAACTGTGCAAGCATAAAGTCTGTTCCAAGTGCCTCCCATATTAAAAATTTATATACGAAACTTTATTGTATTTGTAAGACACTGAAGTACTCGAAATGATTTATTGACATTTTCTTTGGTTGTATTGAAAAATGTTGGAATACAACTGGGTAAAGGGAAGGCAGTCTCATCTCATTTTTTTTGTTTTATTGGATATGTTGTGCTTTTCTTTGACTCGTTTTGATTTTTCTATATAGTTGCTGAGTTGATATTACTTTTTTAAATTTCAATTGCACAGGATTCCTCAGATGTTGAAGTGGAAAAGGTAAGAAATTAACTTGAGAAGCAAGCAGATGAATCTGAGGAATCATTTAAGCAATCCCTTGATGCTTTCAAGGAACAGGATTCTAGAATGCGGGAAATTTCAAAAGAGGCATATGTTGTCTATGCTGAAAAAGAAAAGGTAGTGTTAAAGGATATGACAGAGTAGTTGAAACTACAATAAGAAAATATGAGAGCAGTTTTAACTACAACTGCTGAGGAAATCCATGTAAAGGGAAAAGAAAATTTGTCAATTTGGGTTGAAAATGTTCCTGAGACTGTGAAGGATGTAGCTGAAACTGCTTTTGGTGTTCACCCAGATGATGTCTAAAGTTCATGACTTTTTCCTTGGTATTCCATATTGTAAGAGTGCTAATTTTTTCTCTATTATGGTGTTTATGTTTATGAGATTGCTATATAGTTGTTGAGTTGATATTACTTTTTTTAATTTCAATTGCGCAGGCTTCCTCAGATGTTGAGGTGGAAAAGGTACGAAATGAACTTCATGAGAAGCAAGCAGATGAATCTGAGGAAGCATTTAAGAAATCCCTTGATGCTATCAAGGAACAGGCTTCTAGAATGCAGGCAATTTCAAAAGAGGCATATGTTGTCTATGCTGAAAAAGAAAAGATAGTGTTAAAGGATACAACAGAGAAATTGAACTATAGTAAGAAAATATGAGAGTAGTTTTAACTTCAACTACAGACGAAATTCATGTAAAGGGAAAAGAAAATTTGTCAATTTGGGCTGAAAATGTTCCTGAGACTGTGAAGGATGTAGCTGAAACTGCTTTGTGTGTTCACCCAGATGATCTTAAAAACAAGTCTAAAGTTCATGACTTTGGCCTTGGTATTCCATATGGTAAGAATGCTAATTTTATCTCTGTTATGGTGTTTATGTTTATGATATTCATTTTCGAGTTAGCACTACAATCTTGCCATGGTAGATATGATATTGAAATGAGCATGCAACAAACATTACACAGCAATAATACTTGAAAGTATCATTCTGAGCGAGAAAACTATGAGAGCTCTTTATTGTTGCTATAAAATTAGTTGTTGCAACTGTTCACGTGATGCAGGTGCACTTATTTTTTTGGGGGGTTTTCTTTCATTTCTCATAACTGGAAGCATTCCTTCTGTTCGTTTTGGGGTCATCCTATGTGGGATACACCTAGCTACGAGCATTTCAAGCCTTAAGGCCTGGAAGAAGGGTGATTCGTCCATTCCCTTTGTGAAAGGAAAAGCTAGTTAGAGACCTCTCTAATAACAACCTTCTTCTTTCAATTTTTTTTAAGCTTGGTAGTAACAAAATTTTGACTGTTTATATCATGGCCAATAGAATGCTAGATTTGAAAATTGACATATAAGCTAGTTAATATGTTAGTGACATGTGACTATATTAATATTATCACATTGAGGCTAGGGGTTAGGTAGTTAAATCCATTGTTGAAATGATTTGTATTGGAAAAAAATTACCAAGGATCTGGGTATTGGTACATAGGACAATTGGTGAAAATATTGGCAAATCGACAAACTGTAGCAAGCATTAAAAATTAGAAGACATTTTTTTTTTCTCAAAACTGAAAGAGGATTAATGTCATTCTAACCTCTCTTCAATTTGATACGCTGGAGATAAGTAATTTTAAGACTGATATGAAATGTTGAACCTTTATTTGCTGATGAAGAAACCTTTACTCTGCCTTTTAAGCAGCTTCTAATTATGAAGCCCTACTGTCAGATGAAGAGAAACTCTTCCTAAGACTACTCCTATTGTAAGAGATTCATACTTGATGAAGTAAGAAGTTTGATAACAAATGATGACTTTCTTTACTGTTGGAATGATCTTATATCACAAGAATTCAACGACTGTTTTGAAGAGAGTGCCACTGAGTATAGATTTAAATTCTACTTCTCATACTTAATAAAACATCTTTAAGAGACATGGCAGCTTCATCAATCTAGAGGTAGGCTTGGCTGGGACTTCAAGTAAGCGAATAAGCTACCAACAGTTGGTCCAATTCCACGCATTGAAATTTACTCAAGATCTCTTCATAATAATTAAGAAAACATACCTCTAAAATTTTCATTTTCAATTTCTGGAGAACAACGATTTTCATGTTATTGACTCATTACTATATGAAAAATAGCATCTACAAATTTCGTTCAAAATGAAAGTTCCACCATCCAAAAGATAGGTTGGCAACCTTAAAATCAAAGGAGAATGTTGATGGAAGTGAGGTACTCAAGTCAGCCTTTGTTTTCATCCATATTTTTTGTCTTCCATTTAATATGATATGAAATCAATCTTTAAATTTATATGCTCTTGCCTTTGCAGGTCAAACCTGCTACTATTTCACTAACACAGAGGCCTCGGAGCCTGAGTGCGTTGTAAGATACTCAGTGATGAGTTTTGTGTTTTCATGTTCTACAGTTGTTTCTAATCGGATTATATTTTTGCTTTTGGAACTATTGGTTTACTGAATTTCTTGTTGTGGATCTCAGTTTTTGTCAAGAAAGGTATTTTCAAGTATATGGTGCCAAGTGTAAGTTTGATCTTCCAAAGCACAAAGGGGAATCTTTAAAAATGTTAGAACACAAAGGGGATATGGATGCTGCTGTAAGTGTAGGAACATAGGAAGAAGGGGTTTCTGGAGTTGTAAATGTAAAAACAGTGGTTGCACCTATAAAGAATGCTATCATGCACAATTCCAAGGGCTTACCAATTAGACCTGTGAGTATTTGTTTGAATTTATCTATTGCTTAATGTATGGATAAAGGAGTCTGTCATCAGTAATTGCGAATTAAAATTTTGTCATTTCAAAGTCACTTTGAGTTACTGTGTTATATGGTTATTAGTGTTGTCTAGATCTCTCCAATGATGAAAACCTGGGTTGGACTTCCCTTATGTGTTCTACTTGATGTAATTCATTGGAATCTGGTTGGCTTCATTGCCTTCTACGTCTATACTTGTGGTTTTGTATTGAGATTATTCGAGATTTCTGTCAGTGTTTTTCACTTCTGAGAATGCTTAGGTTTTGTTTTGCTCTAATTATGTGTTGATTTTTTTTTTTTAAATCAATGCCTATTATACAATTTCAAGGACTGCCGTAACTCCTCACATAATTATTTAAAGGGTGCTAGCTCATTGGAAGAGCACCTGCCATGCAGGAGGTTGGTGGTTCAATTCCACTGTACCATAACATGAATTATTCAATGATATTTTTGATTTTTTTAATTAAATATTTTTATATTTATTTATTTTAATGGTGAGATATTTTTCTAGGTTCATTGTTTTATATTTTCTCTACAGAGACAATAGATAGGATTAAAGACATTGCCTCCATAAATACAATATGTCTTTAATTCCAACTATTGTCTTTGGAGAGAAAAAAATGAAATTGTCTCAACTTAAGAAAATCTACCCAAGAATTGTCTTAAAAACTCCCCTTTGTGTTGTAGTGCAACTATTGTCTTAGGAGAGACAAAAATGAAAATGTCTCTAGAGAGACAAAAATGATTGTGTTATATATTGTTTTTATAGAGACAATATTTTAAGACAATTTAATTTTAAGACGATTTAATTTGAGACACCCGCTTAAAGACAATATTGAAGATAATACAAAAATTTTCTTTTGTCCCAAATTAAGACAATTTACCCAAAAATTGTCTTAAATATTGTCTTAAAACCCCCCTTTATGTTGTAGTGATATAATTAGATAATGATGGTTGTATAGAGGCATAATAACCATGTGTTGATTATGCATATTTTTTTGGACATTTGTTAATTCAATTGTTTGAATGGTACATATGATGAGTGCATAATTAATGGACAAAATTCATGTCAAGAGTATTATTATGATTAAAAATTATTAACCAAGAAGGGTCTCACTTACTAGAAAAAGTTAGTATAATTTAATTTATTTAATTTCATCTTTAGAACCTTACTCTCAACCTATAATCAAAACTAGATTAGAGAACATGTCATAATTAATTACTCAAGTTGTTCAACTGCCTAACCAATTTGATGGAGTATAAAAGAGAAAGAGGAATATGAAGTGGATATACTATTTGGGGATGCCTAAGATATATTCCACACAAATTCTGATCGTTTTCTTTTTCAAACTTCTGAGCTTATTATAAATTAGCAATTATTGTAGATGAGTTAAATTTTTTTTGATTTCAAATTTATGAATTAAATATATAAAATAGAATTTTTTTTATATCTATATTGATATGTCATAACTTTATTTAGTATAAATCCATCATAATTTTGAACTATATAAAAATTGAAAATAAATAGTAAATTATAATAATTTTCTAAATGTAAATATATCAAAGTAAATCTATTTTTACTTTAAACTTAATGAATATGGTATTAAAAATAAATATATGCCATTTATAGACTTTATGTTGAGTATGAAACGAGTCATAGATTTTCCTAGTACTAACTAAAAGCTATGTATCTATCATATGTCAAAAAGATGCAAATTTCTACTTAGGTTTTATATGTATATGTATATGTATATGTATATGTATATGTATATGTATATATATATATCTATCTATATCTATATCTATATCTCTATCTATCTATCTATCTATCTATCTATCTATCTATCTATATTCTTGATCCCTTTTGGTACACTAGTTCATCAAATATGTATGTGTCACTTATTAACTCCATGTTGAATTTGAGAGAAATAATGATTCTACCTTATAGTGACTAACATATCATTGAAATATTTTAACCAAGATTGATCTTAAGAGTTAGATCCATCCTAATTCAAGAGGATATATTTCTAGAAATGTAAAAAAATCACCTCTAATGTTGCAATTCCTCTCAACACATCATAAATATTAGATGATGGACTTGTGTTTAAATTTCATTTGCTAACTTTATATTAAGCATTGAATGATTAATACTTCTCTCATAAATTATAGAAAATTACATATTTTCTTAATATATTAAATATTTTTCACATTTAATTGCTTTTTAATTATATATATATATATATATATATATATATATATATATATGTTTAATATGACTTGTCAATCATAAAAATGGATGAAATTAAATAGAAAACACATATTTACAATATAAGATTTTTTATTTTTAACTATATATATTTTTGGAAAAAATTTATATAATTATTTAATTTGACTGGGTATCAAATATTTTGATTGACGTTGAATTTTTTTATTAGTGCTATTTTTTGATTTGTAAAGTTGTTATATCAACATTTTATGTAATTTTAAAATTCTATTATTTTATTATTTTATTATTTTATAATATTGACATATGAATAGTGATAATGCATCATATTACAGAAAATCATACTAATAAACAAAATGCATCCATTTACTATATATAAAATATTTTTCTTTTAATTACTTTTATATAAAAATTAATAAACAATTATTTTATTTAAAATTAACATTGAAATCTTTTCATTGATATTGAAATTTTTAATTATTAATATTTTTATATTTTTATGAATATTTTATATCAATTAGATATTAAATATAATAAAAATTACCTATCTTTATCTTTTGTATTTAATAGTATTTTTTTCATATATAAAATAATATTAAAAAAACTTAGTAAATATCTATATCACAATAAAAAAAACGAACCTTGATTAGGATAAATTTTTAAATATAATTTTGATTTTTTTTTTGATTGGTGACAATGGTGGTACTTTTGGGATTCTACAATTTTTTATAGCACTGAAATATGAACGGTGATATTTCACCCTAATGCAGACTAGCATGTGCTGCACTCGTAGCTCCCGTAATAAATTACAGGTGGCCTAGCTTCCCTGATAATTTATCCAAAAAAAAATTATTATCGGCAACCCTTACGGGATCAATGGGCGCTTAGGGTTCGTAATACAACCCTTGGCTCACTTATTGGTGGATGACTCAAAAGTGATTCCCGTCTTCCAGCACTATTCAGGGAACATGGAAGTCTCTAAACTGGCATGATAGAGATCTAGTCACTAAAATTGCTGCAAGCCAAAGGTCTACTCATGTACTTAATTTTTCCTAGTTCCAAAGAATGTTTACAGCACTACATATACTGGTTTATATCTCAAGTGTTTTAATCTATCTTACTTCACTATGATTTTATATTTGATGTTTTTAACTATCTTGTTAAAATATATAATTACTTCCTCATGCAGAAGTTAGACAAATAGTTAAGTGGAGTTAGTTGAGTTGAGTTTCAGTTATATTTGGTGAGCGAGTTAAACAGTGAGTTAAGCGAGTTGATTAAGTTCAGTTCTGAGTGACAGTGTGTGCATGTCAATTAGATTAAATACCCTTCACGAGTTCATTGTTTTAAGAGAGATCAAGAGAGTTTTATGATTCAGATTTTTGTGATTAATAGAAGAGCAGCAGCTCATTGTTCGTGTGTGAAATATTCGTGTTATTTGTGTGATTGAATCCTCTGTCTCTCCAACAGATTGGTATCAGAGCTAAGGAAGAATCAGAGATCCGTGGGCGAGCAGAGCGCGTAAGCAGGACAAAAGCAAAGGGCTGACTTTTTTTTTTACCAAAAAAAAAAAAAAAAAAAATTTACCCGCGGTCTGCACGTTTTTAGTGCAAAACCTGCGGAGATCCGCAAGGAAAGTCCGCAATTTCTCTCAACATATACTGCGGACCGCAGGACACACCACAAACTTGAAATGGTTAATGAATTCTATGAGAGTGGATATTTTATGCCACCTGGGTTAACTTGCCCACCAAACATTGCCCTTTTTAACGTGAATAGAAAACTTCTCCCCATCCAAAAAGACCATTACTAAGTTTAGCTCCGGTTAATTCCGATGATGAATGAGGTGCTGAATAATACATGCTTGTATTTGTAATCTCAATTTTTCATTAAGGATACATAATATTTTTTATCTCTGCCATCGAAAGGTAGCTCTGAAGCATATGTTTTCTGCACAATATAGGGACATATGGGTCAAAGCTTGAAGGCGATTAGGTGCATCTTGGAAGTTGGATGATTTCAGTTTCCAAAAGGATGAAATGCCAGCTCAAACACAAGGTTTGTTTGGGTTCTATTATTTTAAAATAAATAGAAACATTTGACTTATTTCAGAAGTAAATGGAGGGTCCAAACAAACTTCTGATGTACGGTGTGCAAGAGAAGATATCTCAGATATAAAGGAGGTCTGATCATAAACAATCTTAAGATGTCCACAATTTTGGACATCTCTAGGACTGTTTCTTTCAAAGATGTTATTACAAGGCTTCAAAATTACTATATAGCATTCTTATCACTATGATGTGTCTGAGTGTCACTTTTGTTTCACCCTATTAATTTTTCATGGTCAATCTGCCACAATATGGTGTTCTGAGCTAGTTCTATACTATGTCTTCAATTTAGTAAAAATATAACTTATTTTTTGTGAACCAACTATATATGGTGGGTTGTGGATGCATGTTTAAAGGCCTACACATCTATACTCCATTTTATGGCATCTGAATTGTTTAGATGCACTGAACTCTTAGACATAATTTAACCATTGTGATTTCGGAATCTGTTAATAAGAATTATACATGATTAACTGTACAAGCATAAAGTCTGTTCCAAGTGCCTCCCATATTAAAAATTTATATACGAAACTTTATTGTATTTGTAAGACACTGAAGTACTCGGAATGATTTATTGACATTTTCTTTGGTTGTATTGAAAATTGTTGGAATACAACTGGGTAAAGGGAAGGCAGTCTCATCTCATTCTTTTTGTTTTATTGGATATGTTGTGCTTTTCTTTGATTGGTTTTGATTTTTCTATATAGTTGCTGAGTTGATATTACTTTTTTAAATTTCAATTGCACAGGCTTCCTCAGATTTTGAAGTGGAAAAGGAAAGAAATGAACTTGAGAAGCAAGCAGATGAATCTGAGGAAGCATTTAAGCAATCCCTTGATGCTTTCAAGGAACATGATTCTAGAATGTAGGCAATTTCAGAAGAGGCATATGCTGTCTATGCTGAAAAAGAAAAGGTAGCGTTAAAGGATACGACAGAGTAGTTGAAACTACAATAAGAAAATATGAGAGTAGTTTTAACTTCAACTGCTGAGGAAATCCATGTAAAGGGAAAAGAAAATTTGTCAATTTGGGTTGAAAATGTTCTTGAGACTGTGAAGGATGTAGCTGAAACTGCTTTTGGTGTTCACCCAGATGATGTCTAAAGTTCATGACTTTTTCCTTGGTATTCCATATTGTAAGAGTGCTAATTTTTTCTCTATTATGGTGTTTATGTTTATGAGATTGCTATATAGTTGCTGAGTTGATATTACTTTTTTTAATTTCAATTGCGCAGGCTTCCTCAGATGTTGAAGTGGAAAAGGTACAAAATGAACTTCATGAGAAGCAAGCAGATGAATCTGAGGAAGAATTTAAGAAATCCCTTGATGCTTTCAAGGAACAGGCTTCCAGAATGCAGGCAATTTCAAAAGAGGCATATGTTGTCTATGCTGAAAAAGAAAAGATAGTGTTAAAGGATACAACAGAGAAATTGAAACTATAGTAAGAAAATATGAGAGTAGTTTTAACTTCAACTACAGACGAAATTCATGTAAAGGGAAAAGAACATTTGTCAATTTGGGTTGAAAATGTTCCTGAGACTGTGAAGGATTTAGCTAAAACTGCTTTTGGTGTTCACCCAGATGATCTTAAAAACAATTCTAAAGTTCATGACTTTGGCCTTGGTATTCCATATGGTAAGAATGTTAATTTTATCTCTGTTATGGTGTTTATGTTTATGATATTCATTTTCCAGTTACCACTACAATCTTGCCATGGTAGATATGATATTGAAATGAGCATGCAACAAACATTACACAACAATAATACTTGGAAGTATCATTTTGAGCGAGAAAACTATGAGAGCTCTTTATTGTTGCTATAAAATCAGTTGTTGCAACTGTTCACGTGATGCAGGTGCACTTCTTTTTTTGCGGGGTTTTCTTTCATTTCTCATAACTGGAAGCATTCCTTCTGTTCGTTTTGGAGTCATCCTATGTGGGATACACCTAGCTGCGAGCATTTCAAGCCTTAAGGCCTGGAAGAAGGGTGATTCGTCTATTCCCTTTGTGAAAGGAAAAGCTAGTTAGAGACCTCTCTAATAACAACCTTCTTCTTTCCATTTTTTTAAAGCTTGGTAGTAACAAAATTTTGACTGTTTATATCATGGCCAATAGAATGCTAGATTTGAAAATTGACATATAAGCTGCTAATATGTTATATTTATTGACATATGACTATATTATTATTATTATATTGAGGCTAGGGTTAGGTAGCTTAAATCCATTGTTGAAATGATTTGTATTGAAAAAAAAATACCAAGGATCCGGGGTATTGGCTGAGGACAACGGTGGTGCACATAAACCTCGACAAACTCGTAGCAAGCATTAAAAATTAGAAGACATTTTTTTTCTCAAAACTCGAAGAGGATTAATGTCATTCTCATCTCTTCAATTTGATACGCTGAGATAAGTAATTTTAGACCGATATGAAATGTTGAACCTTTATTTGCCGATGAAGAAACCTTTACTCGCTTCTTTTAAGCAATTTTCCGATTACAGAAGCTCCCATCGTCGCATGAAGAGAATCTTCCTAAGACTACTCCTATTGTAAGAGATTCATACTTGATGAAGTAAGAAGTTTGATAACAAATGATGACTTTCTTTACTGTTGGAATGCTCTTATATCACAAGAATTCAATGACTGTTTTGAAGAGAGTGCCACTGAGTATAGATTTAAATTCTACTTCTCATACTTAATAAAACATCTTTAAGAGACATGGCAGCTTCATCAATCTAGAGGTAGGCTTGGCTGGGACTTCAAGTAAGCGAATAAGCTACCAACAGTTGGTCCAATTCCACGCATTGAAATTTACTCAAGATCTGTTCATAATAATTAAGAAAACATACCTCTAAAATTTTCATTTTAAATTTCTGGAGAACAACGATTTTCATGTTATTTACTCATTACTATATGAAAACTAGCATCTACAAATTTCGTTCAAAATGAAAGTTCCACCATCCAAAAGATAGGTTGGCAACCTTAAAATTAGAGGAGAATGTTGATGGAAGTGAGGTACTCAAGTCAGCCTGTGTTTTCATTCATTATTTGTTGTCTTGCATTTAATATGATATGAAATCAATCCTTAAATTTATATGCTCTTGCCTTTGCAGGTCAAACCTGCTACTATTTCACTACCAGAGAGGCCTCGGAGCCTGAGTGCGCTGTAAGATACTCAGTGATGAGTTTTGTGTTTCCATGTTCTACAGTTGTTTCTAATCGGATTATATTTTTTCTTTTGGAACTATTGGTTTACTGAATTTCTTGTTTTGGATCTCAGTTTTTTGTCAAGAGAGGTATTTTCAAGTATATGGTGCCAAGTGTAAGTTTGATCTTCCAAAGCACAAAGGGGAATCTTTAAAAATATTAGAACACAAAGGGGATGGGGATGATGCTGTAAGTGTAGGAACATAGGAAGAAGGGGTTTCTGGAGTTGTAAATGTAAAAATAGTGGTTGCACCTATAAAGAATGCTATCATGCACAATTCCAAGGGCTTACCAATTAGACCTGTGAGTATTTTTTTGGATTTATCTATTGCTTAATGTATGGATAAAGGAGTCTGTCATCAGTAATTGTGAATTAAATTTTTGTTATTTCAAAGTCACTTTGAGTTACTGTGTTATATGGTTATTAGTGTTGTCTAGATCTCTCCAATGATGAAAACCTGGGTTGGACTTCCCTTATGTGTTCTGCTTGATGTAATTCATTGGAATCTGGTTGGCTTCATTGCCTTCTGTGTCTATACTTGTGGTTTTGTATTGAGATTGTTCGAGATTGCTGTCAGTGTTTTTCACTTATGAGAATGCTTTGGTTTTGTTTTGCTCTAATTATGTGTTGAATTTTTTTTTAAAATCAATGCCTATTATACAATTTCAAGCACTGTCGTAACTCCTCACATAATTCTTTAAAGGGTGCTAGCTCATTGGAAGAGCACCTGCCATGTAGGAGGTTGGTGGTTCAATTCCACTGTACCCTAACATGAATTATTCAATGATATTTTTTATTTTTTTAATTAAATATTTTTATATTGATTTATTTTAATGGTGAGATATTTTTCTGGCTTCATTGTTTTATATTGTCTCTACAGAGACAATAGATAGGATTAAAGACATTGCCTCCATAAATACAATACTTCTTTAATTGCAACAATTGTCTTTGGAGAGAAAAAAATGAAATTGTCTCAACTTAGGAAAATCTACCCAAGAATTGTCTTAAAACCCCCCTTTGTGTTGTAGTGCAACTATTGTCTTAGGAGAGACAAAAAAGAAAATGTCTCTAGAGAGACTAAAATGATTGTGTTATATATTGTTTTTATAGAGACAATATTTTAAGACAATTTAATTTTAAGATGATTTAGCTTGAGACACCCGCTTAAAGACAATATTGAAGATAATACAAAAGTTTTCTTTTGTCCCAAATTAAGACAATTTACCCAAAAATTGTCTTAAATATTGTCTTAAAACCCCCCTTTATGTTGTAGTGATATAATTAGATAATGATGGTTGTATGGAGGCTTAATAACCATGTGTTGATTATGCATATTTTTTTGGACATTTGTTAATTCAATTGTTTGAATGATACATATGATGAGTGCATAATTAATTGATAAAATTCATGTCAAGAGTATTATTATGATTAAAAATTATTAACCAAGAAAGGTCTCACTTACTAGAAAAAGTTAGTATAATTTAATTTATTTAATTTCATCTTTAGAGCCTTACTCTCAACCTATAATCAAAACTAGATTAGAGAACATGTCATAATTAATTACTCAAGTTGTTCAACTGCCTAACCACTTTGATGGAGTATAAAAGAGAAAGAGGAATATGAAGTGGATATACTATTTGGGGATGCCTAAGATATATTCCACACAAATTCTGATCGTTTTCTTTTTCAAACTTCTGAGCTTATTATAAATTAGCAATTATTGTAGATGAGTTAAATTTTTTTTGATTTCAAATTTATGAATTAAATATATAAAATAGAATTTTTTTTATATCTATATTGATATGTCATAACTTTATTTAGTATAAATCCATCATAATTTTGAACTATATAAAAATGGAAAATAAATTGTAAAATATAATAATTTTCTAAATGTAAATATATCAAAGTAAATCTATTTTTACTTTAAACTTAATGAATATGGTATTAAAAATGAATATATGCCATTCATAGACTTTATGTTGAGTATGAAATGAGTCACAGATTTTCCTAGTACTAACTAAAAGCTATGTATCTATCATATGTCAAAAAGATGCAAATTTCTACTTAGGTTATATATATATATATATATATATATATATATATTCGTTTATTCTTCATCCCTTTTGGTACACTAGTTCATAAAATATGTATGTGTCACTTATTAATTACATGTTCAATTTGAGAGAAATTATGATTCTACCTTATAGTGACTAACACATCATTGAAATGTTTTAACCAAGATTGATCTTAAGAGTTAGATCCATCCTAATTCAAGAGGATATATTTCTAGAAATGTAAAAAAATCACCTATAATGTTGCAATTCCTCTCAACCCATCATAAATATCAGATGATGGACTTATGTTTAAATTTCATTTGCTAACTTTATATTAAGCATTGAATGATTAATACTTCTCTCATATATTATAGAAAATTACATATTTTCTTAAAATATTAAATATTTTTCACATTTAATTGCTTTTTAATTATATATATATATATATATATATATATATATATATATATAATTGATATTAAAATAATTTATTTAATATAAATATTGAAACATTTAATTTATAATCTATATTATAATATTTATTACATTATTTGTTTAATATGACGTGTCAATCATAAAAATGGATGAAATTAAATAGAAAACACATATTTACAATATAAGATTTTTTATTTTTAACTATATATATTTTTGGAAAAAAATTATATAATTATTTAATTTGACTGGGTATCAAATATTTTGATTGATGTTGAATTTTTTTTATTAGTGCTATTTTTTTATTTTTAAAGTTGTTATATCAACATTTTATGTAATTTTAAAATTCTATTATTTTATTATTTTATTATTTTATAATATTGACATATGAATAGTGATAATGCATCATATTACGTAAAATCATACTAATAAACAAATGCATCCATTTACTGTATAAAATATTTTTCTTTTAATTACTTTTATATAAAAATTAATAAACAATTATTTTATTTAAAATTAACATTGAAATCTTTTCATTGATATTGAAATTTTTAATTATTAATATTTTTATATTTTTATGAATATTTTATATCAACCAAATATTAAATATAACAGAAATTACATATCTTTATCTTTTATATTTAATAGTATTTTTTTCATATATAAAATAATATTAAAAAAACTTAGTAAATATCTATATCACAATAAAAAAACGAACCCTGATTAGGATAAATTTTTAAATATAATTTTGATTTTTTTTTTTTTTTGATTGGTGACAATGGTGGCACTTTTGGGATTCTACAAATTTTTATAGCACTGAAATATGAACGGTGATATTTCACCCTAATGCAGATTAGCATGTGCTGCACTCATAGCTCCCGTAATAAATTACAGGTGGCCTAGCTTCCCTGATAATTTATCCAAAAAAAACTTATTATCGGCAACCCTTACGGGATCAATGGGCACTTAGTGTTCATAATACACCCCTTGGCTGACTTATTGGTGGATGACTCAAAAGTGATTCCCGTCTTCCAGCACTATTCAGGGAACATGGAAGTCTCTAAACATGCATGATAGAGATCTAGTCACTAAAATTGCTGCAAGCCAAAAGTCTACTCATGTACTTAATTTTTCCTAGTTCCAAGGGTCAGGTCTATAAAAAAATTACATATAATGGTTTATATCTGAAGTGTTTTAATCTATCTTACTTCACTATGATTTTATATTTGATGTTTTTAACTATCTTGTTAAAATATATAATTACTTCCTCATGCAGAAGTTAGACAAATAGTTAAGTGGAGTTAGTTGAGTTGAGTTTCAGTTATATTTGGTGAGCGAGTTAAACAGTGAGTTAAGCAAGTTGATTAAGTTCAGTTATGAGTGACAGTGTGTGCATGTCAATTAGATTAAATAACCTTCACGGGTTCATTGTTTTAAGAGAGATCAAGAGAGTTTTATGATTCAGAGTTTTGTGATTAATAGAAGAGCAGCAACTCATTGTTCGTGTGTGAAATATTCGTGTTATTTGTGTTACTGAATCCTCTGTCTCTCCAACAGATTGGTATCAGAGCTGAGGACGAATCAGAGATCCGTGGGCGAGCAGAGCCCTCGGTCCGTACGTTTTTAGTGCAAAACCTGCGGAGATCCGCAAGGAAAGTCCGCAATTGCTCTCAACATATACTACGGACCG